>CM028682.1:22897173-23497173 GCA_016760335.1 Gastrodia elata
GAATTAAATTATCGATAAGGAAGGTAGTCGTAATTGATTAGTGTTTATAATCTTAGCATTCAGTATCCTTCCGAAAAAATGAACATTGCAGTAGATGCTCTCAACCGTCATGCCACGTTATCGGCCATGATTGTTGAAAGTTGGTTAGAAGAAGAATTTTCTTAAGCTCAATATCATGCTTGTTCGTGGTGATATGCTAAGTATGATGATAAGCCAAAGCATTATTGAACCCACCTTTCACAGAGATGTCTCAATCCCTCAAACTAAGGATGAAGACTATCTAATATTTAAAGTTGCCTTTTAAAGTGGTCATTTCCCTAATTAGCAATTGTGTAATGGTATTATTTATCAATTTTTATGGTCTTTGGATTTCCAAGTCCATGCACCAAGAATTTCTTACTAAAAGCCATCATTCTAGATATAACATCCATCCTAGTTGTGCAAAGATATATCAAGACTTAAATCAGTCCTTCGGGTGGCCTAGTATGACACAGAGTGTAACAACCCAAGTTGTTACCATGATTGATTAAGACTAACCCTAAGTCTTAAACATAATCTTAAGTGCTAATTAGGTCATTTGGAGTCAACTACCAAGATCCGGTCCAAACCAGAGGTCAAATGGATTAAATCTTTATTTTGAAAATTTCAGGAACCTCGGAAATTGACCTATTTAAATTGACCTCCGATCGGAAAATGGACATCACCATTGCGTTCCTTGACCCCAAATTAGCTTGGGGTGAAGTCTTCGTATCAATCGGAAGTTGTCAAATTTCGGCAAATACTTTAATAATAAAAATACCACGGAAATTGAGGTATCAAAATACTCATCGGATCAAAAATCTGACTGCGTCATTGAATTCCTTAACCCCAAACTAGCTTGGGGTGAATTTTTCGTGTGAATCGGAAGTCGTCGAAATTTCGACGAATATTTTAATAATAAAAATATCACGGAAATCGAGGTATCAAAATACTCGTCAGATTGAAAATCCGACTGCGCCATTGAATTCCTTGACCCCTAATTAGCTAGGAAAAACATATTCAAAATTTTTTTTTCTGAAAATGTTTTAAAAAAAAAAAAATTAATTAATTAATTATTATTTAATTAATTAACGGCACCGCACGACGCCGTTAACTCCAGTTAACGGCTGGAGTTAACGGCGCCGTCAGATCGGACAAATCCATCCGGACCGTCCGATCGCGCGCGGATCCAACGGCTCTCGGCCGCGATCCGCGTCACGCGGTCTGGAGCGATCTGGACCGTCCAATCGCGCGCGGATCCCATGGCCCTCGGCGGCGATCCATGTCACGCGGTCTGGAGCGATCTGGACCGTCCACGATCGCACAGATCCGACGGTTCGGAGGCGTCTTCCTCGCCCTCTCCGCCCGCGTGACACGCGGCGGCCCGTCGCATTTTTTGGCCAATCCGGCCACATCCAGACCTCGGTGAGGTCACCGTCCGGTCTATAAGACCTCGGCCTACCCCTAGGCTCCGAGTTTTCATCGATCGGAGCCCAGATCGAGCCGGAATCAAGCCCGGAAGTCAGCCCTATTTTTCCGCCGAAACCTTCGCCGATCCGAACTTCAGGTACCCCGATCTCCCTCGTTTACCGTTCGATCATTACAAAATTTGTAGGATATGTAGACTAGGATGTCATCTACACATCCACCGTTCCGATCGGGCTTAAACAAATCCGATCGGGCGCACCAGCTCCGCAAAGCGGACTGGGTTCGGTCCGCCGAACCCCCGTAAGGCGAAGCGTCGCGCTTCCGGGCCGGGCCGGGCCGGGTTGACCCGAGCCCGGCCCATCCGGGTCGGGTCCGCGTCAGCGCAAGTGGGGCCCACCAGGCCACGTGGCCGCCTACGGGTCCGCCACGTGTCACGTGGGCCCACATATCCGGTCACCCAAGCTGACTCAGCCCATGTGGCAGCCTCTAGCAGTGCCACGTGTCAGGTGGGACCCACTGCCCCATCACCCGAGCTGAGTCAGCAGCCTGTGGGACCTACAGTGCCGCGTGGCAGCCTCTGGCAGTGCCACGTGTTAGGTGGGCCCACTGTCCAGTCAGCCGAGCTGAGTCAGCAACCTGTGGGGCCCACAGTGCCACGTGGCAACTGTGGAAGTGCCATGTGACAGTGGGGCCCACTGTCAGTTAATTAGAAATTTAATTAAGTTACTGTTAGTGTTAATTCATTACTGTTAGCCCTAATTAATTACAGTTAGTGTTAATTAACCCAGGATTAGTGTTAATTAATTTTGAGCAGTAACTTTATTTAATTAAAAATAATTAGAGGATTAATTAATATTAATTAAATGTTAATCTAATCCTAAATAGTAATTAGGATAATTAATTACTTTTAAACAGTAAAACCTAATTAATTATATTTAATTTAATATTAACAAATAATTAAGACTAATTAAATAGTAATTAGCACTAATTACTTTGCTACAGTAAAATTAATTAATTAATTAATTAATAATTAAATAGTGATTAATTAAAAAAAAACTTTAGGAATAAAAGTAAATTTAAATAATTAAATATAATTAAAGATTAATTAAGATTAATTAAACAGTAATTAGCACTAATTACTTTGCTATAGTAAAATTAATTAATTAATTAATTAGTAATTAAACAGTGATTACTTAAATAAAAACTTTAGGAATAAATAGTAAATTTAAATGATTAAATATAATTAGAGATTAATTAAGAATAATTAAACAGTAATTAGCACTAATTACTTTGCTACAGTAATAATTAATTAATTAATTAATAATTAAACAGTGATTAATTAAATAAAAACTTTATAAATGAACAGTAAAATCATTCAATTTGAATAAATGAATAGTAAATTAATTAAAATTGTATTTTTGAATAGTAAATCTTAAAAGTTTAATAACTTTTTGTAGGATGATCCAAACATAGCCAATATGGGTCTTAAAATGCTCAGAAAAATATTTAAAATCAAATGGCGTAATGTAAAATTTCGTTTCGGGGTACGTATAACGAGGTAATATTTTAGAGCTCCTTTAAGACCCCATAACTTTTTACCCGATTATCGAAGCATAGTCAATATGGGTCTTAAAATGCTCAGGAGAGCGGCCCCCATTACCGTGGTAGTATTAGTTTTCCTATTTGGACATCAGGACAAAAAGTCAACTCTAGAACCTAAAGTTGACTTTGGTGAAAAATGACCAATGCCCTTGGACTTCAAACAGCCATAACTTGGTCAATTTAACTCCAAATTAAAAAATTCAAGAAGCTACCTAGTTTAGAATTTAAATGTCATCATTTTCACAGAAATAATATTTAGGATTTGAACCTAAAATTTAGGGAAATGACCAAAATACCCCTAGCCTTATTTTAGCCATAACTCGGCCGTTTCTCATCCAAATTGGACGTACTTACTGTCTATCTTCAAGTTAGACAGTAAGGAATTAGTTAGGGAAGAGAAAACTCAGTTTGGACCCCTAAATCAAAAGTTGACTTTTTGACCCTTAAGGTGGGAGCAAAATAGTCATTCTGCCATAAGTTTGGTCTATATACCCTTACCATTTGGATAACATCCCAGAATGCCAAGAATAATATTATAATCCTCTTAACTAATGTTATAATCAATCAAGCAAGTGAAATCAACCCTTAAGCCAGATTCAGTAGTCTTTCTGAGTCTTAAGCACTACACCTTAAGGATCTTTCCTGAGACTAGGACTAGATCATAGGTTAGAGTTCACTCATTGGGTAAATGGGTTACTCAATGGGGGAAACCTTAGTTTTATTAGTTTCTAGACTTTCTTTTATTTTACAACTCATTCTGATTATTTTGTCTTTTAACCTTAGATTTAAGGTAGGAGATTCATCCTATTAAGTTTGATTACTTAATAGGATTTGCCATAACTAGTAGATCACTAATAGAATAAAACCTAAAACTTAGGTCTTATCATTTGGATTATGTGATTAAACCTAGTTCTCGTAGTGTTTATTCCATAATCTATAGGTTTAGAAGATCTTGATCAGATCTTAGTTAGAACGTCTAAATTTACAAAACTAGGGCGTATGATTCATTTATTTAACTCGTAGTCATTTGTCTAATTGAGCTAGATTGGAGCCTGATCAGTTCCAATCCTTTTTAACTTATAAGGACGAACTTCCGGGTTACACTCGATAGTAGGAAAATGGTGATCCTGAACTTGTGTAACTTGGAATAGCTAGAATGGTTAAGTAGAAAACAAATGATATCACCATGTTTAGTAGAGTCCCTTGCTTACTTTGACGATTGTTGCTTACGCATTTCTTATACTTTTGTGCCGTACTTCCTTGAGCATATCATATAAGACATTTGATGCATGAATAAACTGTTAGGAAAATATGGAGACTCCTTAGATTCCTTGTGAAAATATTAAAGTGATTTATGAAAAGATAATGATTTTATGAGCTACCTCTCAGTTATATCCTTATTGCCTAGCCTCCTTATGTCGTTAGGGGAAGGATCCATTTTGTTGTGTGCCTAGTTTACTAGCCTCCTTATGTCGCTAGGGGTACACCGTTGGTGCCTTAGCCGTACTGGCATTAAGGTTGCCTTGTATGCTTAGTTTACTAGCCTCCGTATATCGCTAGGGGCATACAGTTGGGCCTTAACTGTACTGGTGCTAAGACCCTTCGCTTGCTTTGTGTGCTTATATGCCTAGCCTCCTTATGTTGCTAGGGGTACACAGTTTATGACTTAGCCGTGATGGTGCTAAGCTTCTTTGGTATTCGATGGGCTTGAGTAGCTCTTTTCTGTATGGCAGTTGATGCACGTGTGACTTTATATGCAGTTGTTGTTACTTTACTTTTCAGTATTCTTATTCCGTCAGCTATTTTCTTATACTGCTTGATATACATATTTAGGGTGTTAGAATCTTGCTGCTATATGTACTTACCACTGCTGAGTTATTTATTTATTTTAATTGGCATGTTTTCTGTTGATCACCAGCATATTTAGGATGTATAATTTTTCTTACTGCACTTGTTTACTTACGTATATTTATACGCCCTTCCTTGTTTAGTTTGTATGCGAGGCATGTCTCAGCCTCTTTCCTTTTCTTTGCTTAAGTTATAAATGATTATTTATAGCTTCCCTATTTCTTTTGTATTGCTTGCTGCTCCCTTACACATATTATTACTTAGATGTTGTAGAATGGTGATATTACTTAACACATATAAAAATTTTCAGCTTAAAATGTACTTAGAAAATTGTTTAACCAGATTTTTCTTTTTTGGCTGGGGCCCTACATTGTGAAACCGACAATGGCAGACTCCTTTCAGCTAGACGAGCATGAGTTAGGTGTGGAGCCTTACCCTGAGGAGGAGCCCATAGAAGAAACTGCCGTTTAGTCCCTTTATACTTCGAGTGAGAATGAGTGGTTTTTATTCTATTTTTATTTAAACATTTTAAATTGTATAATAATACAGGTACCATTGACTGTATATTGGATTTTATGCTTATATTCTAAGTCTATTATTCTTATTTACACTGTGATGCTTGGATGGTTTACATTTCCTTAAATTGCTTCCGCACTCTGTTTATTTACTTATACAGTGACTGATAGTTTGATTCTGTGTTAATCCTTCCCTAATCAGGTGGATTGTGGAGACTATCCTAATCCAATGATAAGTGAGGGGTTAGCCAGAGTGACACCCCACCCTTAACCTAATCCTTTGGCGGATTAAGGGTGGTGGGTGCCACACAGAGTGTAGTTGATTTCATGGCAATATGTCATGCTTGTAATCTAGTGAAAGTCTAACACCAAAGTCTTGGAGGTCTCTTGCATCTGTTGGAAATTCTAGAGTGAAAATGGCTAGATATTTTAATGGATTTTATTATGAGATTGCCTCGTACTAAATCTGGTTATGATGCAATCATCGTTGACCATTTTAATAAATTAGTGCATTTCATTCCAATTTATTAAACTAACTCAGTGGAAAAGCTTACAAAGCTTTATATTAAGAAAATTGTCAGGCAGCATTGTAGTCTTAAGTTAATCGTATTAGACAGAGATAGCAGGTTCACTTCTAAGTTTTGATAGATAGAGCACCAAGATCGAAGGACACCCTAGCTATGAGCGCAACTTTTCACCCCAAATGGATGATCCGACAAAAAGAGTGAATTAAGATCTTGAAGATCTGCTTAGACTCCGTGTGCTCAATTTTGCTAGTTCATGGGAAGATCACATTCCATTAGTGAAATTTGCATACAACAATAATTTTCAGGCCAGTATTTAAATAGCTCCTTATGAAGCTTTATATGGCAGAAAGTGCAGTACTCTTCTCGCATGGTTAGAAACAAGAAGTAACTACCTTTAAGGATTTAAATTAGTTGAAGAAACCAACAGAAAGGTTCAGTTGATTCAATAAGAAGTTCGTACAACTCAAGATCATCATATTAAATATTACGATGCTCATCATCATCTTGTAAAACTCAGAGTTGAAGATTTTGCATATCAAGAGGTTAGCCCAATGAAATGTGTTTTTAGATTTGGCGTAGCATGGAAACTTAGTTCCCGTTACATTGGACCTTTTAAGGTATCAGCAAAAGTAGGGTCTGCAAGCTACATGTTAAGTCTTCATGATGAGTTCGCAATAGTTTACAATGTGTTTCACGTATCATCATTAAGAAGATATCTCAAAGACCCTTCTTATTTGGTTTAGCTTCCAACATTAGAAATTCAACCTGATCTTTCTTATTTAGAAGAGTCTATTAAAATCTTAGCTCATTATCAGAAGCAATTAAGAAATCACTCTATTCCAATGGTAAAGGTTCAATGAAAGAATAGTTCTCTAAATAAATCTACTTGGGAAAAAAAGGTTGACATTCATCGCTAGCATACAAGGATCTTTGAAAACCCTGGTATTTCTCCTACTCTTTTCTTTTCAATCATTAATCTATAATTCATATTCATTATAATTCTCCACTTGAATGATGTCACAGATGACATCATTCTTAAGTTGGGGAGTCTATAACAACCCAAGGTTGCAATTCTAACTAATTTAAGCAAAACTAAGTGCTAATTCCCATTTCATTAGACTCAAATGGCCATTTAAACTTAACCCTGGAAGTTTGAGATCGATTGTAGTTCATTTGAGAAAAATGGCTAATTCATCAATTTTAGGATCCTGAAAATTTCTAAAATTAAATTGATCTCCAAATTAAAATCTGATTGCATTTTTGAATTACTCACACCCAAGTTAGATTTATATTAGAATTTTTTGAAATTTTTTGGAAATCACTTGGTCTAAATTGGATTTATAATTTTTGAAATTAATTGTATTATTTAAAGAATCATTAATAATTTTTAAATTAGTATTTTAATATATGGGATTTGCTACCGGGATAGTGGCAAATTTGCTACAGGTTCTCAACAGTGGCGCAGCATTTCATGCGCCTAGATTCGATGCCCACATCAAACAGTGCTGATAATTCGTTCCCATATTCATTGTCAGCCGCTGGATCATCTGATCCAATGGCTAATAGCGTACCCATGCTTCTGTTAACTAGAAGATGCATTAGATCGTCTGTTCCCAATTGCTCCATAGATCAGAAGGTCGCGCCTTCATCCAACCATGTAGACCTTAATCCCCAATGACTCAATCGACAGCCGGATGACCAATCGTAACAAGTGCGTCAGGGCTGTTTGCCACTTCTGCTCCACGTCAGGAAGTTTGTTGAGCACTCCTAGCTAATAGAGAGGCTTCAGCTTCCCTAATTGAGGCAAGCAAGCTTACCCCTCTATCCGAGCCTAGTCCATGGCTCCAAACCTTGGCAGCCATCCCATTTTCCTCAGCATCCTATAAATACCCTTAGAGCATCAGACTCGCTCGACCTTCTTCTCCATTCTTATCGAGCTCCTGTGTTCTTTATGGTGAGTCCCACTCACCCTCCCTGTCTGTCAGTGGGTTAAGCCTGGCGCTCAAGCTCCCAAAAGATTTATACAAACCTAAGGAAGTTGTTGGGATCAGTTGCAGCCTCTGGAGCTCATCCAAGCCTTCAACATTCAGGTCAGCATTCCAGTCCCACTTATATCTTTCTTCCCAGCTGAACTGTGTGGGATCAGTTCCTAAATTATTACAATTAGGTTAGCTCTGTGGTCGTGCTTTCTTCCCTAGACTCTAGGTTATCTCCACATGCAATTAGATTGAGTTGGATCAATCTAGATAGTGAGAATTCACTATCTGGATGAAGCTTTTGTCCAACAAGGGTGACAACACCCCACTGGAATTTGGACCCAATCACAATCCATTCAATTTTGTAATTGCATATTGTGGTCTGTCTAATTCAGCGCAATCCTCTGTGGGGCTTGGGCTAGCATTGATCTATCAATCGATCAGGCTATGGCACTTCACAGTGCTAAGCATAAGTCAGGTCTCAGTCACTGGGTGCCTCCCATGCCAAGTAGCTTGGGGGCTTCGATTTGCCTCACCGATCAAATGGTATAGGGATCAAGCCCTAGGCCTGATGATGCCTCTAGGAGGAGAATCGGAATCACATAGTAACCTTCAAAGAATATTTAAGCTGAAAAAGGTTCCAACGTCTCTGACCACTAGATAGAGGGCATCATATCCAGGAAGTGCGGCTTCACTCAAGGATCGTTAGCCTTCGAGATCGAGGCCTGGCGTGCCCAAGCACTGAAGAATTTTGCTCTAGAAGGTAATCCTTAGCTGGCCTGTCGGGGGAGATATCGAGGATGATGACAATGTCGCTTTGAGCCGGGTCAGCCCAGGCCCGCACTATGTGGCAGTGCCAGCCCCGTGCGGCCCGCTCGCGCCTTTGGTTTTGGGCCGAGTATTTGACCCGATATTTGGAATTAAATTTCTTATGAAAAATGTATGGAAAATAGAATAAACTAATAAACCTATGATTCTTTAATTAAAAACATTCAATTTAAGTTATTTAAATAACTTTTGCTGTACTAATCCAAATGGTACGATCCAATATAATATTTTGATCAGAAAAATGTATGGAGTATTAATCTAGAAAACAATTTCACTTTCTATAGTTAAAATTTTTGATTTGGCCTAATCTCCCTCTAAAACTTGATTAGTGAATAATTAGTCAAAATGATCTCTAATTTTTAAGATCTTGATATCAATCATTACCATAAGTTTTATTAAACCCATTTATAAATGCCTTCATTTGGTAGTAATTTTGTTAATCACCCTTAATGACCCTAAAATTTAATTAGTATTCATTAGGTCTATCCCAAATGCAAAACTTGATATTTGTGGTATTAATGCCTTCATTTGGCAGTAATGAACCTATTATAAGTGTTTATAATCAATTTGGAACCTTAAATCTTGAAATCTCAATTTTCCCTTAAGGAAGGGTCTTTTGGTCATTTTGACTAAAAGTTAGTTTAAGAGTCTTTCACCCCTTGAACTCTGATTATATGCTTTACATCAGTAAGATAATAGCTTAGTATCTTTTCAAGGGTTTTTTGACCAAATTAATGGATCCTAAATGTTAAATCTTTAAATCTACTTAAAGTACACATAAGAGCCATCAAAACCCTAAGATGATCTTAAATCTTCATTTTTGACTTATTAAATGAATATGAACCTTATGAAATCAATATTAGTTAACTTAACTACCATATTACCCAATTATAATTATTGTTTCTAAGTTAACATCTTAATGAGAATCTTAAATCTAACCTTAGTTGAGATCTTAAGAAATTAATCTAAGCTTTTAGATCTTAGAAATTAACCTCCATTCTTGAAATTCTTTAGTGATTAAATCCTTTGAATTCTTTTTAGTAGTTTAAGTGTATTCAACCTATAGAATAATGAAATTATTTAATAAATTAAATTTAGTTCTTATATTTATAATTTCTTACTTGATTATTTTATATTATAATTTTAGATCCAGCCTTTCTAAATTTGGAGAATTTTCCTTGATCTTTCAATTAATACAAATTTCCAATCTTTAGAGTAAGACTTGGTGTTAAACCTTAGATTCTTAGATGTTGTACCTTAAATTTAGAGTTTAAACCCTAAATTAGAGTTTAGCTTTAAATCCCTACGTCTTGATTCTTTCTAAGATCAAGATTGGGTATGGGTTAATAAATTCAATAATTAAGTCATTGATTAGATATTTAACTTTGGTAGTCGACATTTCTAATTATGATTTAGAACTTGCTAAGTTTTAATTTTTAACTTTAAGGCTATAAATCTGGGATTATACTTGATAGTCTGATATTGGAGATCATAACTGTAGCGCCCCGCCCCATCACCGTGCTCAAAAGATAGGTATAATTGAGATCGGCGGCGGAGCGGCACGCCACTCAGGGAGGAATATCTCGTCTCCTCGAATAGCTGAAACAAAACCCTTCTGAAGGGCTGCTGCCTCAACCTCAAGGAGGATTGAGAGCAAATTGTAACAACCCAGGTTGTTACTTGGCTCAATTAAGACTAATCTAAGTCTTAATTAAGGTTCTAAGTCACTAATTAAATAATTTAGAACTCATCTCTGAAACCTAGGTCAAACCAGAAGTCAACTGAGTCAAATCAGAAATTCTAGAAAATCCCAAACCTTAGAAATTGACTTTTTATCTAGACTTCAGATTAAAAATCTGACTTCGCCATTGCATTCAGAACACCTAAATTAGCTAGGGGTGAAATTTTGGAGGCATTTGGAAGTCGTTGGATTTTCGTCGAATATTTTAATAATATTTAAATACCTGAAAATTCAAATAAATAAATACTCGTTGAAATAAAAATCTGAGTGCGCCGTTTTGTTCCTCACCCTTCAATTAGCTAAGGGTGATTTATTGGAAATTTTTGGGATGCACTTAATAGGGTAAATTTAATTAATTAAGTCCCTAATTATAAATTAAATAATAATATTAATTTATTAGCATTAACGGCGTAGTCTACATATATTTTCCGTCACCTATTTATCGTTCAAATGGACGACCATTTTCGATCGTTCGATCAGGAATCGAACGGTCGAGCCATCGTCCCTTTCGCCTGAAGGACGCGTGTTAGGGTTAGGCACGTGTCACGTTGCAGAGGCCTCCGCGCGTCACTCTCCTCACCTCCTGCCACTTAGCACCACTCGCAGACCTCATTAAAATCCTTAATCGGGCCTTCCTCATCCATTTTTCTCTCTTAAGATCCTGTGGTAGACCCAGATTTTACGGATCAAACCCTAGTTCTCTCCTGTCGTTCGCATCGAGGTACTTCCTACTTTTCCTATGTTTTCATTCATTCATCATTGCAAGTCCTTTATGTTATTTGCGTATCTAGTTCTTCGATTCGATCATTCGATCGAATCGCGTAAACCCTGAAATCGCAGGCGAGGTGACGGGATGGAAGACGAATCGACGGAAGAAAATCGAACCGTCGATTCGAAGGCTTAATTTCTGTCCGTCTGATTAAGAGTAGTTTAATCTTAATTAATTAGATTACCTATTATGCTTATTTTATTAAGTTAAGATAACCCGATTGTTAATCGAACAGTTAAAAATTGCTTAAGTTAATTGGGACCGTCCATTTTTATGATATAAAAGATCTTGATCGCTGATTCTTAGACCGGTTAGACCGGTCTAAACCGCTCGGTGCTGGACCGGACCGTGGCATGAGCGTCGAGTTGGAGGGACCCACATCCGACCGACCGCGTCAGAACCGTCAAATTTTGATCAGCTGTGGGACCCGCCGGTGCTGCTTCGGCGTATCATAGAGCGCCACGTGGCCTGGTTCTGCTGATCGTCTGATCCGGTGGGGCCCGCTATCTTCTGCTCAGCCAATGAATACCCGCCACATGTACCTGCAGTTTTAAATATATAGACGTTATATATATATAATAGTTACTTAATAAACAAAAATATATATAATAATAATAACAGAATTATTAAATATTAAAACAGAATTATTCTAATTAATTAAATGCAAAACTTTAAACATTAATATCTTGAAAAATATACATCCAAATTATGCAAAATTATATATCATTGGATTCAGCAAAAATAGAAGAATATTTTGGTATTGTCAATTTAGCAATTGGACCTGTATTTAGCAAAGTGACATTTTAGGGTTTAATTAAGTTAAAATTAATGTCACAAAATTTCATTTAACCATAACTTTGCACCCATTGATCCAAACCTATTGAATATGGGTCTTAAAATACTCACAAAATTCTAAGGAATATTCTAGTAGGGTTAATCTTGCTGTTTGGATTAGCATTTGACTAATGATATTTAGGACCTAACCCTAATTACCCTAATTAGACCTATAGTTTCAATTAACCATAACTTGGTCAATTGAGCTCCATTTTGAATAATCCAAATATTAATCTGGATCAGAAAAACTTAATTAACAGTAATCTGTAAGAATATGTTAGATCCAATAGTTAGATTTGCTAATCACCCCTAATTTCTCCAAAACTTGATTAGTAAATATTAGTAAATCTAGTAACCCAAATTGGACATTATAGGTTTCAGAGAACTCATAGAGTCATTTAAAATCTATCTGTAAGGATGGGTTAGTATTTGATTAATTAATTTCACTAATCACTCACTAATCACTATAAACCCTAATTAGGTCATAACTTAGTCAAATTAGCTCCAAATTGAGCCTACCACATGTCATTGTGATCAGTGGACTATTTGTAAACCATAGCCACTGATTTTACTCAATTTGGACACTAATTGACAAGTTAGGTTTTTGACCCATAATTAAGAATTCCTTAATCACCCTTAAAGTACTAAATCTTGTATTGGCCATAACTTGGCCAATACTTATCAAAATTTAGCAAATCTAGATTCCATGGAAAGCTTAGACAGTAAAGGACAATAATCTGAAAGAAAATTTAACTTTCATTTAGCCAAATTACTAATTTGCCCTTATGAGTTAAATTCACTAATTTGACTTCATATGGCTTAATAATCACCCAAAATTGATTTAGTTACTGTCTAATCTTACATTAGACAGTAAGAATCACATTCCAAAAAAAAATTTCAGAATTAAAGCCCTAGATCAAAATTTGATCTTTTGAACTCTTAAGTAGGGGCAAAATGGTAATTTTGCCCAAATTTAGGGTTTAGCATCTTAAAGCCCTAAAATCATTTTATAATCATTAAAATCAGTAAATAAAATGATTTATAGTAGAAATTAGTTAAGTTCAAAGCCTAAATAAGATTTTGATTTAAAATCTCAATATTAACCCTTAAAGAAAATTCCTAAGTCTTAAGTGAGTGTTTCTCCTTCCTTAATCATTCTTAGATCTTTCCTTAGGTCTTTATAACATTAGTTAGGATATGTATCTTGAGAGACACTCTTAGAAATTAAGAGCTTTAATTCCTAGGATTAGGAATAGATCTTAGGTTAGAATTCATATATTGAGTAAATTGGGTTACTTAATAGGTGAAATATTGAGTTTTCTAGTTTATAGATTTTCTTAGTTTATTAAATGATTATTTGATCTTTAAACCCTAGAATTAAGAATAGAGATCTATCCTTATGAATTGATTTATCATTAGGACTTGCCTTAACTTAATCTGTGAGATTTGGGTTCTAAACCTTAGATCTTTAGTTATACCTTTGGATTAAGTGATTAGACCCCATCATCTGGAGTCTAATTCTTAATCTTTTCATCTTGATTTGGCTAATCAAGATGAAGTTTGGGGTAAATTAAATTACAAAATTAGGTCGATGATTTATTCATTTTAACCAAATAGTCATCTTTTAATTAAGATATAGCTAGGGCTTGGCCCGTCCTAACTATCTTCAACTAGTAGGATTCATGATTCTAAGTTACAGAATGTGTAAGAATTGATGATTCTAAAACTTATGTAACTTAGAGTAGATAAAACGAATAAAGTAGACAACAACGGATATCACCTGTGTTTTAGATAGAGTTTCTTGCTCACTTTGATTTTGATGCTTCGCATTCCTTGATTTTGAGTTTATTACCTTGAACATATAAATGTACTTAAGATATTTGATAAATATCTTATGTCAATTTTGAATATTCATGCAGCATTATGTTTTCTTTTTATAAGTGGTTTGTAAGGTGTAGCTTGATTAGTATACCTCTTCGATCAACTCGTTCGAGTCGGCAACCTTGTCGAGGGTTTAATGTCCGACAGTCTATGACCATGCCTAGTCCGTAAGATAGGATGGATAGACTCTTGCCATACTGACTATAGAGTCAGGATTCTGATATGGTTATACTAATTCAAGTACACTTACATTTAATTCTGTCTTAGCTTATCAGGCTAAGAGTTTTTAGTGATACTCAATTCAGAGCTTCTTTCTTAGCCATCAGGCTAAGATTTGCTGAGTATGTTTTCAGTTGAGTGGCTTGGATAGTCACTGCAGTTCTCAGTTTTCAATTATTACTTTTACTTGTATATTCTGCATTTTAGCACTATTTTACTTACATCTTTCCTGCACGTGTTTCTATATATGATGCTAGTTTTACTTACTATTTTTATATGTACACCTAGGATGTTAGTTGCTTTCAGATTTATACTGTACAAGTTCTGTATGTCACCTAGCATAATCTTGTTGATCATAAGCATGTTTAGGCCGTATTTTCTTTCCAGCTTTATCTAGTTTTCCTTTTTGCTTACCTGTCTTTGTTGTAGTTGCTTGGAGGAGGTATGTGCTTACTTCCTAGTTGCTTTAGTTATAAACTGTTTATTTATAACTTTATACTGTTATTTTTGTACGCTTTTCTGCACTTATTTGCTTCAATTACTGGTTTATGGTGATATTCAGTTAACTTAAATAAAATTTTTCCCTAAAATGTGCTTAGACAATAGTGTAACCAGTTTTTCTTTTGTTGGCTGGGGCCCTACCATTATGAAATTGATAATTGTAGGTTATGAGTTTATTGAAGCAGTTGATCCAGTGGAGAGCTTGCCATTGGAGGAGGAATCCGTGCCTGAAGACTCTTAGTCTTAGTTTCTTTTCTGCTTTGTGAGGATTGAGAGTTTTCTTTTCAGTTCTTTAAACTATTCAAATTGTTGTAATAATACAGGATTAACTTTATTTTTCAGCACTTTACTTATTTTGTATTGTTGTATTTATACTATATGGATGGATGTTATATTTTTATTGCTTCCGCACTCTGAGTTCATGCATAGTCATTTAGTGATAGTATTTTGGGTTGATTGGCAAAGTCCTTAGTTAAGTTGGATTAGAATGTGTGTCTAATCCAATTTTTAAGTGGGGACCTTGTCATATGGTGATCCCTCCACCGTAATCATGTTAACTTAAGCATTAACAGGACCACGGTGGGGCATGGCCGCCACACAAATATTTAAGATAAGAGTAGGATCCTTATCCTAAGTATTAGACTGATACATACATTGGATTTATAACACACATAAGGAATCTAATGTATGCATAAGATATCAGCATTTCCAGTATACTGATCACATCACAATACTAAGTATAAGTAGTATATAATAGAGTGTGAAAGCTAAGCAAACATCCAGAAACATTCATAACAGAAGTTGTATGAAAACATTGGTCTTAGAAAAGAAAAGAAAATATATCCAAAATTATTACAACATTTTACTGAAACAGACATAAAAGCTAGTACTGAACTAAACTAAGCGAAAGGTAAGGCTGAAGAAGAGTCCACTAGTACTCCATTGGCTCCTCCTGAATCTCTTGGGTGTCCTCCTGACCTGGCTCAATATACTGCTCAAGATCTAGCAAATTGTCGAATCTTAAAAGTACCTCGTGTTAGACTATAAGTCAAACACATCGAGACTAAACTAAGCAGTTCTAGTTATTCATTTAACATTTATATAATGTAATTAAATCTATAGTAATACTGTAAAGATAGCTGAAAGTATAAAATTGTATAAAACTGTACAAACTGAAGCAAAGTAAAGTAAAACTGAACTGTAAACTGAATACTGAAGGCAGACGAAAAATAGTAATGCATCTGAAAATTGTGTAATGATCTATAAGACTATGTTGTATGTTACTGTAACTATCACCTAAATATGCCACAATATTGTATGCTACTAATATGCAGCCAAAATATCACTGGACTGCTATGAGTAGTACACTCCAATGTATACATACATCCAATTGGAAATACCGTTTATTGTGATGCGATGCATCCTGAAATTCCCCAGTCAATGTGTGCAACATTTCATAACTCATAAATCATCACTAATACTCATACATCATTCTGATACTCACACATCATGCTTATGCTCATTCTCATGCTTTTAAACTACATGAGGTAAATCCAAACAAAATCCAAAAAATGCCTTGAAATCCAATAATGAATTCAATGTCTCCATTATGTAGAATCCTGTTAAAAAGATTCTGACTCCTAGGTTCTAGTTCGATAATTAGTTAAAGTTGAGAGTTTACTTAAAATCATTAGTCGGATAGGTTGTATGCATATGGTTGTATGTTTCCAAGAGAGGTGGGTTTAACCCTTAGCTTGTTTAAAACTGTACTTATCAAAGCGTACTACGACAGGAGGCAGAACCTGATCACAGTTTATATATCAAGCTAAGCCGTTAAAATGACCTAATTATAAGCATACTTAGTGGTCTACGCAAAGTGACTTAAGATACTTAGTTTGCTTAAACTGCACTTATCGAAGCGCACTACAATAGGATGCAGAACCCGATCACAGTTTACATCTCAAACTAAGGATCTTGTTCACTAATTATAACACTCTTAGTCTTGGAATATTTACTCTAATGGGACTATATTCATCTAATCCCTTGGGATAACACCTGGTCATAAGTCCACATTGGAGTGAATCAACCAATCTTGAATATTACTGAAATAATCTAGTACTATGGGTATACTATACTACACCAACCAATAACCTAGGTTCAAATAATTCTATTTAATTAACAAGGATTTATCAAGACTATTAATTTATATGCTAAATAGGTAATTCCTATACAAGGCTCTAAGAAGAGGATTAAGGATCACTAAATATGGGTTCTACCACCAGAAAAGTGTTATTCTAATATTTTAAGTGATTCCTACCACGAGGGGATAAGATCAACTTCTAGGGTTAAGGGATTATCTAAGCTTCTATCTCAATGAGTTATACAAAATTCCCCTACCTCAATGTATATTTAAATTTAGGTATTTAAAATATTTCAGAGGCCATCATATGCTGAGATACTTAAGATCTCATACCCTTAATTCTAAAGCTAACATATTAGGTTCCATTTAATAGTTAGGTTTAGAGTGATCAGATCAAATGATTAAGTCATCTGATCATAATCTATTCTAAGATTATGGGATTTAAATTAAGGATATTATTAGAGTCAGATCAATTATTAAATTAATTTAATTCTATCATCTTCTTATGCTATTAGTCTTATTTAGGAGAAAATCAAGGATGTAAAGTTTAGATTTAGATTAATCAATCACATAGATTTATCAATAATCTTAACATGTCTAATTCAAATGTTTAAGATCAATACTAAATCGGATGCATTATTGGAATAACGTTAATTTCCTTATCTTTTAATCAAGTCAATTTAATTAAGGATTTAAGAGTTTGTATCTTAATCAACTAGATTAGGGTTTGACCCCTTACTCATGCCCAATTAAGACCAAATGTTTATTTATAAATCAAATATCAAATCAGTGAATTTGGGATGTATTATTAGTGGCAATCTTAGACCTAGATCAAGTCTTAATAGCTTGATCAAAGTCTTAAGACTTTTTAAGTTAATTATGATGATTAAGTTCTCCATTTTTGATTTATTCAATTTATACATCCTAAATTTTCATATATAATTTCAATACATTTCCCTTACTATTATGAATCATATTAATAGAAAAATTTTAGAAACCAAAAAGTAATTAGTGTTAATCAAATCTTAAATCAATCCAAAAGGATTAGCACATAACTACAAATCTAACCATCAAAAATTCATACAATTTAGCTCATAAGTTTTTTCTCATCATACAAGTAATTAAAGACTAAGTTTGCTAAAATCCAATGATTACAAACCCTAATTTTTACTAATCATAGTTTAATAAGATTAGGGCATAAATTGAAATATAGAGATCAAAAAAATAAATCACTTCACATATTTATTCTACTATACATAAGGAAACTAATGGCACCCTAATCATGCAATTTGGATAAGAAATGAGTCCTATGGGTCCAAACTAAGGTTTTTGACCTAAGGAGAATTTTAGTAAATTACACTTAATGAAATCTAAATTTTTATACAGTTTATTATTGGTTGATGTTCAAGAATTCTATAGAGTCTAAGAACATTAAATTTTAAAGTCTAATGAATTAGTTATAGCCATTTCAATTTCCAAGGGTAATTTGATAGGCTTTTAAGCTAAGGGGGTCAAAAAGCTAACTTTTTTATTTGATGTCCAAATTTAGAAAACATAGTGGCAATAGCTTTCTTATATCACACTGAGTACTTTAACTGGGAGTAGACCCAAATTGGACTTCAATTGGTCAAGTTATGACCTAATTAATATTATGGGTATTTTGGTCATTTTCTAATTTTTTTAGGGTTCAAAATCTAAATATTATTTTAGATTATTGTTGGAACTAAAATTATAAGCTATCTAGCACTTTAAATTTTTGGATTTGGAGTATAAATGACTAAGATATGGTAAAATGAATTTTCTGGACGCTACGGCGCGCTGTAGCGCCCGATGGTGATTTCGCCTGTGCGAAAATCGTGAAGGGTCACATTTCGAGCTCAAATACTCTCAATCAAGAGTATTTCATGATCTATTTCATAAATCAATAGAAATATTTTTTTGATATCTTTCCATTGACACCAAAATCAGCATGAACGGATCATCCTAGCTATATGAACAATGGTTATAAAGGCAGGGGTATGCAGAATGGATGAAAATCAGAGCATGAGGTATATTATCTTTGAAGAACTATAATGGCTTCCATACTTAATCATGGATGTCTAAATATGCAAATAAGCATAATAGAGAAATGAAATGACCAAGGAAGAAGAACAAATGGGTACAAGGAGAGTAAACAAAATGGTATCTTAGCCTTTGGGAGAGGAAGAAGAAACCTTTATTTTCCTCAAGACCTTTGAGGGAGGGAAGCTCCTTCGTCAGCACCAAGCTCAACAATGAGGCAAATAGAGAAGAACTTTTAGCTTGGCAGCAAACAAAATAAGGAGGGCTGAGGTTTCTCTTTAAAAAAGAAGAAGGAATGGGAAGGCCATGAGCTAGGGAGTTATAAGGTAAGGGGAGGGGGATGGCCTTAGCCATCAAGCATTATAATTAAGAAGGGGGAGGAGAGGGCTGGCCTCAGCTTTCAATGTGCAATAGGGAGGTAAGGAGTCTATCGAATGAAGGGGGATGGCTAGCCGAATTTTAAGAGAGATAAGGAAAGTGAAAAAGTAAATTAAGGAATAATTAATTATTATTCTTAATTTTTAATTTATTAAAAATTCAAATTAAATAAACGTGTTTCGAAAAATCCCAAAATTTCACCCCTAGCTAATTTGGGGGTGAGGAATTCAACGGCAAAGTCAATATTCGATTATGACAATTATTTAATTATTCCATTTTCCGGTGTATTTAATTATATTAAAATATTAGCAAAAATTCGACGACTTCCAAACGCGTCCAAAACATCACCCTTAGTTAATTTGGGGGTGACGATTGCAACGGTGAAGTTGGATTTCAAATTTGAGATCAAAATAAATACCTCAATTTTCTAATTAATTAAATATTAAAATAATTCAAATATTAGATTTAGCTTTGAATTACACCAAATTTTTAGGGATTGACTTTAATAGTTAGATGAAATTAACAAAATGATAATTAAGATATAATTAGGCTTAAATTAAGGTGAGTAATAACCTTGGGTTGTTACACTAACCTTGTAATATCTTAGAGTAGTAGAATAAATTAAATAAGACAACAACGGATATCACATGTGTATTGTAAAGTTCTTGCTTACTTTGACTTTGTTGCTTCACTTATGTTGTGATTGAGCCTTTTGCTTGGACATATAACCGTTAAACATAGGATATTTGGTGAGCATCCTATGTTATATTTGAAATATATAAACATTACTTAACTCTAATTAATACATTCAGTTCCTCATATATCAGTTCAACAGAGTGTGCTCTAGTCAGTATGCCTCTTCAGTTCGATTCTTTTATTATAGAATTGACTCAGATCCATTCATCATAGGGCTTGGATGATACATGTCTGATTCTATAGTCAAGCTCGGATCCACCCAAGATAGGGTTTGGCTGATATATGTTGGATTTTCTGTTCAATGGCCAGCTCGGCCTATTTCTGTTATGGCATTCCTAACTTAGGAACCTCTCTAAATTCAGTTCAATCGCAGTTCAGTGGCTTTATTTAGCCAACTTTCTATTATACATAGCTTTTCTATTTTGTGCACGCTTTTATAATTTACTTCAGTTCAGTATTACTCAGTTCCTTATATATATATATACATATATATTAGGATGCTAGATATAATCATTTCAGTTATTTATATGCTTCAGTTCAGTTTGTATTTCTATAAATCAGCATACATCTATATGATCATAAGCATGTTACGATGAGTTTTATTTTTAATAATTATAATTATATATTTTTATTGCCTAACCTTATTGCAGCTTATAGTTGAGGTATGTTATTCACATACTTTATTTTGTTTAATTATAAATGTTTTATTTATAACAATTTTGTTCTTTTGTCACCTGTTGCACCTATTTGAATGCTTAAATGTTTAGTAAAATGTGATATTTTAAAACATATAGTTCTTATTAAATCAGCTTAAAATATACTTAGATAATTGTCTATTTCAAGTTTTTCTTTTCTTGATCGGGGCCTTGACATTGTGATATCGATAATGTCAAATTCAAAGCTGTTCGTGGAGGAAGCACCAAGTGAGGAGCTTATCCAGAAGGAGGACCTTCTTGCCATTATTAAGGCATGATTAGATTTACTTTCTTACTTGTAAGGATGAGTGTGCCTTTCATTTTAATTCAATTCAGCATTTTAATAATTAATGTTATCGATGCCTTTACTTTTCTATAATTTTATACTGAGTTGAGCTTCTGTTCTTTCTTTTATATGCTATGGGATCAATGTTTTATTATTCTTTTGCTTCTGCACTTTGATCTTTCTAATATGTTGATGAATGGATTACAATTACAAGTGACAAGTATTCCAACTAAGATAAGATGGGATGAAACCTAACTTGACTATAGTTGGGGGATTTGTCACAAGGCAACTGTCTCTACCGTAATCATGATAATATTATTTTTAACATGACCATGACAGGGACGAGGTGCCACAGTTGGAATCAGAGCACACCAAAAGGTATTAAATTGGAATTTGTATTTCTATCTACCTAATGAATTATTCTTCAATAGTACAGTCATCAAACAAAATAATCATAGCGCTATACTCTCAAGCAACTCAATATAAATGTTGAATTAAAAATTTCTAGATAATTATTAGATTAATCCTAAGATAACTAAAGAACTTCATAAATTTTTTTAATAGAAACAATGGAGTTTGGAAAATCTGATTTGAGTTACTACTCAGCTAGATTTGATACTATTTCAGATTACGATTATCAGTTTGGCCAAGAAGGTGGGAGAACCATAGATGAAGTATCATCTAAAGGAGTCCTAGTACTTGGCAAGATACTTTGCCAACCCATCTTTATAGGACTCGACTTTTCAATCTTGGCCAAGGAATGGTTGAAGCAGATATAAGATGTGTTATACTTCATAGAGTGTCCAGACGCAATCTGCGTTGAGCTTATCGTGTTTCTCCTACAATATGCAACTAAGGACTGGTTGGTTATGACCCATTAGAAATTGGAAAGGAAATGCAAGAGGACTCACCATGTCGTGACTTTCGCCAACTTTCATCTTGCTTTCTCCACCAAATTCATCAGAGAGGCTTAGTACCTGTTAAATCATTGTCATAATGATTGTAGTTTTTTTATCATCTATACGCCTTAGTAATTATAATTGTTAACTTTTCATTTTATCATCTATGTAACTTTCTCAGAGTAGATAGAATGAATTAAATTAGGTAATAATGGATACCACATGTGTTTAGTAGAGTTCTTGCTTACTTTGACTTTGTTGCTTCACATACCTTGTGATTGAGCCTTTTCCTTGGACATATCAGTTGAACATAGGATATTTGATGAGTATCCTATATTAGATTTGAAATGCATAAACATTAGTTAACTCTAATTAATGCATTCAGCTCTTCAGATATCAATTCAGTAGAGTGTGTTCTAGTTAGTTTGCCTCTTCAACTCAATTCTTTTATTATAAAATCTACTAGGATCCACCAATTATAGGGCTTGGATGATACATGTCTGATTCTATAGTCTAGCTCAGATCCACCCATGATAGGGTTTGGATGATACATGTTAAACTTATTGTTTAGTGTCCTTTTTGACATATTTCTATTATGGCAGTACTAACTTAGGTATCTCTCTAAAATTAGTTTAGTTATAGTTCAGTAGCTGCCTCTGCTTCTGCCCTCTCACTGTACCAATGAATATAGATGGGTCGCTTGTCTTTCATTCTATCCCGAGCAGGCTTCGTTGTGGTCCCTCTGTAATGCTTTTCTTCAGGAAGCTTCGGCTGTTTTGGCCAACCCTCTGCCTGGCCTGGGCCCTGCTGGTGCTCTCTTCTGCCAGTGTCCAGGCGAATCTAGAGGTGCTCGTCTTCAGCTTGAACAAGGTATTTTGGTTTGCGCTATCATGCTATTCGAAGTGTGCAGGGTTCTGGAGAGGTTGTCGATTTCGGTGACAAGCTCGAATCGGTCACTGGGGAGCCTCCTCCTGCTTGCGCTTAGCTTCTAGTTTCTTATGTGGATTCTTATTGTGTTCACCGAGGTCCTATTTCCGCTTTTCTAATCCTCTGCCGAGGAAGGGTGATCGGGCAAGGGGTTTCCTGTCCTCCGTTAGTGCTGCTTTTTTGTTTATTTTTTATTAGTTTCGTTAGTTTGTTGATTGCAGTAGGGACCCGATTATGTGTGGCCTCGTTGGAAAATTCTATATACTTTCTTGTCTAATACAATGCAAAGACTTTTTGAATATATATATATATATATATATATATTAGGATGCTAGATATGCTCATTTCAGTTATATATATGCTTCAGTTCAGTTTGTTTTTCTGTAAATCAGTATGTATCCATATAATCATAAGCATGTTTGGATGAGCTTTATTTTTAGCACTTATAATTATATATTTTTATTACCTAATCTTGTTGCAGCTTTTAGTTGAGGTATGTTATTCACATACTTCATTTTGTCTAGTTATAATTGTTTAA
Source organism: Gastrodia elata (assembly GCA_016760335.1). Lineage (NCBI taxonomy): Eukaryota > Viridiplantae > Streptophyta > Magnoliopsida > Asparagales > Orchidaceae > Gastrodia > Gastrodia elata. The sequence goes on from CM028682.1 coordinate 22,920,481, forward strand.
TTTATAACAAATTTATTCTCTTATCGCTTGTTGCACTTATTTGTATCCTTAAATATTTAGTAAAATGTGACATATTAAAATATGTAGTTTTTATTAAATCAGCTTAAAATATGCTTAGACAATTGCCTAATTCATGTTTTTCTTTTCTTGGCTGGGATCATGGCATTGTGATACCGATAATGTCAGATTCAGAGTTGTTCGTGGAGGTAACACCAGCTTGAGAGCTTAACCAGGAGGAGGATCTTCTTGCCCCTGCTAAGACATCGATATATTTACCTTCTTACTTGTGAGGATGAGTGCGCCTTTCATTTTAATTCAATTTAGCATCGTAATAATTAATGTTCTTTATGCCTTTACTTTTTTGTACTTTTATACCGAGTTGAGCTTTTGTTCTTTCTTTAATTTGCTATGGGATTGATGCTATATTTTTCTTTTGCTTTCGCACTTTGATCTTTCTGATATGTTGTTGAATGGCTTACAGCTACGGGTGACAAGTCTTCCAACTAAGATGGGCTTGGTTGAAACCTAACTAGACTATAGTTAGGAGATTTGTCACAGGAAGACCGTCTCTATCGTAATCATGTTGATATTAGTGTTAACATGACTATGGCAGGGACGGGGGTGACACAATTATTATCATAGCACACCATAAGGTGTCAAATTAGAATTTGCATTTTTATCTATCTAATAAATCGTTCTTTTGTAATACAATCATCAAACATAACATTTATAGCACCATACTCTCAAGAAATTCAATATAAAAGTATGAATTTAAAATTTCCATATAATTATTGTATTAATCCAAAGATAACTTAAAAACTTCATAAATTTTCCTAATATAAAAAAATGGTGTGTGGAAGATTCGATCCGAGTTACTACTCAGCCAGATTCAAAGCTATTTCAAATTACGATTATCTGTTTGGCCAACATGGTGGGAGAACCATAGATGGAGCATCAGCCAATGGAGTCATAGTACTTAACAAGATACTTCACCAACCCATCTTTAGAGGACTCAACTTCCCAAATTTTGCCAAAGAATGGTTGAAGCGCGTAGAAGCAGTATTAGACTTCATAGAGTGTCCGGACTCAATCTATGTTTATACTATAACGTTTCTCCTACAATATGCAACTGAGGATTGGTGGGTCATCACCCGTTGGAAGCTGGAAAGGAGATGCAAGAGGAAGCACCATGTCGTGACTTTCGCCGACTTCCATTTTGCTTTCTACACCAAATTCATCAGAGAGGCTTAGTACCGTTAAAGAATTATCAAAATGATTGTAGTTCATTTATCTTCTATATGTCTTAGTATCTATATGAGTTATCTTTTCATCTTATCATCTATGTAACTTTCTCAAAGTATATAGAACAAATTTAATTAGATAATAATGGATATCACATGTATTTAGTAGAGTTATTACTTACTCTGACTTTGTTGCTTCGCATACCTTGTGATTGAGCTTTTTCCTTGGACATATCAGTTTAACATAGAATATTTGATGAGTATCCTATGTTAGATTTGAAATGCATAAACATTACTTTACTTTAATTAATGCATTCAGCTCTACAGATATCAGTTCAGTAGAGTGTGTTCTAGTTAGTCTACCTTTTCAGTTTAATTCTTTTGTTATATAATCCACTCAGATCTACCCATGATAGAGCTTGGATGATGCATGTCTGATTCTATAGTCCAGCTTGGATCCACCCATGATAATATTTGGATGATATATGTTGAACTTCTTATTTAGTGGCCCTGTTTGGCTTGTTTATGTTATGGTAGTACTAACTTAGGTACCTCTCTAAATTCAGTTCAATTACTGTTATGTGGCTTTGTTTAGCCAAATTTTTATTATACATATGCTTTTCTATTTTCTACATGCTTTTATAGTTCATTTCAATTCAGCTATTTTCAGTTCAGTCTTACTCAGTTCCTTTAATATATATATATATATATATATTAGGATGCTAGATATGCTCATTTTAGTTATTTATATGCTTTAGTTCAATTTGTTTTTCTGTATATCAGCATGTATTCATATGATCATAAGCATGTTATGTTGAGCTTAGACAATTATCTAATTCAAGTTTTTCTTTTCTTGGCTGGGGCCCTAGCATTGTGATATCAACAATGTCAGATTCAGAGTTGTTCGTGGAGGTAGCACTAGGTGAGGATCTTTCCGAGGAGGACGACCTTCCTGCCACTACTGAGGCATAGATAAATTTACCTTCTTACTTGTGAGGATGAGTGTTGCTTTCATTTTAATTCAATTCAGTATTGCAATAATTAATGTTCTGAATGTCTTTACTTTTCTGTACTTTTTTACCGAGTTGAGCTTTTGTTCTTTCTTTTATATGCTATGGGGTGAATGTTTTATATTTTCTTTTTCTTGCTTAAAGTTATGGGTGACAAGTCTTTCAACTAAGATAGGCTGGGTTGAAACCTAACTTGACTATAGTTGGGGAATTTGTCACAAGACGATCGTCTCTATCGTAATCTTGTTAATATTAGTGTTAACATGACCCCGATGAGGACAGGGTGTCACATCCATCCTAGCCATAGAAGCAAACAAGCTCTCAACACGCTGATTTAAACTAGTCCCATTAGGTTATTGGTTGTCAGTCATGCTGCTCTTTAAAAGCAAACAAGCTCTAAACATTGTCAGTCGTGCTGCTCTTTGTTTTGCCCAAAAAACTTTCTTAAAATTAAAATATTTAGTAGTTTCTTAATTTTATAAAGCCCTTAATAGAGAATGTGATTTTCAGGATATCGGTCAAGTTGAGACATAATGATTGCTTAACTATCTTCTAATTGATCATAATTTTTTATTTGTTTTTTATTCTATCTCTTTTAAAGTTAATTATTACAAACTATAGCTTTAAATAAAATGAGCAGAAAACTCTCTCATCTCACAGCGGAAAATAAACAAAGATAGTAAGTAAATGCTAAATTGGCTAATGCTCCTCTAGCTCCTAGATCCCTTAAATTGTCTCCAGAGCTGACTCATCCAACTGCTCAGGTCTGATATTGTTGGTTTCATAATGCCATGGCCCCAACAAAAAAAGCAAAAATTTTGTTAGACAATAAGTCTAAGTACATTTTTGGTGCAATTAGTATTTTGTTACATTTAATGGATATTACTTAATATTCAATAAAATAGAAATCAAACTGCAAAAAATTGAAGTACTGAAATTGCAAATCTAAATACTAAAACTAAAAGTAAGAAAAATTATAACTAAACAAAAGTACTAAAAGTAAATCAATTGAAATGAAATAGTAAACTGAAAATAAAACTGTACTATATACTATTGTATATGCATTTGAATATGCCACTAAATTAAGGTTAAAATATGCATTTGATGCCACACTACATCCAAAGAAATCCTAGATATCCTAATACTTGTTGCATCCCGTAGTTCATACTCTACTTTGAAGCACATTGCATCATGTAGTTCACAAATGATCTTGATGCTTACGCTTATGCAATTTATGTTAAATGCCTTAAGATACTAAAAGCCAGAAGAAAACAAAAGTAAACTTCATTTCTTATTATCTAATTATTTAACCTATTTTCCTAATATGCACATTTACTTCAAAATACCATATAAATAAGAACACTAAATCACATGCTTTGCCTTTATCTAGATTCACTTAATTGAAGTCAGTATTATATAAAGCAACACTTTTATATTACCCTAAGTTACCACATGTTAAGAGTACGTATACATAACTAGTATGTCCTAAGAAAGGTAATTTGGAACACTTAGTTTATTTAACAGCACTTATTGATGTGCACAAAGATAAATGACATAATCCTTTTACAGTTTATTCTCTTAAACTAAGTTGTTCAATCCCCAACTTATAAGATATTTTATAAATGAGAAATTTATCTTGAACTGTAGTTATCTATTAACTTATAAGACTAGAACTCTACAATTCTATTTAGGATGAATCAACCAATTCCATATCCTACTGAATCAAGTCAGCTTTATGGATATGTACTACAATCTCCATATGATAGCACTAATAAAATCTTCACTTATTATTCTAAGCTAACTAATTTAGTAATTAAGGAGTTTCAAAACTAATGAATCCAATCTCCATTGTGAAAGGTCCTAATCAAGTGGCTCCAAAAAAGTCACATACAAGTCATTCAATTTAGGTTAACTATCACAAAAGTTAACTCAATCTAAGTCTCTTTAGGTTATCTCACCACAAGGCATAAGATCAATCATCTAAGGTTCATAAGGCTCATCAAAGGTCTTATCTCAATGCATCACAAATAAGGCATTTCCTACCACAATATTATCTTAGCTAAAACTATGTTATTTAAACATAAATCCTAACCTTACCATTAAGGATTCTAAAGCCTTTAATACTCAAATATATAACCTACAATTGCTAAAGATCTATTTAAGATCAAGATAATTATGATTGCATGCAATTTCATAAGCTTATTTATTGATTAAATGAAATAATCAAGGATGCTAATCCCTTTATTCTTATACTTATAGATTGAATGTTCAAGTACCGGAAGAAATTGTTAAATATTTAAGGATTAGTTGTTTGATAATCAAACATATTATAATGATTAATTAATGAAAAATTCAAGCTAATCCTTTTATTTAGGAGAAAATCATTGAGATATAAGCTTCAGGTTAAGATGCAAATCATATTGATTATACGAAAGCTTAATCGCCTATTTTGCCACTTTAAGATCAATTGCCAAATCAAAAGGTGTTAAATGAATCCTTATTATTTAATAAATGCAAATCAATAATTTAAAACAAGTTTAAATGGATTCAAAAGATATCAAAATTGTCGAAATTAGTTGTGAATTGTCTAATCTTCTTAAATCTGGGTCTTAAGTAATTACCAAGTACTTAGAAAAATTAACCAGGGAGAGTCAAGTTTATTATCGCAATTAAGTTCTATTTAACATATAAAATAATAGGAACAGAAACCAGGAAAATCGGGTAATTGATGATCTTAATATGCCTCAATAAAGATTTCAAAGAAATTAACACATCATTAACGCAATAAATTATAAAAGAAAAAACTATTTTTGTCAGTTAATCCTAAGCATCCAAGTGAACAATTCTTCAGGACTATGAATATGCCATTTGATTTCATATTTGAGCTAATTTTCACTAATCAAGTAATTAGGTAATTAGGACAAAGTTAGTAAAATTAATCATGAAAAAAATATAATCATTACAATTAGTACTACATAACATAATGAAGCAATAGACACTATAAGCATGCAATTTGGCCAACAATTGAGTTTAATAACCATTAATTAAAGTTTAAAAGTAATTAAGCAAATTTGGAAAATCTAACCATATACTCTAAACTTATATTGCAGATTCATGATCCTTACTTTTTTTTTTGATCAAAATAGTATAATTGATCATGCCATTTGGATCAGTATTGACAAAGTTATTTAAATAATTTAATTAGAATGTTCTTAATTAATCAATCATAAGGTTTATTTAATTAAATGAGTTTCAATTGAATATCCTTAAAAAAATTAAATCCATTTAATCGACCGATATTCACTGCCCAATGTAAAAAGGCACGGGTCAAAGCTGACCCGTCCCATTAATATGCACCGTCCATGCAGAGGGATCCTGACACCTAAAGAATTTGGGTTATAATCCATCGACCAATTTTAAGTCACAGGATGTTCCTCACCTCCAGATGCGTCGACTACTCAAAAAATCCCTATCTAGTACCACCAGGATCACTAGAAGCCTACTTGCCCTAAATTGGCCTCTGAACTCTTCCAGGGTTTATAGTGGGGAGTAAATTTCTCCCCACATTAATTGAACCATGGTCAGCACTTGATCTGCACCATCAGGAAGTCATGGGGCTTCGAAGCCATTTTCTAGCATGGACTAAAGGTGGCTAGAGCATTGGTCCTTACTCGGCCTCTAGCATCGTTCTGTGCTGGAGTCCGATCGATCAACCAAAAGGATCAGAACTATCTCCACTGTAAGGACCCAATGATCAGAACTTCTAGTGTGCATTGAGTGCCAGAAGGTTTATGTTCAGTTCCAATGGTCGTAGCATACAACTATGCATCCTATAGGATTTATTTAGAGTTCCAATTCTACTGAAGCCAAAAATTTGAGTCCACTAACAAGAGCTCTGTCCAGACAGTGATTCGTTCGCTGTCTGGACCAAGCTCACTATCTATTCAATCATAGTATAGATTATTGAACCCAAGCTAGTTCTTAGAAAATTCACAGAGTCAATCCATAGAGTGCAAGTGGAATGACATTGAGCCCACACGACTCAATGGGTAGAGGAGGTACATGGACTGGTTGCACTAACTGGATCTGAGCATAAATTTATTCCATATGAAGCTCAATAAAGTGGTTTTACCCAGCTACAACCGTAGATCCTTTAAATTTAACACATAAAGAAATATTAACTCATGTTCTTACTACCATATGATGAAACAAGGACCAATTGGTAACTAATATGATATGAACCCAATTATATATTTTAAAGCAATAGTCATTTAGTTTTCAACTTCAGTTAGTAACTTTTATTAATTAACAAAGATAGTTATCATCAAGCAATATTGACTTCTTATTGTGAAATTTATTCTAATTATTTTTTGACATATGAAATTACAGCAATTATGCTTTTAATTTGATATAAACACTAAGAGAGAACTTTGCTAACTTAGTTACATTGCAAAATACAGCAGAACACATCTTTTAATGTGCACGAAAACATGATAGTATCATGATTCTTGCGCCTGAGATGAAATAATCGAATGCAATTAACATGCTGGAATCATTATGAGAATTAGATTAAATACCATATTTATGAATAAGAAAAAGATAAAAAGATAAAAAGATAAAAAGATTGAAATTGCATAGAAAAGTGGAGAATATGGTTGGGTTGTATGGATTTCAGCAAGTTATTAGTAACCCAAAAAATTGAGTAGAGGAAACAAGGGCAATATACATTTGTAACAACAGTTAAAAAAAAAATAAAGTCAATAAAAACATAAGGAAAAATCAAGGGGAACTTGGAGTGCGAATTTATTTGCACGTACGGCACGTAGCGCTAAGGTTAGGAAAACCTTGCTCCTCTTTTTTTATCAAAATGGCAGACGTCAATAAGTCCATTAAAATTTACAAATTTAGCGGTCTATGAAAGATGCTAGAATTAAATCAGTCCATGTAAGAGATTAATGATATGCAATTTGATGCATAATTGTGTTTATTCTAATTCATCAATGATAGATAAGTTAGATGCAATCAAATCCACCATGAATACATAAGATAAATTACAACAGAAACATTATTAGCTTTATTTTATTTCTTAAAGATTGTTATAAAGTTCTTACAAAACGAGAGAATGGCTTGAGACTTATTTCTAAAGAACAATCTATGGGGACAGAACTACATGCTTTTCACAGTCATCTTGCTTTTCACGAATCATTAATACTTTTCTATACTACTCTCAAAAATTAAGAAACAAACCCAACTACCAACAACAGTTGCAACCTGGTCAAGGAAAACCTAGTTGCGGCTTTCAAACGCTCATAAATGCAAGGTAGACAAGTTCAAAATAAAGTTATGACAACAATGATATAAATAAATTTGTGAGCAACAACAAGGTTCATGTCATGCTGAAATTTATTATTAAATCAACAAAATTAATGGGAAACATGAATAAAGCTTACTCTTTAAATGTTATAAATAATGATGTATGAAATATTATATTTGAGAACACATCAGCCATAGATCCAAGTCATCTTCAATTAAGCAAGGAATTATAAAAGAAATGCATTGAAAGATTTAGTCAATAGTTGAGCATTCAATGATGTTTTAATTTCTTAACATTATTGCATAAAGTACCCTACAATTAGATTCTTATAACATTTAGGAACTCATATAAACTTTTGCAGCAACTTGGGAACCTATGGATTTAAACCCCATAAGCTACATCATCTAACTCTTAAAATACAAATTCATATACTAACTAAACAGCTTGAGTTAATTTAATATCACTTTTGAGTAAATTTGTACTAACATATGTTAATACAGATTGAGATGTAATTGTTATATTTCACATCAATATAATTTTTAAATGAATTTATAAAAAATTATAGAGTTAAGCAACTTACTTCAGCCTCTATTTCATATGACTTTACCCTTAATTAAGTATACCTATTACATATGTTAGTTGTTATGATTATGAATCTAGAGAACGATGTAAATTCATTTTTATTTCCCCCAATTGATAGATGTAATTTATGATGCATTAAAATCATGGCATGCTACAATAAACAGAAAAGTGGTTCTATTGGTTTGCAAATTAAAATATTGAAGAAACAGATACAAATGTAGTTTCTGTAAGTTTGTCTATAACCGAATCTACAAATTCTGTATTTCTCAACTTCTTGTCTATTATTGGTGATTTAGTCACTAACTTAGAAATACTATCATGTTCATCTGGTAAAGTTTTGATTTACTAAGTGTAGTGGAATAATGATCTTATGATTTTGGGTTGAATCAATATTTTCAATTCAAACTCCTACTTATATTCCACAATTTACTACTATTTTCTCCAGCTAAGTAGGTTTATGTGCTTGTCATCTTAATGGTCATATATATCGTGTTCCTAACACCATTAAGTCAACTCCATTTTTCTTAGACCTCTATTGTTTTTATATTTTTCTCTCAAGATGAAATTTCCATTATTTTGATATTTTAGTTTGTACTGAATAGACTATGGATTCACACACTACTATACTATTATCTTCTAAATCTTGCTCAACATAAGATTGAACCATTTGGCAGGTAGGAACATAGCTTATATCTAACCACCTATGGGTCTCTCTGATACCAACTATGATGACTGCCACTTAATCATCATTAAGTTAACATTAACTCAACTAACATTAAGTGGTGGTCATCATTAATGTCACATATACTAAATAAGATATCCATGATACTAATCATAAGATGAGCAAGATCTTGTCATAAACATATATAGTACAGCAGTGTAATAATAGAGAGAAGGCATCAGATTCATTCCACATTTGTCCATTTACATACAATACAGAAATGCAGAAGAATAAGAAAAAGCTCATTTATCACATTATAATTAAATATGGGAAAGGATAATTAAAGCATCAATTTATTTCTACGAGCCACACCTTACTTTAACATTTTATCATAAGCTTAATTTTCAAGCACTGGGTCTATCTAGTACTTCTGATCTATCATATGTACACATATGATAAGGCACACAGCTAAAAAAGAAAATCAGGTTAGACTTGAATAAGTCTAAGTATGAATACAAGCTTGATTAATTTAGGATAACACATTTAACACTTTAAGCAACAATAGCAAATGGGAACCACAAGCTACAAGTAATAAGAAAGGTAATAATCACACATTTATAGCTTATAAAATGAAGTATGCAAAGCAATATACCTCAAACTAGGAGCTGCAGCAAGGTTAGGTGATAAATATATATATAACTGCAAATACTAAAACTACTGAAAAAGAAGCATATCCTAACATGCTTATAATCATGCGGATACATGTAGATTTATATAAAGTAAATTGAACTGATGCATTTAAATATACTGAAATAAGCATTTAACATAGCCAGCATCCTAGCATTCATAAGTAAATAAGTATTAAGCAAACTAAACTGAACTTTAAAAGTGTGTAGAAAACAAAAAGTAACATATTAAATACTATCACAGAGAACTAGCTAATAAAGCTACTGTTACTGAACTGAACTGAACTATATTGTACTAAATTAAATAGACATATACCTCGATTAGCACTATCATAATAGAACCTGGCTGAACATAGCCACAGAACAAAATAGTCCCACATGTATCATCTAGACACTAATGGCTTGATCTAAGAGGGACTATAAAATCAGACATGTATTATCCAAACCCTATCATGATTGGATATGAGTCAATTCTCCAGAAACATAAATGTATCATTCAAACCCTTCCATGAATGGATCCGAGTCTTCTCTATCAAAGAAAACTGAACTAAAGAGGCATACTAACTAGGACATACTCTATAAAAATGTTATCTAATTTACTATGTTAATTTACTTTTACATAATGACATGACTTACAAAATTGGTCATGTTAATGGACATGCGCCTAGACTAATCTGTCATAATAGTAATTGACTAATTATAGCCACACTAAATAAAAATTCCAACATGTATCATCTAGACCAATGATGGTTAGATCCGAGCCAAATTATAGAATCAAACATGTATCATCCAAACCATGACTTGGTTGGATTCGAGTCAATTCTAACACTATAATAGCACTGTAGAGGCAAACTAACTAGGGCACACTCCACTGAATTTACTGATTGATCATGACAATATTTTACGCATTTCAAAACTATCATAGAATATTCATCAAATATTCCATATTCAACTAACTATGTCAAAAGTATAAGGCTCAAGTACAAGGAGTGCAGAACAATAAAATCAAAGTAAGACTCTACTAGAATATATGTGATATGTGTTGTTATCTAATCTATTTGTTATATCTATTTAGAGATAATACAAGTTTATGATCTCTAATATTCAATTATCGAGTAAGAACTTAGATTCACGACCTTATATAGTTAAACATTAAAATTTAACAATTTCTAATTCATAATAAAAAAAAAATATCTGCTACAAAAGTTAAATGAATAAATTGATCAATCTAATTTACACTTTTCCATTTCTACAGCCAATCTTAATATACTTATCATGATTAAAAGTTAAGAGATTAAACTCCAACATGGTGTTAAAGTTCCTTAACTTAAGATTCTAAGTATCTAAAGTTTAAATAATTCAATTTCCATGATATTTAAGTTTTAAGCTAAAGGGAGTTCCATTGAATATAATTAGACTTAATAAAATATCTAAGCACTAACTTTTATTGATTTAAGTGTCGAGGAAAAAATCAACGGATTCAACTATTTTCTACGCAATTTGACATCCTTCCCTTAAAATAGTCATATTTTAAGGGTTTAGAAGGGAACTTCAAGAATTAGATTCTAAATGCGATCTTTCTAATTCTATGACATGTTTATTATTATCTAAGGAGTAAATCAATTCCTTAAACATCCTAATTGGACATCTATATGACCTAAAAAATGACTAAATAGTATTTACCTAAATGTAAGGGTAATTAACAGAATTACTTACTAAACTCTATATATTAATTCATGTTCGCACATTTTGTGGTTTCCAATTAATGTGATAATACTACTTAGTCAACATTCACGAACTAGTAATTATTTTCCTACATTAGAAAAGAGTTCCTACATCTTAATGTCATGTTTTGACCAACAATCAACCACTAATGATGTTAAGATCAATGTAAGTGATGTATGCCCTATATATAGAGCTCAAGAAAATTGTATATTTTTATAAATACATAACTCAATAAAGTTATAAGTACTTGACGTACATGGCACGAGCGACTTTAAACTTCTATAACACATGGCTTAAGAGCCTTAAGCTTTTGACCTTGCATGGAGTATGGATGGGTTTATCCGTATGAGAAATGAAAACAATTTGATGGATTAATTCAGAAGGCTGAGCTAATTGAGCCGTTATCTATCATCATAGAGAAGAAGATTAAGAGCCAACTTTTATGCTAATTATGATTTGAGGGTTTAGTCAATATTTTCATTATTTAAATCAGTTTAGTGAAAGAGATATAAACTTAAAGATGCTGTGTTTTGCACTTAATATGATTTAGCTTAGCATACTTTATAATAAGCATTAAAGGTTGGCTATTCATTTATAGATATAAGTGGTGTAGAATCATAAAGATTAAAGAATACATGCTTATCTTACATACTATGCATCAAATTTTCTAATAAGACTTTACTAGGATTGAAGTAAAATATTTAGAGAAAAAAATACTTGAAAATTACACTTAATCATCAATTTGCATGTGTTATCTATATACGGAGATTCTAATCAATATGAATAGCAATACAAAAGTTGAGCACAAACTTTAAAAATGAATCTAACATTCATTTGTTAAGTCCAATAATAATAATAATAATAATAATAATAATAATAACAATAATAATAATAAATATCAAGCAATTCATATGAAAACACCATCTTCTAATGTTTAATATATTTAGTTATCTATGATCTAATTATTATTTTATTATTTATAACATGCACCTGAATCATACTTACTTCAAAATCTACAAAAAAAAAATAGAATTGTTATCTTAATGATCATATATTAATACAAAAGATAAGGCAACCACTCTATTGAGATGCATAGGTTTGAAGTTTAATCTAAAGCACAACTACATGCATTGTAGCTATATTTAATAGAAATCTCAAGCAAAGCAATTGTAATAGCCCCAATATCAGATAGGAACTCAACCCAACATTGGAGCATTACCATAGCATCTAACATCAGATTAAAAGAATGCTAATCTAATACTAGATGCTATGTTGGTTAAGTTTTTATATGAGTAGTGTTAAGTTAAAGAAAATTTACAATAAAAGCAATATATGATGCATGTAGGGAAAAGATGTAACAAGCATATGTAAAACATGTAGCATTTATCCACTCATTTAATCCAAGTAATTTCAAAATAAGTAAACTCAGTACAAATTAAGTAAAAACATTACAAATAATTTAAGTTATTATATGCCATTTAAATGAAAGAGTAAGAAAATAATCACTCTCTCTCATAAAATTAATACAAGTAATTTAAGTAAGCGGAAGAAAATTTGTAAGATCTTTAAGTGCTAGGTCCAGCTCCACCTAAATTATATTTGTAGCGCCCCACCCCGCCAATGCATGCAAAATAAACTAAATTTGGCAGCGGAGCGGTGCGCTACTCAGAAAGGCATAACCCATCTCCTCGAATAGGTGGGCTAAAGAAACTAGCCACACTGAAGGCTGCTGACTCAACCCAAGAGAAGGGTCAAGAGTCAATACTTAAGATAATAGTAAGATACTTATCCTAAGTATTATACTAATACATACATTAAATTATAATGGTAAGTAAGAAATCCAATATATGCTCATAAATATTCACATTTTTAGTATGCTGATCACTTCACAACGCTAAGTATAGTAATAGAATAATATACCGCGGAAGCTAGGGCAAAACATCCAGAATACACTTAGAAAAGAAAAGTGAAATGCATCCAAAACTATTACAAACTGATTACTAAATAATACAGAAGTAAAGTTCAACTAAAGTACTGAAATGAAAAAAAAAATGGCAAGGCAAAAGGATGATCCACTAAGGCTCCACAAACTTCTCCTGAATCTCCTGCGAGTCTTCTTGTCCTGGCTCAATAAATTGCTCAGGATCTAGCAAATTGCAGGATCCCAAAAGTACCCCATGTTAGACAAGAAGTCTAACACATTGAAATTAGACTAAACAGTTCTAAAATATTTGTAATGTAACAATAAAGTAAATATAACTACAGAAAAGCTATAAAGGCAACTAAATAATGGATACTATGTAAAACTAAGTATAGTCAAACTGAACTGTAAACTGAATACTGAAAACAAATAAAAATAATGAATGATCTGAAACTGATGTAAATAGCATCCAATGTTATACTATATGTCATTGGAATCATGCATCCGAATATGCCACAATACTATATGCCACTGATATGCAACAAAATTATCACTGAACTACTATGAGTCATACATTCTAATGTATACATATATTTAGTTGGGAATACAATTTACTGTGATGCCGATGCATCCTAAGATTCCCCGATCGATGTATGCAATATTCTATAACCCATAAAATTATCACTGATACTCATACATCATCGTTGATACACATACATCATGCTTATGCTCATGCTCATGATCTTACTTCTATACTACATAAGTTAAATCTAAAAATCTAGAAATACTTTGAAATCTGATTATGAATCCAAGATCTTTATTATGCAGAATCTTGCTAAAAATATTCTAACTCCTAGATTCTAGTTTTGATGATTACTTATAGTTGAGATTTTACTTAAAATCATTAAATGGGAATGTTGTATACACATACTTAGCATGTTTCCAAGAAGGGCAGTTTTTAACACTTAAGTTGATTAAGCCACACCTAACGAAGCAATCTTCGATAGGAAGCATCACCCAATGGAAATTTGTATGTCAAGCTAAGCTATTAAAAACCCCAAATCATAAGCACACTTAGTGTTCTACAGAGGGTGACTTGAATCACATAGTTTATTAAAGCACACCTATGGAAGCAATCTTTGATAGGAGGCATCACCCAATGGTGACTTTTGTTCGAACAAACTAATAGTCTAAGTCCCTAATCATTACACTCTTAAGATTGGATGATTTATACTAAGTGGGACTATATCCAACTAAACTTGCATAATAGAACACATACATAAACCTACACTACAATGAATTAATCAATCCTGAGTACTACTGAAATATTCCAGTATTATGGGTATACCCTACTATACCTAACCAATAATCTGGGTTCAGATGATTCTATTTAATTAACAAAGATTTATCAAAGCTATTAATTCTTACTCTAAATGGGTGAGTCCTACATAAGGCTACAAGGATGTGGTCAAAAGATCACTCAGTATAGATTTCAACCACAAGAGAGAAGTTCCATTCTAAGTACTTTAGGTGATTCTTGCTACGAGGTGTTAAGATCAACTTCTAAGGTTAGGAAGGATCATCTAAGATTCTATCTTAATAAGTTATAAAAGTTCTTCCTACCTCAATGTATCAGCATTTAAGGTTTTTTAAACAATTTAAGAATGATCCTATAGCAAGATCCTTGAGACATCACTCTTCTATTTTTTAAGCTATTATTGAAGGCTTACTTATTAACTTGAATTAAAGTGATCAGATAATATGATTAAATCCATCTGATACTATTTATTCTGCAATCATGGGATGAAATCAAAGACATTTTTATAGTTAGATCATTTCATAAATCATTACAATTTTTTATCCATCTTATGCTAATAGTCTTATATAAAAGAAAATTAAAGATCTAAAGCTTAGATTTAGATGATTCAATCACACAAATTCAATATTAACCTTAGCACTTCTAATTCAATAATTTAAGATTGATACTAAATCAGATGCATTATTAGAATAATGTCAATTGAATTATCTTACAATCAAGTCATTTGATTAAGTGACTAAGGATTTAGATCTTAATTAAACAAGTTAGGGTTTAATCCTTATCCTTATCCAGCTAAGACCAATTGTTGATTTTTAGATCAGATGTCAAATCAATAGATTATTGATGTATTATTGGTTGCAATCTTAGATTGGGGTCAAGCATTAATAATGTGATCAATATCTTAATATTTCTTAAGGTTAATTAAGAATTTCAATTACTTATTTCAAGTTTATTAAATAGATCAATTGTGTATTAGCATAAAGGAGTTAAGTTTATTCACATCACTATTATAAGGTATATTAATAGAAAAATTTAGAGAAACAGAAGGTAATTAGTGCTAATCAAACCTTAACTAAAATAAAAGGATTAGCACCCAATTACAAATCTAACTATTAGAACTTTATGCAACTTGGCAAATATAATCCATACAATTATGTGAACAATCAGAGACTAAGTTTACTAAATTTGGATAATTAGAAATCCTAATTTTTACTAATCATGCTTTTTTAAGATTATGGCATAATTAAGAATACTTAAATCAGAATATTAAATCACTTAGCACATGCATTCTACAAGGCATAAGGAGCACAATGGCACTTAAATTATGCAATTTGGCTAAGTATACATGCTAATCAACCCTAATTAAGTTATGTAATAATTAGGCTAAAATCAAAAATCCAAATATTAAAAGTTCAATATTATTTTATATTTTTATTTCTTATGATTTTCTGATCAAATTGGTATATAATATCATAGGGTTTAGATCAGTGGATCAAATGTCATCACATTAATTTACTTTGCATTTTTCCAATTTAATTTATTTTCCTATGGTTTAGATAATTAGATTATTTTCCTTAAGGAAAATAAATCCAATTATTATTAAAATTAAATCGTGGGCCCAAAATCAAAATTGCGTGGGGTGGGGTCCGACCTGACCCGCGCTGTGCTTCTTCCATGCTCCTCCATCCCCCGACATCCAGTGATTAGGGTTAACCCTAATAGCAAAATTCTGAGGCTCCGAGACACTCCAAAGCCTAAGACAAATCCCTACATCTTCAAGGATCTTAGATGCATCCAGAGGACCCTAAATTATAGGTTGGGGAGGACGGGATGGCTGGGGTACTACTCTCCCCAAATTGGGTGGGTACCCAATTAGGGGCCTTCACTATGAGGGCTATTTCTCCTAACAGAAGCCACGCTAGGACCAGAACTTGATGGCTACACCATAAGTGTAGCTAGACGCACTAGAACCCTATACTAAGATGGGTTGAGCACGTCTAGATGTGCGGGTCCTTAATTGGGCCAATTTTTGAAAATCGCAGAAATCGCCCAAGCCTGGGCTATACACTGGGTCGAGCTCCAACTAGCTAGACCTTATCAATTTGATAAGTGTAGATACATAATTGTACAAGCAAAGAGAAGGAGACTGTGAGTCCACTTAACTAACAGTGGAAGGAAAGAGTACCTAGGTTTTTGGAACATAGTTGGAAATGAAAGACGGAGAGAAATTTGCTGGCTACAGAGCTTTTAAAGAGAGCACGGAGGTCCTGAACACCAGGAGAGCCCACTATCAGCAGTTCGTAAGCACCAGGGACACCTAGGGAGCTTAGGAAGACCAGTAATGGCAAACTCAAACTCCTCTTTAATTGAATAACAAGGAGTTATGGGAAGGAGTGTTGAGGCTACTTATAGCCTCGATAGAGGTTTGGGAATATTCTAGCTCAGAGGAATTGAGCTGGAGGTGGCCCGAGAGTTCGGGTCACCGAGAGCTCTCAGAGTTCCCAATGGGGGCATATTGGGTCTATGTGCCCAGCTAAAGAGCTTAATTGAATCAAGAATGGGGCTAACAACCTTGTTGAGCTGGAGGGAGAAGTGGGGGACAGACCTGGCTGTCGGGGATCTTCATATTTCTTCGGTCGGGCACGGGAGTGGTGCAGACAAAGGTCCACAGTCGCGAGAGGTTCTAGAGCCATCTGATTGATCGATTGTAAAGGTGCAACGGTCCTGATCCTTTGGATCCTAACAGCAAGATCAGATTGAATTCGTGCCGTAACATCCATGGGACGCATCTAACGGTAGATCCATAGTTCCACGAATCTGAATCCTAGCCATCAGATTGATAGGTTAAATGGAATATATGGTGGAAGCACCACTTCACACGACCCGAGCTCCACAGTGGATCGCCCGCGGTCCGCACAGCGGATCTCGACCGTTTAAATGGTTTAAAGGTATATTTGCAAAATTGAAATGTTGGAAGCCCTAAAATGCAATTAGACTAATTTAATTTAAATTGAATTATGGCCTAAATGATCTCCAAACCTTACCAAACTTTCACCCTTAGCTAATTTGGGGGTGAGGAATTCAAAAATGGAATCAGATTGTAATTCTGAGATCAAATATTTTTAGGTCTTATTTAGGTCATCTAGACTAATCAAAATGCTAACTGGACTTAGAGAAGTTCAATTGACTTCAAATTTTCAGAATAAGCTTAATTTGATATTCTAAATGTAATGGGATCAAAATTAATTTTTGATTAAACTGAGAATTAATAGGGCAACAATTTAAGGTTATTATAATATTGCTCATGATCTATCATATTTTGGTATTTAAATATAATATGGCAAAGCTAAGAAAAGAAAAAAAAATAATTAGACTAAATAGTCTAAGCACATTTTAAGATTAACTAATATTTATAAGCTTATTTGGATATCACAAGCCAATTTATAATTTAATATAAGCAAAGGATCATTTGAAAGCATTCAAGTAGGGAAGGAAAAAAAATATAACTATAAAGAAAAATAGTTAAAAGTAAAGGAGTAAAACTACTCTCATGAATAATCATTCTAGCCTACAACAAAAAAGGTAAAGGAAAAGCATCATAATTAAGGCTATGAACTACTAAAGTGCATTTGAAAGTAAATAAAATGAAAACATGTATATGTCCATATAGGAATTATGCTAAGTAAAGAAAGGAAAAGCAGTGAAGAATTTAAATAAAATTTTAAATAACATACACATCATTCCATATGAACTATAAGTAAGTAAAGCACAGCACTAAAAATAGAAAGAGCAAAGCATAGTAACTAAAAAAGAATCTTAGTCTCATGAACTAAGAATATATAGTCTAGAACTATATAATGAAAACATATTTAAAAGGCTATAATGAGATCTTAGAATTAATAAGATTGCAAAAGACTCATATATTATTTATTAAGTTATTTTATGAAAGCTTCATTTTGCAGGCATATTTATAATTATATGAGTTAAGCATGCCCTTGGTTATCCACCATAATATAAATCCATATAGTTTTATTGTGAAAGTTTTAGTTATGCAAAATATCTTGTATGTATGTTTCAAAGAAATAAGCTCATAGCTAAGCAAGCATTCAAAGAAATTTAAATAAATGTAAACTATGTGATATCCAAAGTTATCTAATTTTAATGATCTACTTAATGATTAGAGCGATTTGAGTTCCCAACTAACATGTAGATACTGATCTTCAAGTCAATTTTAAGTAATAGTAGAAATGAAAGATATTTGGAAAATAATATTTTAATTTAACTTATGAAGTGACAAAATAATTTATAATTATCTTCATGCAATTGGAACTTATTCTACACTAATCTTAAGCTAATCAAATCAAATTGATTAATGATTAAAGTTTAGGAAACTAGTAGGGGAAATTAAAATTGAAGGTTTCTTAAGCTAATTTAATTGAAGGTTAATGTATAACCTACTAACTTCATCTAACTAGTTTATAGGATGAAAGGTTTCTAACTCAATTATTCTATAACTTAGTAAGGATAAATTAATAGGGTAAGTCTAAATATAAGTAAAGAGATAGACTATCATCTGCAAGTAATAGTTCCTTCTAAAGTGTAAGTTAAATGAAGTCTATAAGTTTATCATAAGTATGTTAAGAAACTTAGGTTCTTCTAATTTAATCATTAGAGAACAAAAAAAAGGAGATTAAAGACTAAGGAAGATGGTTGGTTAGGCTCTAGTCTTATGAAGATTATTTAGGAAAATTAAGTATACTACTAGTAAAGTAATTATCAGCTTGCTAGAGGACTTAAGGTAGGAACTAGAGATTAAGAGACTATCACTAAATCTCATTCTAAGTGATAATACACTCATTCTTATTGGTTCTCTTAAGGAACTTATGGCTTACAAATATCATACAATTTTCTTAGGATGAATTAACTACACCATTTTAGGAAATTAAAGAATTCTCAAGTCAATCATTTATAAACTTATAAGAGAATAAGAATTAATATAAAAGTATGATAGGATCCATTTTAAATGCTAAGAATGAATTCTAATGATTTCATAACACTATATATACATGAGTGTAAATGTTATCAACATTAATTGAAATAAATTTATCTGTAAAGATTTAGAAGCAAATCATGATTTCAATTTAATCCTATAGCAATTATATTAAGGATGAAAGTCGAAACATTAAGTTTGCTAAGCATTCCAACTATCTAAATCTTGTAGTTCAAGTCTCAAATATACATTTGAAAGTATATGGGAATAATTAAATTGTGACATGTTTACCATCCTAGAGTTTAAATCAACTAAAACATGCATTAATGAAAATTATGAAATTGGAAAATTACCTAATTTAAGGAGCCAAATACCTAGAATCTCAAATTATTATCCAAATGAAATTATATACATCAATTTAAAGCTCTTAAAATATAAGAAGAAAAATGACACTAACTAGGTCAAATTTATATGACTTTGGGATTTTAGGGTTTGTACAACTCCTAATTAGGATTAAAAAGTCATTAACAAATTTATGATTTAAAAACCTAAATCTAATTTCATATTATTGTTCTTAACATTTTTGCGAGTGAAATGGACTATTTAAATGCCAAATTTGGACACCAAATATTCAAGTTATGTCACATGCGAGGTTGGAATTAATTTGTAATTAATTAATTAACCTACAATAATGATTAAATAAAATAATCATCAAAACATAAATTAAATGACATATTATTATTCTATGCATTTTTCTGATCAAAACGATATATAATATTGCATATTTTGGAAAATAATTCAAGTTATGTCGCTCGGCACATAATTTTATGGCGCTGAAAACTGCGCTTACATTATCGAGAAGCGGCGGTTGTCATGCACCGATTTTGAAAGCCGCCAGACACGTGTCCCTCTCTACGGGAGACGCGTGTCTATACGACTCCTGCTGCAATGCGGCACGGACCGGTCTAATAAAACTAGAACGGCTCGATCCAGTAATACATAGCCTATAAGCCCGCGGACCGCTTCGTTCCTAATTCAAATCGAAGAGGCGAAACTAGGGTTAGATGTATCTATCGACTTTGACAGTTCCTCGGCACAGTCCGCACACCAGCAAGAAGCCCTCGCTGAGGCCGATCTTCCAAAACCATGATCGGGGTCAATAGGTAGCAAAATCCTCATAAAGATGATGCCTTAGATTCCTTAGGTCGGACCTCTAGCAGTCTTCACAGGCAAAAGATCATATGGCTGATTGAGCTCCATTTAGATCAATCAAGCTCAATCAAATTACAATAAACAATGTAGCAAATGTTGAAGTACATGAAATGAAGCTTGAAGAGGTGTAATTAGGAGTGCACATAGAAGAATGCATCAACTAAATTAAGGCTTTTTGCAGAACTTCCCCGAGCTCACGTAGGTCACTCCTCAACTCCCAACTCACGCAATTTGCTTTAGGTAAGTGTGAAATGGGGAAATGAGGTGTCTAAAAGATTAATTACAAAGGTGGAGGCTAGCTGTGTGATCGTACCTCCACTCCTCTGCGCCTCTGCATGCGATCGTGCCTTCTTCGATAGAGGCATACAGGACTTTGATCTGGGCCATCAGATCCATCTCCTAATCCAATGGTCAGATCAAGCTGCTTAAATCCAACTAGTTGGATTAATTAAAAATGAGATGGGCAGTCTAGATTCAAGCGCTGCGCTATCACATGTTCTGAGCTACACATGGGATTTCCTCCTTTCTAACTTCGGCTGTTTGAATATTTATATTTAATATATATATTATGAAATTTAAATGCATTATTTAATTAATAGATCATCCCAATTTAATTACTTAAATTTAAATACTCAAATGGACTCCAAAAAATCCCATATTTTCACCCATACCTAATTGAGGGGTAAAGAACTCAAAAATGCAGTCAGATTTTTGATTGAAGATCAACTTAATTAAAATAAATGTTTGGATATTTAAATGATATTAAAATAATTAAGGAAAATTCAATGACTCCCAAATACTTCCAAAATATTACCCCTAGCTAATTTGGGGGTGATGAGTCCAATGGTGGACTCCATTTTTTATTTATGAGGTTTAATTAAATTAGGTATTCTCATAATTATCAAGAAATTAAGAAATGTTGGAAAGTATCAAATGGTCCCCCAAATGCATAAAATTTGATATGGAGACTCTTAATAATATTATAAGAGAAATGGAAAAGTATAGGAGTTAATTAGGTTACTAATTGATGAGTAACAACACTATAGTTGTTACATACTCCCCTCCTTAAAAATACTGTCACCCTCGACACACAACAATTAAATTATGGAATGTAATTACAAAGAGGAAGTCTTAATAAAACATGAAAGAAATTTGTAGGAATTTAAGCTACCTGATTAATGAAAGAATTATGGGAATTTTTTCTGCATATCCTCTTCTCTTTCCTATGTGGCTTATTTATCTGAATGATTCTACCATTGAATTTTGATTATAAGAATGCTGTAGTTTCTTAACTGTTTAAAATCTCTCCCTAGAATTGCAATGGGCTTAACAATGAAAGTCAGATTAGGTTGTAGCTCAATTGCTAGAATTTGAACTTGCTGACTTGGATCTAGTAAACACCTCCTTAGTGATGAGACATAAAACACATTGTGCACAACTGAGAAGTCTTCAGGCAATTCTAACATGTACGCAGATTTTCCAACATTTCCTATCACTTCAAAGGGTCACAAGTATCTTGGACTCAGCTTTCCAGACACACCGAACTGTTGCTCACCTCTTATCAAACTCACTTACAGATATGCTTGATCTCCCACTTGGAATTCTAACTGACGATGGCGAGAGTCATGATATTTCTTCTATCTATCCTGGGCTACCATCATATTGTGTTTAATTAGTTACATTATCTTAGTGGTTTCTTCAATCAATTTTGAACAGTAAAATTGAGAGTCTCCTACTTCAGACCACGCAATAGGAGTAGTACACCTCCTTCCATAAAGAGCTTCATCAAGAGCTATACCAATAGTGGATTGTTAACTATGATTGTAGGCAAACTTAACTAATGCTAGGTGATCTTTCCATGATCCACTGAAATCAACTAAGCAAATATGTAAAAGAACCTCCAAAATATGATTAACATATTCAGTATAACCATCTTTTTGGGGATAGAAAGCAGTACTCAATGCTAAATTTGTCCTCAAGTCTTGCTGAATGGCAGACCAATATCTGGAAGTGAATCTACTGTCTCAGTTAGAAACTATTTAGTTTGGCATACCATGTAAGCAGATGATCTCCTTAAGGAAAAGCTTAGCTAACTTCTCAACAGGATCTGTCTGATGAATAGGGAGGAAATGTGCTGATTTGGTAAGTTTGTCAACAATCACCCAAATATAGTCAAAACTAGATCTACTCTTAGACAGACCCACAATAAAATCCATGGAAATGTCGAATCATTTCCATTCAGGAATGTCTAAGGGTTTAAGAAATTCACCAGGCTCTTGGTGCTCGACCTTGAGTAAAGAATAGGGATGGCATTCAAAAATGAAAATAGCTTTATCCCATTTTATGCCAGGCCACCAAAATGATTTCTTGAGATACATCTTATAGCTACCAAGGTGAACAGTATAGCCAGAGTTATGGGCTTCAAACAATATTTGTAAATGCAAGCCTTTAGGAATCCACAATATAGGCTTTTAAAAAATTATACCTTAGGTATCAAGATGTAACTCAGATATCTTACAACTAGCAATACCTAAAATTAGATTAGAATAAGAAGAATCTTATTTCTGGGCTTCAACTATCCTTGACCTCAGTGATGATTCAAACTGAATAGCAGATAATAAAGTGCACAAATCAGCAGATCTAATCAACTCAAGATTCAATCTTTTAAAGTCATTGATTAAAGAATCATTGCAACATAGGGAAAATAAAACTACATTACGACTCAGGGCATCAGCTACTGCATTAGCTTTACCCGAATGATATAAATTTTTTAAGTTGTAATCTCATATCAATTCTTAGCCACCTACGCTAATGGTAGTTAAGTTCTTTCTGAGTAAAGATGTACTTTAGACTTTGATTATTAGTAAGCATCTCTCACTTAATTCCATACAGGTAGTGTCTCTACATTTTAAGAGTCAAAACTGCTCCTGCAAGTTCTAGATCATGCACAAGATAATTCTTCTCATTAGGCTTAAGTTGTCTAGAGGCATAAGCGTAACATGATGGTCTTACATCAGAACATAACCTAGTCCTACCTTAGAGGCATCAGTGTAAAGTTAAAAATCTTTGCCTTCCTGATGTAGCACTAATACTGGTGCAGAAGTTAATAATTGCTTCCATTT
The DNA here is from genome assembly GCA_016760335.1 of Gastrodia elata. Lineage (NCBI taxonomy): Eukaryota > Viridiplantae > Streptophyta > Magnoliopsida > Asparagales > Orchidaceae > Gastrodia > Gastrodia elata. The sequence goes on from CM028682.1 coordinate 22,944,263, forward strand.
CTGAAATGCTTCTTCAAAGTTGTGTTCCAAATAAAAGGAACTTCTTTATGAGTCAACTAAGTTAATAAAGATGCTATTTGGGAAAATCTAGGAAAGAATCTTCTATAATATCCAGCAAGTCCTAGAAAATTGCAAATTTCGGTTACATATTTGGGTTGAACCCACTCTTGTATAGCTTAGATCTTCCTTTGGTTAACTCTGATGCCTTCAACATCGATTACATGACCCAGAAATGCTAGAAAGTTGAGCCAAAACTCACACTTGAACAACTTATGGTATAATTTAAACTCTCTTAACAAAATTAGGACAACACGAATATGTTTCTTGTGTTTAGCAGTTGAGTTAAAGTAGATTAGGATGTCTTTGATGAAAACTATGATGAACTGATATATGTAAAGCATTATAATATGCTGCATCAGGTTCATTAAAATGGATGGAGCATTCATCAGTTCAAAAGACATTACAAGAAATTCATAATGCCCACATTAGGTCCTGAACGCAGTCTTAGGAATATCTTTATCCTCGACTCGAATATGATAATATCATGTTCTCAAGTCAATCTTAGAAAAGACATTCACTCTAGCGAGTTGATCAAACAAGTCATCTTATCTTGGAAGAGGATAATTGTTCTTCACTGTCACCTTGTTAAGGTCACGATAGTCTATACACATTTGCATCGATCCTTCTTTCTTTTTGATGAAAAGGATGGGAGCTCCCTAAGGTGACATGCTAGGGTGCACGAAACCTTTTTCAAATTGCTCTTGTAACTGCTCTCTGAGCTCTTGAAGTTCATTAGGTGCCATCCTATATGGGGCCTTAGATTTAGGTTGAGTTTCTGGGATCAATTCAATTGAAAATTCTACCTCTCGCATAAAAGGCAGTTTAGGTAAATCCTCTAGATAGACGTCCAGGAACTCTCTAACTATTTGAGTATCCATAGGATTTATTTCATCTTTTTTTTTTTCACCAATAAGTGTTACTAATATAGCGTAGCAACTTTAACTAATAAGGCATTTGGCTTCATGTACATTTATTAAGGATGCAATTAGGCCAAGCTTGCCTATGAAGATCTCGAGCTTTCTTCCTACCTTGAGGGAGACTTTTTTTATGTAATAGTCTATAACGGCGGTGCATTTTCTTAGCCAATCCATTCCTAAAATTATGTCAAAATTTGTGATCGACATAATGATAAGTCTAGAGGGAAATAGTTGGTTACTGATTGGGATTTCTATCAAACAGAACCTTTTTGCAAACATTTCATCACCTGACGGCATTTTCACTCTCAAGGTAATACCCAGGCTAAATTACAAAAAGTTTAAAGAAGATTCACAACTCTCAGATATGAAGGAGTGACTAGCACCCATATCAAAGAGACTGTTGCGTAGTTGATTCTTAATTATTAGTGTTATTATAGCAGGAAAGAAAGGATAAAAATTTAATTATAACCTATTAAATTTAAAACAAAAAGTATAGAAAATAAATGCACTAAAATTGAAGGCTGAACTAAAGAAAATTAAATGTAAGATGTACCAGTTATGACGTCACTTCCTTCTTTAGCAATAGAAGTAGAAAATGCGTATAGTCTGGGTACGGCTTGAGATTGTGTAAGTGCCTTGCCATTGTCAACACAGCTTCTCTGCCCTTGCCTTTGGGCCTGTGAGGGTGCTCTTTTATGATCATGAGCGTTCGCACTAATTAAAGGAGGCATAAGTGCAGGAAGCGGTGCTTGTGATTTATAAGGAGTAAGGTTCTGGACGAAATGTTGGTGATTGATTTTTTATCAGTCAACTGTCTAATTGGCACGACATTCTTGGTAGCGGTGGTTGACCCTGCTGTAAATATAACATCAGTTATCGATGTGGTAGCATTTTCCGTATGGAAGTGGCCTATTGCACTTGGCGGCTGGTCCACCTTGCTGACCTTTATTTTGGGCAATATTAACAACTTTAGGGCCCTGAGGATGATTTCTCTTAAAGGGCTCAGATTTGGAAGTTTGTGAATGAGAGTGCTTATGCATCTCAAATTGAATTTGATGGTTCTCTATCATTTTTGCACCTTCCAATAACTTAGGGAAGTCATTATGATGTAAAAACATCTAATGACATTTAATATAATTCCTTAAGCCTCTTAGAAACCAACTACATCTAGCCACTTCTATGCAAACAAGATCAGGTGCGAAGCGAGATAGTATTCTAAACTCCATCTTGTAGTCATGGACAGAACAATTTCCATACGTTAGTTGCATGAAGTCATCCTCAATTAAAGTTTCCAGAATGAAGGATGAACTCAATGCGGAAGACATGCTCAAATTCTTCCCAAGGAATATCTTTCACACATGTGTCAGAAAAGTGGGCCTTTAGCTCGCTGTCCCACTAGTACTCAACTTCCTTATGTAAAAGATGAGTAGCTAAGTGGATACACTCACTCTCAGAGTAGTTAATGCTTGCTAGGAGCTTTTCCACTGATTTAAGCCAATTAGCTGCTTCTATGGTTGAAGCAAAACCAATGAAAGTGGGGGTTTTAAATGAAGGAAAGTTAGGAGAAATGCATCCAAAATAGGACCTAAAGTAGGTCGTGGTGCAAAAATAAATGCCTTTGGAGTTGGGGAAGGAATTTCAAGTGGGGTTGGGGGAGTTTGAAATTAAACATGGATGATTGTTGTGAAATAGGAGAAAATGGTGGAAGAATTGGAGATAAGTGCGATGGGGTACTTATAGAAGTCATAGCAGCTCTTGTTTGAGCTTCAATCATTGTTTTAAGCATATTCATAATCTATCGCATCTCCTCTGTAGGAGATGGAACAATAGATTTTGCATCCTTAATTATAGAAAGAACTGGGTTTTTTGATCGAGATCCATTATAAGAAGATTAAGAAAAGGAAACATAGAACTAGTAGAAAGGAAAAATTTCTCATTAATATTCAAAAGATTTGAAATATAATTTGAAAAGTACATGAAAGCACAAGGAAAATAGAAGCTACTTTGTACAAGTTACTATGAAAGCTACTTTACTAGGCTACTATATATAAAATGGAAACTAGAAGTTCATTTACAAAATTTATTATATAACATAAACTTGAAATCAGTATAAAGGAGAGTACGGTGTAGCCGTCTACCAGCTCTTATGAGCACATCAAGGGCATGAACCCACCAATGTTCAGTGAAGTTGTCGAAGAATTCCACCAACATCTGAAGGCGTATGTGGTTGGGGCACTAAATGGTCGTAAAGGTGTCGGATACCCGTGAGAGCCACTCTCTTGCCAATTATGGGATGCAATTGCCCTTGAACACACAGTTCTTCAAGATTTTATCTAACACTTTGCCTCCAACTGCTGATACTTCATAGTAGAAACATCCTTACACCATATCGAACCAATGGTCACTTCCCAATACTGATAAAATGCTCTAGTGAATTGCTTAAGTTTTGACTCTTGATTCTCCATCTGAGAGTTAGTTATTGAATTTAAGTTATAATTAATTCAATTATTGAAATGGAAGTCCGTTCACTTTCCTAAGGTGACAATATTTAATGTATTTGCCTTTATGTGTTGATTGTCTTGGATGAATGGATATCTTATTTAAACTTATCATTCTCAACTTTGGCTCTGGTACCAACTGTAATGACCCCAATATCGGATAGGAACTCAACCCAACATTAGAGCGTTACCATAGCATCTAACATCAGATTAGAAGAAATCTAATCCAATAATAAATGTTATGTTGGCCAAGTTTTTTTATGAGTAGTGTTAAGTTAAAGAAAATTTGTAATAAAAGTAATATATGAAGCATGTAGGAAAGATATGTAACAAGTATATGTAAAACATGTATCATTTATCCACTCATTCAATCCAGGCAATTTCAAAATAAGTAAGCTCAGCTCAGATTAAGTACAAACATTATAAATAGTTTAAGTTATTACATGTCATCTAAATAAAAGAGTAAGAAAATAATCACTCACTCTCTCATAAAATAAATCAAGTAATTTAAGTAAGTGGAAGCAAATTTGTAAAATCTTCAAGAGCTAGGTCTAGCTCCACCTAAATAATATTGCTACTAATCTATCTTATTTTGGTATTTAAATATGATAGGGCAAAGCCAAGAAAATAGAAAAGAGTAATTAGACTAAATAGTCTAAGCACATTTAAGATTGGCTAACATTTATAAGTTTATTTGGATATCACAAGCTAATTTACAATTTAATATAAGCAAAGGAGCATTTGAAAGCATTCAAGTAGGGAAGGAAAATTAATAAAATTGTAAAGAAGAACAATTGAAATGATAGGAGTAAAAGTACTCACATGATTAATCATTCTAGCCTGCAACCAATAAGGTAAGGGAAAAGCATTCTAATTAAGGCTAGAAACTACTAAAGTGCATTGAAAGTAAATGAAATGGAAACATGTATATGTCCAAATGGAAATTATGTTAAGTAAGGAAAAGAAAAGCAGTGAAGTATTTAAATAAAATTTAAAACAATATACACTTCATTTTATATGAATTGTAAGTAAGAACATACTACTAAAAATAGTAAGTGCAAAGCGTAGTAATTAAAGGAGAATCTTAGTCTCATGAACTAAGAATGTATAGTCTAGAACTATACCATGAAAATATAGCTAAAAGGCTATGATTGTAAGAGAGTCATATATTATTTATTAAAGTTCTTTTATGAAAGCTTCATTTCTATGGGCATATTCAAAAGGATATGAGGATTTAAGCACGCCTGCCTAACAAATAAGAGAAAGTGGGGTTTAAATAAAAATAAACACTCATATTCACCCTTTAAGAATATGAGGTCTCCTTATATCTCCTATTTAGCCTGCCCTTGGCCATCCACCATAAAATAAACCCCTATAGTTTTATTGTTAAGGGTTTATTTATGCACAATATCTTGTATATATGTTTCATAGGAATTGGCTCAAAGCTAAGCAAGCATTCAAGGGAATTCAAATAATTGTAAACTATGTAATATTCAAAGTTATCTAATTTTAATGATCTACTTAATGATTAGAGCTATTTGAGCTCCCAATTGACTTGTCGATACTGATCTTCAAGTCAATTTTAAGTAATAGTAATTGTGAAAGATGTTTAGAAAATAATATTTTAATTTAACTTATAAATTGACAAAATAATTTATAATTATCTTCATGCAATTTGAACTTATTATACACTAGTTTTAAACTAATCAAGTCAAATTGATTAATAATTAAAGTTTAGAAAACTAGTAGGGGGAAAAGAAATTGAAGGTTTACTAAACTAATTTAAGTGAAGGTTAATGTTTAACCTACTAACTTCTTCTAATTAGTTTATAGGATAAAAGGTTTCTAACTTAATTATTCTCTAACTTAGTTAGGATAAATTAATAAGGAATGTCTAAGTGTAAGGAAAGAGATAGACTATCATATATAAGTAATAGTTCATTCTAGATTGTAGGTTAAATGAAGTCTATAAGCTTATCATAAGCATATTAAGAAACTAAGGTTCTTCTAATTTAATTATTAAAGAACTAAAAATAGGAGATTAAAGACTAAAGAAGATAGGTGCTAATAATCTAATTGAATGATTAGGCACTATTCTTATTAAGATTATTTAGCAAATATAAGTATACTACTAGCAAAGTAATTATCAACTTGCCAAAGGACTTAAAATAGGAACTAGAGGTTAAGAGACTAACACTAAATCTCATTATAAGTGATATTTCTTATGGGTTATCTTAAAGAACTTATGGCTTACAGATATTATATAATTTGTGTGGGATGAATTAACTATACCATTATAGGAAACTATAGAATTTGCAAGTCAATCATTTATGAACTTATAGGAGAACAAGAACTTATATAAAAGTATGATAGGATCCATTCTAAATGCTAAGAATCAATTCTAATGATTTCATAAAAATGTACATGCATGAGTGTAAATGTTATCAACATTAATGGAATAAATCTAGCTTTTAAGGATTTATAAGCAAATCATGATTTCAATTCAATCCTAAAGCAATTCTATTAAGGATGAAAGTTGAATCATTAAGTTTGTTAATCATGAAGTTCAAGTCTCAAATTTACATTTGAAAGTATATGGGATTATTTAAAGTGAGACATGTTTGCAATCCTAGAGTTTAAATCACCTAAAATATATATTAATAAAAATTATGAAATTTGAAAATTACCTAATTTCAGGAGCCAAATACCTAGAATCTTGAATTATTGTCCAAAAGAAATTATATACATCAATTTGAAGTCCTAATAGCGTAAGGAGAAAAATAACACTAACTAGGTGAAATTTGGACAACTTTGAGATTTTAGGATTTGTATAACTCCTAATTATGGTTAAGAAGTTATTAACAAATTTAGGATTTAAGAACTTAAATCTAATTTCATATTATTATCCTTCACATTTTTGTGTGTGAAATGAACTATTTAAATATCAAATTTGGACATCAATTATTAAAGTTATGTCATCTGCGAGGTTCGAATTAATTTGCATATAATTTATTAACATATAACAGTGATTAAATAAAATAATCATCAAAACCAAAACTATATGACGTATTATTATTCTACATATTTTCCTATTCGAAATGATATATAATATCGCATGTTTTGGATATATATTTTGCAAGATACTAGCTATTGAAATTTACATTATTAGTCATGTAAAATTAAATTACAATCATAAATTAATTCCAATTCAGAAAACAAATTGCTCGACGCAGAATTTTATGGCGTTGAAAATAGCACTTACATTATTGAGAAGTGGCGGTTGTCATGCACAAGTTTCGAAAGCCGCTAGACACGCGTCACTCCTTATGGGAGTCTCGTGTCTAGGCAGGTCCCGCTGCACTACGGCACGGACCCACGATCTAATAAAACTGCACCAGTTCGGTCCAGTAACATATACTGAACTGTAACCTAACAGCCCGCGAACCGCTTTGTTTCTAATTCAAACCAAAGAGACGAAACTAGGGCTAGATGTACCTATCGACTCCAACGGTTCCTTGGCACGACCCGCACACCAGCGAGAAGCATTTGCCGAGGCTGATCTTCCAAAATTGTGATCGGGGTCAACAGGTAACACAATCCTCAATAAGATGATGCTCTAGATTCTTTAGGTCAGACCTCTAACGGTCTTCACAGGAAAAAGGATGTATGGTCGATTGAGCTTGATTTAGATCAATCGAGCTCAATCAAATCACAACAAATAATGTAACAAAGGTTGAAGTTAAGGAAATGAAGCTTGAAGACTGTAATTAGGAGTATACATGAAAGAATGTGTCAGCTAATTTAGGGTTTTTTTTCAGAACTTATCTGAGCTCACGTAGGTCACTCCTCAGCTCCCGTAGGTCACTCCACAACCATGGAGGAGGTGGCTGCTCTTGGCCTCCAGCCGAGAGGGAAGGCTGACAGGACTCTTGTCTTGCTGCTGAGAGGGAGAGGCCGATCAGCTGCTGGTCAACAAAGGAGAGGGGAAACGATCAAGCACTCAATAGGTTGTATAAAATAGATGAGATGTTGCTTGGCCGAGAGAGAGGGGGCTTCAATCTCGTGAGAGGGGAATATGATTTTTTGGCTGAGTGAAATTAGGTTTAGGAGAGTTATAGTAATAGTAGAGATGGTTATTTTATAGGTAGTCAGGTTGTTGAGAGCCACTCGATCAAGATCGAGCAGCTAAGAATCACCCAAAACTTAAAAGATTCGATCGAAAGCTAATTGAACTCCAAAAATTACAAACTTGGTACCAAAATAAGGGTCTTGATGAGACAAGCATGCACATTTAATAATTATTGAATTCAGACGAGTATTTTATTTTATATTAATTTTAAATGAAAAAATTTGAATATTTTCTATGATAAATCCATAGCTCAAAAATCAGTGAAACTTAAAATATATCATCCTCATTTGATGTTTAAACTAAATATACAAAATTTTTTAAATTTAAGTTTTGATTTTATTTATTATCTATCGTAGAAGTTAAAAGTTCACAAATTAATTTAGGATGATCCGGGATCCCAACAATGCTCAAAATTTTGCAATAAGATTCTCTCATTGTGCTTTAACTAATGATATTTTAATTTGACATAAATTGAGATCTTGGTTTTTGTTTTAATTTTATCAACTTTATGTCAAATTGACCTAGTAAAAACCTTAGGTTGTTACAGCTGGGTAGCCATTAGATTGATCGAGAGAAAGGCGCAACGACCCTAATCTCTCAAATCTTTACGACTGATTGCGAGAAGATCCTGACGGTTGGATTAGGGGTGTGATCTAACATTTAAGGATATCTACAGCTTAGATCAAAATTAAACCATCCAATTTGAATGCATCGATAGTTAGATGACATTGGCTCCACTATTGCTTTACCCGGGCTCCGCAGCAGATCCTTCGTGGTTCGCACAATGGATCACAGAGGAGCCGACCATTGGAGAAAGATTTGTAATTAAGAAATATTTGATACCCTCACTTATAATTTTCTCTATTTAAAATAAATTCAATTATGCCCTAAATGACCTCCAAAAATTCTCAAACTTGCACCCCAGCTAAATTAGGGATGAGAAATCAAAAAGAGAAGTCAGAAATTACTTTGGAGATCAATTTAATTTGACTATTTTATAGGGTTCTAAAATTGGCAAATTTGTCGATTCAACCTATTGAGGTCCAATTAACCCCAAAATACTAGGGTTATGTCCTAATGAGTTTTAGAACTTAATGACACTAGCCTTAGAACCTTATTAAGCATAGATTATGCTTGGTAACAACCTTGTGTTGTTACTGGCTCCCCCACTTAAGAATGATGTCATCCTCAATCTAATTCTAGATAGGAAGAAGAAAATGCATAATTTTATGAACAAGATTCAAAAAGAGATAGAGTTCCTAGATTTTTAAGAAGACTTTGATACTTTTGCCGCATAACTGCATCTTTCTATCAAGTAGATTCTTCAAGAGAATGATTCTTCTATTGAACTTTCATCATATGGATAGAGCAATCTTACAACCGCTTTTGATCGCTAGCTAAGATTTTGATTGGCTCATCCACATAGGAAAGATTCGATTGAAGCAATGCGATTGGAAGTTGAACTAAATGCGAAGGATTATGAAAACATCTCTGCAATGATGAAATGTGAAACACTTTGTGCACTTCTGAGAAGTCTTTGATGAGGTTAAACCTATATGATGTAGAACTTACTTTCGCTGCTACTTCGAAAGGTTCGATGTAACGGGGGTTGAGCTTCCTTGCTACATCAAATCGGAAAGCACCTTTCAATGACTGAATTTGAGATACGCATAGTGTAATAACCCAATGTCATTACTTTGAAAATTAGGTCAACTCTCGACTCAAAAATTAAGATCCTGGGGAACTTCAAAATAGCGCAAACCAAATTACCATTGGATAAAAATAGTTTTTAGATCAAATTACCTTAGTTCAGAACAAATCTAGATAATGACAACTCCTTCTTTAATTCTTGAATTTTTTAAATTCCATAATTTAAGAAAATTAAATACAAGTCCAAAATCATTGATTTTTGTGTCATTTAGTTAAGTATATTATTTAAAGGCTATGCTAAAAGTTTCATCAAATTCGCAGCTTGGCTTGGATCATGATTAATTTTAGAAGTTTCAAACTTCAAAAATTAATAGTAAATAAAATATTGCTCTGAATCAAAAAAATTTGGTGCGAGGGTGTTTGTCTCATCGTAACATACCTCAGTATCATGTTTCATTATTTTTGGAAGTTAAATAACAGAAAACTACAAAAAATTTAATTGAAATTAATTTTTTTTTCCTCTATCTATTTCATGTTTCTCTATTTCCTGTTTCCCACTACCCCAACCCATCCCCGACCGAGCGCTGGCTATATCGCTCGACAGAGCCTGCTAGACAATGCTGACTAACACATACGACCTTGCACGCGTGCCGCCCTTGTCGGTGCCAACTGGCTGGTCATCTCCCCTCTCTCTCCTTCTGTAATAACCCTAGGTTGTTACCATAGTCAATTTGGACTGAATTAAGTCCTGATTTTGATTCTAACACTCTAAATAAGTCATTAGAGGCTCACTTTGAAATTTTGGTCCAAATTAGGTGTCAAATGAATCGAACCCTGATTTTTGGAATTTTGGGAACCCTGGAATTTGACTTATTTAAATTAACCTCAAATCAAAAATTAGACTTTGCTATTGCGTTCATCACCCCTAAATCAGCTAAGGATGATATTTTGGAGGCAATTGGAAGTTATAAGAATTTTGTTGAATATTTTAATATATTTAAAATACCCCAAAAATATGAAAAATAAATATTCATCAAAATCGAATTTCAACTTTGTCATTGCGTTCCTCACCCTTCATTTATCTAAGGGCACATTTTTGGGAATAAACTAATAGTTAAATTTTGAATAAGAAAATTTGAATAAATAAACTTTTTATAAATCAATTAGATTAATTTCTCGAGCCAAATTTCCTATCAGGCCTGCCAATCCTTCTTTTAGATCGGGCAGCCTTCCTTCTCAGGCTGATCCTAGCCCATCCGACCCAAATTTTCCATCCTTATTGCGTGCTTGATCACAATCATCTCATGACTCTCTAGCCGGCACATGGCACTCGCCGCCGCATGCTGATAGCAGGTATGCCGCTTAGAGGCCTTCGATGCTTAAATTAAATTCCATTCAAAGAATTAAAGCTTTGATTATGCTATCATAAGTAAAAACACTCTCTGTTCTTCATCTCCTGCCTCTGCCAGTGCTCAAAGGATTGCAGGTACTCAACCTCTCTGCCTTACATTCGATCAATCCATTTCAATAAATTGTATTGGGAGTATTATTCAAGTGTTTTATAATGCAAATTTGCATCATTATCAGAGTTAATCAAAATTAATGGAGTGCATTTTTTGTCGATCCACATCTAGGCTGTTATGCTGACCTAGTTTTAGAAATCCTATGATAGCTTCCAGAATATCAAGGATGTGAAATAGGTGTTATTTGATTTCACAGTTTGTCTTGATTCACAGGTTTGTCGATTTCGGTGAAGTTCCCTTTATCGAGCCAAACAAAGCCCTATCCTTTAGTCCTAAGTCCCCTGCTAGTCGATGAAGATGGACTCTGATGGATCGGGTTGTATCAATTGTTGTTACTAGGCCCATCACGGTCCATCTATATAGTTAGTGGGTCAACTCTGCTTCGTTCCATAGCTCCCATTCAGTTCTGCTATCACAATTAGTCCTGCAACCCGTTTAGCCTATCAGGCTCAAGGGCCACCTTGACTGCTAAGTCAGCCCATATCAGCATCTTCTAGATCCAGCCCACTATCGTTTAATTTAAGAAATTAAAATTTTGAATTAATAAATTACAAAACTTCAATCATCAATAACTTGCAGAGTTAAATAATTCATTAATTACAAAACTTCAATCATCAATAACTTGCAATCCAAAAATCCAATAATAGCAAATGTATATAACATTTTGCTCAAAAAATTATGAGGAATATTTTGGAAGTGTCAAATTTGTTGTTGAACCTATATTTTAGCTAATGGCTTTTGGGTTCCTTCCCTAATTACCCTAATTAACCTAAAATTTGATTTAGCCATAACTTATTCTATTTAGCTCCAAATTAGGTCATCCCATATACCATTTTGATCAGAAGTACCTAATAAATAGTAAACTGTAAAAATATTTATGATTTTGTGATTAAATACCTTAATTAGCTCTAATCACTCTAAATCTTGATTAGTGAATATTAGTATAATTAATGATCCAAATTGAGAGATTCAAGTTGTTAATAGTTTCTTAAGTAGAATAAAACTTAGTGGTGTGATTGTTTTTATGATTCTATGATTGATTTTACTAATCACTCACTAATCACCCTTAACCTTAATTAGCATATAACTTATAAAATCAGGTCCATATTGGGTCTACTTCTAGTCATAGTACTTAGTATGTTATAGGGGAGCAATAGCCACTGAGTCATAGTAAATTTAGATACCATTTGAGAAAGATAGGTTTTTGACCCATTCATAAACCTCCAAAATTATATATTTAGACCCCTATCTTATTTTGGCCATAACTTGGCCATTTGATATCAGAATTTAATGATCTTAGACTCTATAGAATCCTTATACAGTAAACAACAATATTCTAACTGAATTTTTATATTTAACCAAGTAAATTACTAAATTGTTTCTAATGACCTAAAACCTTAATTTGAGCTCATTAGGCTTAATCCTTATTCAATTTGGGTGTACTTACTGTCTACCTTTATATTAGATAGTAACTAACTATTTGCCATCAATAAATTTTAATTTGGAACCCAAAATCTTAAAGTAGCTTTTTAAAACCTTAAGTAGGGGTAAAATGGTTATTTTGCCTAAATTTAGGGTTAAGCATTCTCAAGCCTTAGAAACCTAGTTTAATTAATAAAATCAGTAATATAAATGATTTAGGATTAATATTAACTCTTTTAAGCTCATTAAATTAAAATTAAAGTGAAACTCATAATTCTTGCTAGGTTAGGATTTCTCCCTTAATTCCTTAGGATTTCCTTAGGATTTTAGATGTAGATTTAGGTTAGATTTCATTCATTAAGTGAATGGGTTAATGGATGAAACCTTGATTTTATAGCTTTTTAGAATTTCATCCTTTATTTATGATTATTTTGTATTTTAACCTTAGATAAAGTTTAGAATATTCATCTTATTAAGCTTGACTTTGCTTAATAAGATAACCTTAATTTGTAGTTCATAAGAGTTGGGATTTACCTCATACCATTAGTCTTAGAATCTATTGGAATAAGAAGCTAAACCCCAATATTTGGAGTTTAACTCTTAATCTCACAATCTAGATTTTTATTATTTAAGATTGGCTTGGGGTTATTAAAAGCATCAATTTAGGACGTTTGATTTATTATTCAACTTATGTAAGCATCATTGATTGAATTATGTTAGGACTAGATTAGTTCTAATTACTTTAAACTTTATAGGACTGGTGCTTCAAGTTTATATTTGATAGCTAAATTTTGGAGATCCTAAGCTTGTATCCTCTCAGATAGCTAGAATAAATTAAATTAGAAAATAAGTGATAGCACAGAGTTTTGCATAGTGCCATTTATACATTGTTGTACATGCTTTACTTCCTTATTTTGGACCTTTACATTTGTGACATAATAGGTGAAACATAGAATATATGATGAAAGTTCTATGTTAGATTTGAAATTTTCATAAGGCATATTCATAACAAAAAGAGGAGAAATGAATTTAATAAACTTTAACATATTTGTGGAATGAGTCTTACTTAGTCTGCCATTACAGGGTGGTTGCATATATTTGAGATGATGTTGATCTAGGAAATTTCTCTTAGATATAGAAAATATGTATTTTCGATGGACCTATCAATCTAGTAAATTTCTCCTAAATGTTTCAGAAGAATTGAGTAAGATTTATTGTTATGACAGGACTAAGTAGGTACATGTCCATATTAAATAATATTTTCATTAAATATTTTCAATTTTTTTTTATATTCTTAAGTATTTATGCAGTATTTCAGTATTTATTTTCTATAGTTATATGCCCATTCAGCAATTTTTATCTGTATGCATGATATGATGCTAATCTTTTATTTCAATTTCATATACATATTCTTTTCATATTATTCATTAAATAGGCATGAGTAGAATTGATTATATTTACTGAGGATGTTTCTTATACTTAGTAGATTTCATATATACATTGCTTAACTTTTTTTGAAGCTTTAGGTTAAGGTATGTTCTTAGCTCACATTTTACTTTAAGTTATAATTAAATGATTATAGCTTTTATCACTTTCTTTTGTTGCTTTATTTCCTCTAAAATGCTTAGGTTGTGATATCATTTAATACATAACATTCATAGCCTAAAATGTACTTAGATAATTTGTCTAATCATATTTTTTTTCTTTTGGCTAGGGCCCTGTCTTTGTGAAACTGACAATAGTAGATTCCAAGCTATTTGAAGTGGTTGGGCCTTCTGAGGAGCCTGTTCAAGAGGAGGAACGTGTTGTTGAGAATCATTAGTTTCATTTTATGTATGCTTGTGAGGTTGTGTGTTTATATTTCTTTTCAGTTTAACTTTTAATGCTTTGTAATAATACATAAACCCATGTATTTTCCTTTACTACTACTTTATTCTGAGTTTAATGCCATTTCATTTTATATTATGGATGTATGGATTAGCATTTGATACTCTTTTCTTCTGCACTCTGATATTCTTGCATACTCATTTAGTGAATATTTCATTAACTTTACTTAAGGCATAACCTTCCCTTGTTAGTGGATTAGGAATGTTTTTTTCTAATGTAATGCCAAGTGAGGGATTGCCCCATAATGACCACCACTTAATCCTAGTTTATAAATGGGCGGCCACCACACCTTCCCTCTTTTCTATTTAAAACCCTCCCCTCCCTTCCTTCTTCCTTCAACCTGCCCTCCTTCACCCCACAGCCAACCGCCCTCCTGCCACTAGTCAATATCTCCACCTCTGCCTCTGGCCACGCCACTTCAGCCACCCCTTCCGACCCCCTTCATCCACGTTCGGTCTCCCTCCGGGTCCCGGCAACCCTAACCCTATGTAAGATGAGAGAAAAAGGGAGAAGAAAAGAGGAGAAAATTTTGCATTTTCTTTTATTATTTTATTTTCTTTATTTATTTTTCATTTTTTCATAATAATAATTATTATCTCTAAAATGTTATTAGCATCAATATTATTATCATTAATCGTTAATGATAACAGTAGAAATGCTATAATATGACTACTATTTCCATTTTGTAAAAATCATTTCAATTATTCTTTTCTTTATATATATATATATATATATACATATATATACATATATATTATTAATATTATTAATATTATTATTATATTTAATAATGATAATTATAAAACTATTATTACGTTGATACATATTAATATATATATATACATATTAATATATATATATATATATATTATACAGTTAGTATTATCATTATTATTAATAATAAATATATTATTATTAATATAGTTATTATTATAGTTATTATTATATGAGAAAGAGATGATAAATTCAAAAAGGAAAATGAGAGAATGAATATAAGAAAGATTATTTATCTCTAATATAATTATTACAAATATTATTTTGTTTTTTGTATAAATAATTAACTATTATGTTTTTTTTAGTAATCACTTATCAAGTATGAAATTATTTAGATACTTGAGTTTTTACTTTCTAATTTACACCCTAAGAAAATGTATGAGATGTCTTTTATTATTCATGTTAGTTATATGCTTTTACGCCCAGCATCGCGCAAATTTGATAAAAATGCGTTTAAATCACATTAAATGATATATGAAAAAGTTTTTATAACTGAGTAACAGGGTTCAATATTAATCTATTTTTAGTCTGATCAGGCAACCATTAAAATAAAGATATTCGACATTGGGAGTCATAAGAAGTCTATACTGATAAGCCTTTAAGGGGCAGGTATAGAGGGATGTTGAGATATGTAACACAAAATAGACCCCCTTTTCCTCGAGTTAGTATTTTCCCAATAAAATGATATTTTGTGCCAGATATTAAATGCTAAAATTCTATATTTATTTTTGTGACTACAATTATTTTTATATAAGAGTTTCAGTGCAATTGAAATAGGTCTATATGGATAAATTTGTACATTTTCTTATTTATACTCAAAGTATTGATTATTTCACATATTATTTAACAATTGTAAATTTGACTTCTATCAGTACTTAGTTTCACAATTAACTGGAATTCAAATTCCTGCACTTTTGAAATATGCACAGATCAGAAGCTCGTCCAAAAGGAAATGTGCTGAGAACCAAGAAGTGCTTATAATGCTACCTACTGATTTACAATTTTTTGACTCTGATTAAAGTTTGTAACTTTTATTTTAACCTTTATAATTGCAGCACCCCGACTCTTCGCCACGCACAATTGAGTTAGTTTAAAGAATAACAATTAGCGGAGGAATGGTGCGTTACTCAAGAAGGTAACTAAACTTCCCTGAACAAACCTGCTAAGCACAAGAACTGGTGTTACTCAACCTCAAGAGAAGAGGGCTTAATACTAATACTTAAGATAAGTTTAGTATCCTTATCTTAAGCATTAGATAGGGTACCCATATATTTTGAACTAGAATAGAGGTAAGATCCAAATTACATAAATACTAGTATTTTATGAATATTATGATCACTAGACAATACTAAGTGAAAGCAGAAGTAAATACAGAGTGTAGAAGCTAAATCATACATCTAGAAATATTCATCACATAAGCTAAATGAAACATTCATCTCAGAAAAAGAAAAGAGAATATATCCAGAATTATTATAATGGTTCACTAAAATACAGAATAGAGTATAAGCACTAAACTAAAAATAACTAAACATAAAATAAGGGTTGGAGGAGAGTCCACTAGTGCTCCATGAACTCCTCATGGATCACTTGAGTATCCACCTAATTTGACTCCATAAACTGCTTTGGATCTAGCAAATTGCTGGATCCCAAAAAAACCACATGTTAGACAATAAATCAAACACATCGAAAGCTACTCTAATAGTTATAATTATCTATTATTTAACATTTAATTAGTTTAAATGAAACAAAAAAAAGATATTAAAGTAGCTGAAAGCTCAAAATAGTACAAATATGAAAGTAAAGTAACTAAAACTGTAAAGTGAATACTAAAATGTAGAGAAAATAGTGAACAATCTGAAATTGCAACTAACTGCTAAAATTTAGGTGAAATAATAAGCCATCGAAAACTAAATAAATTATGATTTAAAATTATGTTGTATGCCATTGAATTCATATGTTGGCATCTGAATATTCCATAGAACTATATGCCACTAATATGCTGACTTGCTGCATGACACCCCACAGATTCTTAGGTGACCAAATGCTCCACTAACAGAGTCCTTAAGTAAGCCAAGGGCTCCACTAACGCTGACATGACTTGTGCAATTATGATATGCCAAGGCTTTAATGATGGTATGTTTAAATCATCAAAATCCAGAAATTAATTCAATATCAAATACTGATTTCATTTATCTCCATTATGCAGAATTCACCTAAGTGAATTTTGACTCCAAATTCTAATCCTTAGAATTATCTTAGTTAAGATTATATATAGAATCATTAGTTGAAGTGGTTGTATACACATAGTTGGTATATTTTCAAGAAAGGTGAATTTAACACTTAGTTTGTTTAACTGTACTTATTGAAGCGCACGATGATAAGGGGCAGAACCCAGTCACAATTTATTCACTCAAACTATGCTTATTTTAGGATGTGTGAACCTTATGATAACAGACTTAGTTCATTTTATTATCTCACATATAGTTTTAAATTGTATGTTTGAGTATTACATTTCCATGGATGTGAGAATTATTAATGTCTAATGCTCATATAGTTAAATTCTTCCATTTTAGAATTACTTAGGAATAATTTAAATTGAATTAAGTGCATGTATATTTTCAAATCAAATTATTCATAATATTGTTGATAGTCCTTATGTTAATATAAATTATGAATTGGAAATGTTTAAAACTTCTAAAATTGATCATTTTCATATATATAATAGTAACATAAATGATTTGAATAGAATAAATTGCATAATATATGTTGAATTTAATTTTTTTTATTTCAAATACTCTCCATATGGAATTTAGAATAATTCAATTGAATGTATTATCATAATTCATGTATCTAGAATTTAAAGCTACATGTAAATTATTTATGTTAGAACTTAATTAAAACTAATATCATATGCTTTAAATTAATTCAATGATAGTTCTTTAATGAATTATTCTTTCATTCTATCTTCTAGTAAGTTGAGAAACTGTATGAATATCTCATATCTAATTTCATTTAGTAGAATGTTGTAATCATGATTTTATAATGTAATTTCAATTACTTATGTCACACTAGGCATATATTGGAATTAAATTTTTATGTTTCTACATGTTTTTACTTCTCCTTTAAGTGCATGCTAGATTAACTTGAGAATCATTCAACTCATTTATTTTATAATTAGCTTAACACTTTCAATTTGTAAGTTAAGGTTCTATTAAAAAACTCATGATTAGACTAGTGCCCAATCAATCACTTAGATGATTAGCACATATCTCCTTAGTCTTTAACCTTTCAAATTAATTCTCAATTGATTTAAACTCGAGAATAATAGCTTTCTTTCATGCTTTAATAAGCTAATATATTTCCATTAGCCTACAACTATAAATAAATTAGTACTTGTAGGAAATAAAATATTTCTTTCCTTATATTTTAAATGCTCAACATCAATTAATCTTAGATAAGTTTATGATTAAATTGATTTGATACTTTCTAATTTGTAAGCTAACTAGATGAAGCTAATAGAATTCCCTTTAGCGTATACTTCATTTAGCTTAGCAAACTATAAGTCTTACTCTTCTTTAGCTTAGCAAACTATAAATCTTACTCTTCTTTACTAGTTTTTTTAAAAGAACTCATCATTAGACTAGTGCCCAATCAATCACTTAGATGATTAGCACATATCTCCATAGTCTTTAACCTTTCAAATTAATTCTCAATTAATTTAAACTTGAGAATAATAGTTTTCTTTCATGCTTTAATAAGCTGAAATAATTCCATTAGCCTACAACTATAAATAAATTTGTACTTGTAGGAAATAATCTATTTCTTTACTTACACTTTAAATGCTCAACATCAATTAATCTTAGATAAGCTTATGATTAAATTGATTTGATACTTTCTAGTTTGTAAGCTAACTAGATGAAGCTAATAGAATTTCATTTAGTTTATACTTTATTTACCTTAGCAAACTATAAATCTTACTCTTCTTTACTAGTCTCCTTAAACTTTAATCATTAATCTATTTGATTAAATTAGTTTAGGACTAGTATAAGATGAATTCCAATTACATGAAAATACTATTTTCCAAACTTCTCTTTCCTATACTATTAATTAAAATTGACTTAAAGATCAACATCTATAAGTCAATTGGGAGCTCAATTAGCTCCAATTATTAAGTAAATTATTAAAATATAGATAATAAAGGGATATCACATAATTTACAATTATTGAAATTTCTTGAATGTTTGCTAAGCTTTGAACCTAATTTCTTTGAACATTCATACAAGATTTTTGTGCCTAAATATAAGTTTCATAAAACTTTAAGGGGAATTTCTTAGGGAAAGTAGGCCAAGGATGGAAGCACTTATTAAAGGACTTCATATTTTAAAGAGGGTAACTGTGAATATTTAAAACATCAGTCAACTAGTTAGGCAGATGTGCTTAACTCTTCATCCAATTCTGTTGAATATTCCCGTAGAACTAGACAATTTCTTAGCATAACTTCAGCTAATAATATAAGAGTTCTCTTATAATCTTATTGATTGTAAGATCTTTTCATAACTATTTAGTTATGATTACTTTTCATTATCATAGGCTATGTTTGTCTTAGACTAAGAGTCTAAGATACTTTCTTTACTTTCTATGCTTTACACTCTCCATTTTCAGTATTATGTTTTGCTAACCTACATTTTATTTAGAATACAGTATATGATGTTTAATTCAATTAAATGTTTCATTGTATTTTCATTTGTTTACTTAGCATGAATTTTATTAAACATGTATTACTTTTATTTCATTTACTTTAAATGCACATAGTAGTTTCTATCCTTTTAGGATGCTTTTCCCTTACTAATTTTGGATGCATGCTTGGAATTATATATAAATAAGTATTCTTACTCAGCTTCTTTAATATTATCTTCTTTACAGTTATGTCTACTTTCTTTCCCTTACTTATTAACTTTTATATCTCCACAGCTTAGTTTAAATTGTAAATTATGCTAGTGATATCCTATTAACTTAAAATGTAGCCAATCTTAAAATGCTTAGACTTTTTACTTTAACTACACTTTTTCTTTTATTGGCTTTACCCTATCATATTTAAATACCAAAATATAATAGATCAATAGCTCTTTGATTCAGGTAATGCAGGTCCATGTGCATGAAGAGCTTAAAAAGAAATTTACTTCCGCTTATTATAAATGATTACTTGCTCTTTTAATAAAGAGAGAGAGAGAGTGATTACATTCATTTTACTTTTGCTCTTTCATTTTTAGAAGGCTTGTAATAATTAAACTAAACTGTTTGCTTGAGCTATTTTTGCCTATCCATCTTCAAATCCATGTTGTGTTCCTTATTTATAATTGCTTTGGTTGAATGAGTTGATGATATTAATTACTTATATTGTTTATACTTGCAATGTTGTGTTACATATCTCCTTAATGTCTTTCCTATATAAATTATTTTAACTTGACAACTACTCATAAAGAGACTTGGCCACTTATCATCTAGTGTTTGATTAGTTTTCTTCTAATTGTATATTAGATGCTAAGGTAACAATCCAATGTTAGATAAATCTTTTAACTGATATTGGGGTCATTACAGTTGGTAGCAAGCCAAGGTTGGGAATGTTAAGTTAAAAAGAGATATCCATTTAATTAAGACAACAGCACATAAGGATAAAAATACTTAAAGAATGTCACCTTAGGAAAGTGAACAAACTTCAAATTCAAAAATTGATTTAATCTTATTTGAACTTAAATAATTGACTCTAGTTAGAAAATCAAGTCTGAACTAGAACACGTTTCTAATTCCTTTTATAGACACTTATGACTCATAGCTTCTATTTCCTTATTACTTTTGTGTACTCTTCCTAAATACTACAAACCTATATATAATTTCACTAGAAGTTTTTCCCTTCCTACATGTTTTGAATTTTCATTTTCTTTATTTAATAGAATGAATCCGGGCAATCAAGACCCTTCTTCTTCTACTATTGAAGATGCAGAACCAGAAGTTCCATCTCTAAATGAAGAGATGAGCAAATGTTTGGAATGCTTAAGACTATGATATAAGCTCAAACTAGAGCAGCAAAGAGGTTGGCTTCTTCTAGCAGCCCCTCTCAGCCATCTCTAACTACTCCTTTCTCATCTCCTAGGATACCCCAAACTTTCCAACTTCCACTTCCTTATTTCCCTACTATACCAAAAGCTTCTACCCAAACTCCAAAGGCAATTGTAACTCTACATCCACATACTTCAGGTTCTATAGTGGACCCTTTTTTGTTGGCTTTCCATAGATTGAACCCTCCTACCTTTAATGGCTTGGCCTCTCCCTTGGAGGTGACCAATTGGTTCAAGTCTATAGAGAATATCTTAGCGAGCATTAAATGTCCCGAAAGAAAATGTATTCGCTCAACCTCTCACTTGTTTAATGAAGAGGCAGAATTTTGGTGAGATAGCAAGTTAAAGGCTCTCTTTTCAGATATAAATATGGAAGACATTCCATGGGAGTAATTTGAACAAGTCTTCCATGCTGAATTTATTCCCCCTTCCGCCGAAATAATAATTAAGATGACTTCATGCAATTATAGCAAGGAGATCGTTCAGTGCATGATTATGAAATGGATTTTAGGAAATACTCCTGCTTCATTCCAGATCTAGTATGCACTGAGGTGGCTAGATGTAGCAAAGTTCTAAAAGTCCTTAACAGCCCTATCAAATGTCACTTGTTGTTTTTTCATCATTATGACTTTCCAAAACTGCTTGAGGGAGCAAAGATGATCGAGCATCACCATGCTCAATTTGAGACACTCAAATGACCTCATCCTCCACCTTCAAGGAAAGAGTCCTTTAAGAGAAACTGTTCCCAAAGTTTGAAGGTCTTTTACATGGCTCCAAATAAAAGCCAACAGGGAGGACAACCAAGTAAAAGTAATAAGCTGCATCCATACGACAGGTGTTTCCATACATGAAACCGGTGTTACATTTGTGGTAGGACCAATCATAAATATCAAGATTGTCATGCAAATTAAACTGTTGAAAAGATGAGAATCAATCATCAATATACAGTTCAAAATCCTACTCCTTACAACTCCAAAGCACCTCATCCTGCACTTATGCCTCCTCCTTCAAGTGGAAATACTTGTGATCAGAAGAGATCATTCTCTCAAATTAAAAAGCATGGGAAAAGTAGTCGTGCCAACAAAGGCAATGCAATTTTTCAATCTCCAATAGTATCAAGAGTCTACGCTCTCTCTGCTTCTACTGCTAAATGAGAAAGCGACTTAGTAACTGATACATCGTATACTTAATTTTCTTTATTACAGTTTTTCAATATCAATGCATTTATTTTCATATACTACTTTCTTTTAAATTTTACATACAATAGTTGAATTTTTCCTTTCTTTACTATTATAGGAACATTAATAATTAAAAATCAACTATGCAATACACTCTTTGATACGGGTGCTAGGCACTCCTTCATATCAGAGAATTGTACATCTTCCTTGAACTTTTAACATTTTAGCTTAGATAATACCTTGAGAGTGCAAATGCCATTAGGTGCTGACATGATAGCAAAATTATTCTATTTGGTAGACATCATAATTAGCAATCAATTATTTCCCTCCAAACTCATTATTATGCTAATTACCAACTTTGATATAATTTTAGGAATGGATTGGCTAAAGGTTTTCCTTCAAGTAGGAAGAAAACCAGAAATTTTCATAAGCAATCTTGGCCTAATTGCATCATTAATAAATACATGTGAAGCCGAGTGCCTAATTAGTAATGGTTGCTACGCTGTTTTAGTAACTCTAATTGGTGAATAGAAGGAAGATAGAAATCTAATGGATACTTTAATTGTTAGAAAGTCCTAGATGTTTTTTCAAATGATTTGATTGGACTACCTCCAATGCGAGAGGTAGAGTTTTTAATAGAACTAATTTCGGGAACTCAACCTAATTCCAAAGCTCCGTATAGGATTGCACTAAAAGAACTTCAAGAACTTTGTGAGCAGTTGCAAGAATTGTTAAAAAAAAGTTTTGTGCGCCCTAGCATGTCGCCTTGGGGAGCTCCAGTCCTTTTCGTCAAGAAGAAGGATGGATCCATGTGAATGTGTATAGATTATTGCGAGCTCAATAAGGTGACAATGAAGAACAAGTATCCTCTTCCAAGAATAGATGACTTGTTCAATTAATTAGCTGGAGCAAAATTCTTTCCTAAAATTGACTTGAGTATAAGAAATTATCATATTCGAGTTAAGGATAAAGATATTCCTAAGACTATGTTTAGGACCCTTTATGGGCACTATGAGTTTCTTATCATATCTTTCAGACTAACTAATTCCCCTTCCAATTTCATGGGCCTATTGTAGCACATTGTAATGCCTTACCCAATCAATTCGTCATAGTCTTCATTGATGACATCCTGATATATCAAAAGAATCACCTTCGTGATGTCCTAATTTTATTAAGAGAATATAAGTTATATGCTAAGTTTTCGAAGTACAAATTCTAGCCAACTCAGTGGCATTTCTAAGTCACATAATAGATGCTAAAGACATAAGAGTTGATCAAAAGAAGATATAAGTTGTACAAGAATAGGTTTAACCCAAATCTGCAACTAAAATCTGTAGTTGTTTAGGACTTGCTGGATATTACAGAAGATTCATTTCTAGATTTTCTCAAATAGCATCTTTGTTAACTCAATTAACTTGTAAAGAAGTTCCCTTCATTTGGAACATAGCTTGTGAAGAATAATTATAGAAGTTGAAATAATTGTTAACTTCTGCACCAGTCATAATGTTGCCTCAGGAAGGCAAGGGTTTTCAAGTTTATACTGATGCCTCTAAGGTAGGACTAGGTTGCATTCTAATGCAAGATCGACATGTTATAGCTTATGCTTCTAGACAACTAAACCTAAATGAGAGAAACTAAGATGTACATGATTTAGAACTTGCAGGAGTAGTCTTGGCTCTTAAAATTTGGAGATACTACCTGTATGGAGTTAAGTGTGAGATGTTTTCTAATCATTAGAGTTTTAAGTACATCTTCACTCAGAAAGAACTTAACTGTCATCAGTATAGGTGGTTAGAACTAATTTGTGATTACGACTTAGAAAATATTTATCACCTAGGTAAAGCTAATCTTGTAGTTAATGCCCTAAGTCATAAGGCAGATTTTCTTCACTCTGTTGCAATGATTCTTTGATCAAGGACATTGAAAGATTGAATTTAGAACTAATCAGATCTGTTGATTTGTGTAATTTGCTATGTAATATTCCATCTGAGTTATCTCTTAGGTCAAGGATAATTGAAGCCTAGAAAAATGATTCTTCAAATTCTCAATTAGTTTTTGATAATTTTAGTAATTAGAGATCTGAATTATGTCTTGATGCTGAAGGTATGATCTTCCAAAATTCTAGGTTATAGATTCCTAAAAGCTTATTGTTATAATTATTGTTTGGAGCTCATAACTCTAGCTATACTGTGCACCCTAGTAGCTGTAAGATGTATCAGGATCTCAAATAAACTATTTGGTGGTCTGGCATGAAATGAGAAATTGTCATTTTTATTTCCAAGTGCCATCCCTATTCCTTAGTCAAGGCTGAGCACCAGAAGCCTGGTAGACTTCTTAAACTCTTATACATTCTTTAATGGAAGTGGTTTGATATTTCCATGAACTTCATTATAGGTTTGCCTAAGTGTAAATCTAGTTTTGACTCAATTTGGGTGATTATCGATAGATTCAATAAATCAGTTCATTTCTTAGCTATTTGTCAAACAGATCTCGTTGAGAAGTTATCTAAGTTGTATCTTAAGGAGATCATCCATTTATAAGGTACACCAAACTAAATAGTTTCTAACAGAGATAGTAGATACACTTCCAGATTTTGGTTAGCTGTTCAGAAAGACTTGGGGACGAATTTAGCTTTGAGTACTGCTTTCTATCCCCAAACTTATGGTCAGACTGAACATGTTAATCAGATCTTGGAAGATCTTTTGCATCTTTATGTAATTGACTTCAGTGGATCATGAGAATATCACTTACCATTAGTTGAGTTTGCCTATAATAATAGATACCAGTTCAATAATGGTATGGCTCCTTATAAAGCTCTTCATGGAAGGAGGTGTACAACTCCTGTTGCTTGGACTGAAGTAGGGGACTCACAACTTTATAGTTCATAATTAATAGAAGAAACCACTAGAAAAGTTCAGCTGATTAAACGTAATATGATGGCAGCTCGGGATAGACATAATAAATATCATGATGCTCGTCATCGTCAGTTAGAATTTCAAGTGGGTGATCAAGCTTATTTGAAAGTGAGTCCGATGAAAGGTGTGCATAGATTTGGTGTTTCTGAAAAGCTGAGTCCAAGGTACTTAGGACCCCTTGAAGTGATAGAGAGAATTAGAACATCTGCCTATAGATTAGAGTTGCCTGAAAGCTTCTCAGTTGTACACAATGTGTTTCATATATCGTCACTAAGGAAGTGTTTACTAGATCCCAGTCAGCAATTTCAGATGCCAGCAATGGAACTACAACCCAACCTGATATTCATTGTTAAGCCTAAAGTAATTCTAGTGAGAGATCTTAAGCAATTAAGAAATCATTGTATTCATATGATCAAGATCCAGTGGTAGAATCATTCTGATAAAGAAGACACAAGAAAGAAGAGGATATGTGAAAGAAATTCCCATAGTTCTTTCATTAATCAGGTAACCATAATTTTTCCATTTTCAATTCTGTTTTATTAAGACTTCCTCCTTGCAATAGCATTATTATGTTTTAATTGTTGTGTCGAAGGCGACACTCTTTTTAAGAAGGGGAGTCTGTAACAACCCTAATGTTATTACCTAATAGATGGAAAATACACGTCTGTGTTTGCACGCAAGTGTACGTGGTCTGAAGTAATAAGTGGAAGTTTTAATTCTGGGATTTATTGTCCTCCGGGAATGGTGGTTTTGATACCAAGTTATATTTTCTTTTAATAATGTTTAGATGTTGATTTTTGAATTGATTTTTTGATTCCTAAATTAGCAATACAAAATACCTTAAGTTAAGATACGATTTGATTTAAAAGGAGAGAGTTTAGTTTTCATTGTAATAGTTGCAAGGGCTTGGTGATATAACTTTATTGTTGAATGTATACTTTAAATCTCCATGCTTAATTCAATCAAGTGAGCACTATCGAGATCAAAGTTACCCTCCAATTACAACAGGTTCAAGTTTAGCGCACAAAGAGAACTCCCATTGGGGTTCATCCTTAGCACATAATCTTTCATGAGATCATGATTTGTTAATTAGACTCGATTCCCTATGTCTAGGTTACCAAATGATATCTTTTGTTCCTATTGATTTCACAAACAAGATTTTCATTAACAATGCATCATGTGCTTCACACATGGTTTAGCTAGATGGGAGGATGCGTTGTGTCAATGGACTATGTTACATCATCCATTGAGTTTTCCAATATCCTCTCATCCCTTTTACTTTGTCGAGCAGCAGAGCAAAGTTAATGGAGAACTTGGTTCACAAACATCAAATCTCATTGTAGAGCCTTTAAGGAAAGGTTCAAGTGAGCTTGAGAATTTGTCATATAATTCTCAGCTCTACTTGCACTGTCTTCCTTGCTCTTACCCAATTGATGAGCTTGGAACATAAGTCCTTTAAGTAAATTAATAATTCATTTAGGTTTCTTTTTAGAAAAATAATTTAAACTTTATTCCATCCAAGCATTCATT
The DNA here is from genome assembly GCA_016760335.1 of Gastrodia elata. Classification (NCBI taxonomy): domain Eukaryota; kingdom Viridiplantae; phylum Streptophyta; class Magnoliopsida; order Asparagales; family Orchidaceae; genus Gastrodia; species Gastrodia elata. Next base: position 22,970,862 of record CM028682.1, read on the forward strand.
CCAACATCAATAATAAACAATAAGAACATCTTTTCATTCATTCAAACAAATTCATTACAACACCACTATACCCTTACAATTTCATACAATTACTTCTTAACCCTCTCCAAAAGGATTTTAGCCTTCGATTACTAAATAAGCACAAGCACACATACAAAGGAAAGTGAACCTTAACATCAGTTCATAGTAGAAAGAAATCAGAGAAGGTTAAGAAGAAATATTATGAATCACCCAGAGGTTTTCTGGGTTTCTCTTAGATTCCTCCTGCACCTCCTCTTGATTGCTCTGCCCTTTTGCCTTTGCTGTCTCCTGCTCCTTACTGTTCTTGGTAAACCTTCTTCCTCTTGGAGAGTTCTCCTTTCTCCTCTTCATGCAACTCTTCCTTATGGGCACTTAATGTCAAAAATTGGAACCTTTTCTCAATCTTCAAGTCTCCCTTTTATAGACTTTCTTTTACCTATTTACAATTTAATTCAACAATTAAATCTCATTAAGAAATTTGTGCTATTATTAAATGATTGTTCATTTATTCCATTGGTAATGAAGGTATTTAGGCTGTTGCATTTATGCTTTGTTGTGTAAAATAATTAAATCAGCCTCTTGCCCTTCCCCATGATGACTTAAACATGTACTTTTATAATAATTTTCATAATAAAGATTCCTCAATTTTTATTACATCCAGCCCTTCCATCTTCCTCATATTTTTAATTTATTTCTTTATGAATTATTCCTTGAGAATGAAAAGTTTAAATTAATTTGATATTAATTTCAACTAAGACAAGGGGAAGAATTCAATTCTTTTGTCTTCCCTATGCTGCCTTGAATGCTTATTTTTGGCAAAAACTGCATCGGGCGCTACAGCGCACTCCAGCGCGTGGCGTCGCGCTCCTGCGCGTGGCGTCGCGCTGCAGTGCGCTATAGTGCACCGCGCTGTGGCACGCTGTAGCATCTCAGTTTAGAATCAGACCTCGCTGTGGCGCATTATGGCAGATCAAATAAATCTTAATTTGATATTTATTCTGCCACGGTGTGCTGTAGTGATCGAGTTTCGAATTTGATCTGCTATAGCGCACTGTGGCAGCTCAATTAAATTTTATATTTCCTTTGCCTAAGTTCCACAAATGTCATCTTAGCATGTCGCGGTGCACTGGGGAGTGCTAGGGCGCGCTAGGATGCGCCCCTGTAGTTTTCTCCCAGAATTGCATATTTAAGCCAAATTTTAATTTGCTCATCTTCATCCTGAAAAGTAGCGAAAGCACATCAAAATATATAATTTGAATTAAAGAGTACTTACTTTTATTAACCTATTTTACTATAAATTTTGTAATTATCATTATCTATCAATTAGTGGCCTAATTAACTATAAACCTCTTTCATTACTCTTATAATAGTGTTAGGAGTCTCAACCTCAAAATTCATGCGATTTGGAGACCGTTTGATAATTTTCAATATTTCTTGGTTTTCTGATAATTTTGAAAATACCTAATTTATTTAAACTTCAGAACCAAAAATAGAGTTCACCATTGGACTCACCACACTCAAATTAGCTAAGAGTGGTATTTTGGAAGTGTTTGGGAGTCATCGAATTTTTTATCAATATTTTAATAATATTTAAATATCCAGTAAATTAAGAAAATTAAATATACCTCCAATTAAATATCTGATCACATTTTTGAGTCCCTAATTTCTCAATTAGGTAAGGGTAAAATTTTAGAATTTTTTGGAGTGCATTTAGATATTTAAAATTAAGTAAATAATTGAATAAATTAATTAATTTAATATGGTATTTAAATTAATATATATTATATATTTAGATTTTTATTTAACGAGTAAATTCATGAAAGTGAAGATCTTATGCATGGCAAAACAGGGAAAGGCAAACCAACTCCATCCCAGCCATTCAGCACAAATTAAGCTAAATCCAATGGCATATAGATATTTTGATCTCCCATAGAGATATTGTCATTGGATCTCTCATACGATCCGACAGTTGAGGATCAGGGACTATACGTCCCTGTCACCCACTTTGTCGCGTAGGTGCACAATGCCTGGCCATCCTTCTGCTATGCATGATCTCTCCAACTGGCTATGGTTTGCTTAATTAACCTCCCTATTTTGTTCCTCTTCCCTTTTTTTTGACACTAGCTAGGAGCTTTGCTAGAGCAGGGAGTTGATTCGGGACTCACAAGGGAATTTCGAAGAATAGATTGGCTTGAGGCCTTATTCCATCTCTAGGTACCATTGTCGCTTCTTTTGCTATTAATCCTTCTAAGTGCAGCATTTCCATTTCTTTACTTAGTGCTATTAAGAGAAATTAAGATTGAATCAAATCTTAACCAGCTTAACTTTTTTTTCTTACTTATTAAGTATTCTATCTCGATAGAAATTTGTTAGATCTGTATACTACATTTACTTAATGATCGCATATGGATTACTTATTGTTTATTGCTAAAGAGATTGAAGTCGATCGAGTCCAGCAGAGTCCGATCGTAGTTAAGAAATCTTCATATATAAGAGTTCACACCTATATTTCACTTACCATGTTACACTGCAATTTATAGTGCATCTTAACTATGTTTTCACTTCAAATTGTAATTTCAAACTTTGATTATATCTCCATTGCATCAAGAATGAAATAGATCAAATCCTAATTTTGGGAAATCTAGAAACTCTGGAAATTGACCTAATTATTTTGATCTCATATTGAAAATCTGACTTCATCAATACGCTCATCCCCCCAAATTAGCTAGGGGTGATCTTTTTGTAGCAATTGAAAGTTATCGAAAATCCGTCGAATACTTTAAAAATATTTAAATACCCCAAAAATAAGGAAAATAAAATACTCGTCGAAATCAAAACCAAACCTCGTCGTTGCATTCCTCACCCCTCAATTAGCTAGGGGTGAATATTTGTAAATTGTTTTGGAAGTCATTTAATTTATTAATATTAATTAATAAAAATTAGGAATTTAAAATTAATAAATTAATAAATTAATTAAATTAAAGGCTTAACGGGTCGGATCCGTCGTTTCATAACGGGTCGGATCTGCCTAGATATTGGTTCGAATGTCCACGCCTCGAATCCGCATCTATTATGCTTCAGACAAAAATTCAGCGTAGCACTGCAGTGCGCGGTAGCAATCGAGTCTCGCAACTCATTTGTTGCAGCGCGTTGTGGCGGTTTTAAGTCATAAAACCTGCCCATTGTGGCATGATGCAGTGCTTAGGTTTTGTAAACTCTTCCGCTGTATTGCACTGAAGAGATTGAGTTCGGCAAGTTAACCCGCTGTGGTGCGCTTTAGCGGTTGAGTTCTGTAAGCTCTCCCGGTGTGGCGCACTATAGCGGTTGAGTTCCGCAGGCTCTCCCGTTACAGTGAGCTGTAGCGATTGAGTCTCGCAAGCTCACCTGCTACAGCAAGATGTAGCTATTAAGTTTTGCAAGCTCACCCGCTGCAGCGTGCTAGGGCGCGCTGTGGCACGCCGTAGCAAAAATGCTCCAGAATTCAGTAATGTATTTTGTTAATTGTCTTTTGTATGCAAGTAGATGTGCCGCACCATGGCATGCTGTAGTGCGCTATAGCTACGGCTATAGCGCGCTGCAAAAGTTTTCTTCCACAATTTGCATAAACATTCTAGAATTGTCTAGAAATTACTGAGCTTGTATTTTACTTGAAAAATAGGCAGAATTTAATCAAGGAGGCTATTTCAAATAAGGAGATGAATGAGACTTTTCCTTTGATTAGGATATAAATTATGGACTTATCACATTCAATTCAGTAGGGTATGTCCTAGCTTAGTCTGCCTTCTTAGTTCTAGTTTTGTTATAGAATAGATTCAGACCTAGCCCAGTGCTTGGCTAGGATGGATACATGTCTTATTCTATAAGTTCAACTCTAACCTAGCTCTGATGATGCCTAGGATGGACACATGTTGAACTTTCTATTCAGAGGCTCTGTATGGCCTGTTTCTGTTATGGCAGTACTATGTTTAAGCATACTTTTACTTTAATTCAGTTCAGTGCTTTGTTTTGCTTTTCCACATGCTTCAGTGGCCTTACTTTTCAGTGCTTTCAGTTGTGTTGCCACATGCTTCAGTGAACTTACTTTTCAGTGCTTTCAGTTGCATTGCCACATACTTCAGTGGCTTTACTTCTAGCTCATTTATGTACTTAGCTTGTTTTGTCACATGCTTGAGTGGCCTTTCATTTATTAACTCTGCATGCTTGTATATATGTTCTATTGAGTAGTTATTAAATATTGGCATGTTTAGGATGCTAGTTTTGTATGTTTATTTAGCACATTTCAGTACAGTTACTTTTGTTGAAATCAACATGTATTTAGGTAATCATAAGCATGTTAGGATGAGTTCTTCAATACTTGCAGTTATTTTTGCTCTTTCGCCTCACCTTGCTTGGTTTCATATTTTGTATGTTACTCTACATACTAGTTGCTCGCTTATAAACACTTTGTTTATAACTATCCTTTTCTTTGTAGCTTAATGCACCTTAAAATTGCTTGCATATTTAAAGTAATTAATGTGATATCTTTAAATATTCAGTTCACTTAAATCAGCTTAAAATGTACTTAGAAAATTTGTATAACTGTAACCTTTTTCTTTTGTTGCCTGGGGCCCTGGCATTTGTGATATCGACAAATGTCAGATTTGGAGCTGTTCATTAGTGGTTCTGTAGAAGATGAGCTAGCACAGAATGAGGACCTTCCTGTGGCTGCTTAGCTAGATTTTCCTTTTCGATTTTTTTTTCCTTTAAACTTTTAATCTATAATAATATATCTGGATGTGATTACTTTCTGCATTTGATCTCAGTTACTATTGTATTTACTTTTTCATACTATACTGTGATGTGGATTTTATGTTATATTGTTTTCTGCTTCCGCCACTTTGATTTATGTTGATGTATGTTTACAATTCCAGGTGACAAGTCCTTGGCTTAAGGAGGGTTGGTCTTACATGACTCTACTTACATCAGGGATTTGCCACAATTGGAGTACCGTACTCCTCGTGTTATGTTAATTTCAGATTAGCATGGTCGCGGAGAGTACGGGGCCCCACAATTTTTGAGTGATTTGAGTCTGTGTGAGCTGAACCTCAATCCTTTACCGAACCCTAAGGACCGGAAGTCATGTTGCAATCAATTATTATTTTATCAATTCAAAAGTCAATTTCATACTTGCAATTCATGATCCAACAGTTTCGATTGGGTTTGATCGAACCCGATGAAAGCATATCCAACAGAGACATACAGTAGAAACCATTATGCATATGTATTCGTCAGGCCTACTGCTAGACTTCGCCATTGCGGGCTACTCCTTGAACAGTAAACAACAATAAACTGCACAAATTTCTAGATTTCATTTGTTTGAAATTATACAACTGCCCCTTAAGTTAAATTTGTTAGTTTGAACCTATAGGACTCGATTCTTGTCCAAATTTAGTGTACTTACTGTCTATCTTCATGTTAGATAATAAGGAATTATTTAGCATCAAGAAAATCCAATTTGGAGCTCTAAATCAAAAAGTAGCTTTTCGGACACTTAAGTAGGGGCAAAATGGTCATTTTGCCCAAATTTTAGGTTAAGTGCTCTTAACCCTTAAAATACTTTTTAAATATTTAAAAATAATAATAAAACTAATTTAGGATCAATTTAAGTCATGAATTTCATAATTTGATCAATTTGATAAAAATCCCCCCTTAAAGGCTTAAAACCCCCAAGTAAGGAAAATGTCCTTTACTTTGCTAAAAATCCACTCTTAACTCTCCTAACAAGTAAAATAGCAAATAAAATTAAATTCCATTAACTCCTAAATTTCTCTAAGTCATTTCATTAAGGAGCTCTTTAGGATCTTCACTTCACTTTAGGATCTTTTCTTTAGGAGTCGGAATAGATACTAGGTTAGATTTCATCCATTGGATAATTGGGTTATTCAATGAATGGAACCTTAGTTTTTAGATTTTTATACTTTAATTCTGATTATTTTTTCTTTCAACTTTAGATTAAGAATAGAAGAATCATTCTATTTAGCTTGGTTATGCTTAATAGAATTTGCCTCAATTACTAGTTCACATGTAGATCTAAACCCTAGATCTTAAGCTCTACCATTGGTTTATGTGTTTAACTCCAATTTGTGGTGTTAATTCTTAATACTTAGCTTAGTAGATCTTGATCAGATCTTAGTTTAGAACATCTAAATTCATTAATTAGGACATTTTGATTTCTTAATTAACTTATAAGTGATATTAATTGAATCTAATTAGAACCTGATCAGTTCTAATTGCTTTTAACTTATAAGGATGTGTTTCTAAGTTACACTCAATAGTAGGAATTGGAGATCTTAAACTTGTATAACTTAGACTACTTAGAATGGTTAATTAGATAACAATGGTGTCACCATATATAGAAGAGGCCCTTGCTTACTATTGACTACTTGTGCTTTCGTATTCCTTATATTTTGTATTATTACCTTGAATATGACATATAAGACAACATTGTTTCATGAAATAAAAACTTAGACTAATCAGAATAACATTTGCATTGGGTTCAATATTCAGGTTGATTATGTTACACATTTACCCTAATGGACAGGGGTAAGGAGAAATAAGGGATAAATTAACATCACTCATTGAGGAGTGTTGTGTTAAATTTGGTACCCAAAAATTCTTGCAGATGTGCTTGACTCCTCATCTGTTTGTGGACGTGTCCACATGAGCAAAGTATAATAACTAATATTTACTGCATTTGTATTTACTACCTCCTTAGTCCCGCTTATTCAGTTCTATTCTACCCTGGCCTAGAAAGACTTTGGGAATGTTACTGTGACCCGATTGGCCAATTTCTGATATGGTAGTTTGAACATACCTATTACTATTTACTATTTACTGCTTGCTATTTTACTATTATATTTTACTTCAGTCAGCTTTAATTTACTTGCTTACTCGTATATTATAGGATGCTAGATCTTATTGCCGCTTATTATACATATCACAATCATAGTTTTATTTTTAACTTACATATGTCATATAATCATCAGCTAGTTTACTTTTTTAGTCTAACTAAATGGTGACATTAAAAATTATTAGCCTAAAATATACTTAGACAATTATCTAATAAGATTTTTCTTTTGTTGGCTGGGGCCCTGGCATTGTGAAATTGACAATGCCAGAATCAGATCATTTTGAGGAGCTTGTGCCCGAAGGAGAGGAGCCTTTCTTTGAAGAGGAGCAGCTGGGTGAAGCAGAAGCTGCTTAGCCCTTTTTACTACTTTATTGTGAAGATGAGAGCCTTCCTTTATTTCTATCATCTTAAATTTATTTAAAATAATGTAATAATACAGGTACCTTTAAATGTATTTTTCTTTACTATATTATTTATTCTAATCTGTATGTTGCACTTTTCTTACTTATATTATTGTGAACTAGATGTACTATTTACTTACCTTGCTTCTGCACTCTGAGTTGTATTTACTTAGTGATTAGTTCATGTTGGATGCATTCTAGGCACATCCTTCCCTTATTAGTGGATTATGTATTATACCCAATCAATAATAAGAGAGGGATTTTCCAAAGTGGCACATCTCTCCTAAGTCTAATCTTGTGGATTAGGGGGTGGGGCGCCACAGTTGATATTAGAAAATTCCATATGGTGTCAGATTGGAAATTTGTATTTCCCCTCTACCTAATGGATTATTCTTCTGTCAATCAGTCAATAATTAAAACATGCGAGTTACATCCAAATTACTACAATATCTCGCTCAAAATAAAAGGCATAAGAATGAAAATTGCATATATATGTAAGATGAAATGCTCAAATATAAAGAACACGGATTAAAGAAGCTGGACTAATAAACCTTAATTTAACCTGTGGAGTCCTTAGACACTCGAATATGTCTTTCTGGTGGCACTACTGATGATTTGCGGCTATATGGGAGTATGTCTCTCAGTTTGACAAAAGAAACGGGCGATACATTGAAGGAGTGTCAGAACCAGAAGTTCGAGTACTAGATCGAATGCTCCAGCACAGCATCTTTAGAGTCTTCGCCTTCCAGCTCTAGCCAAGGAGTGGTTGAAGCGTGTGTGCTTCGTTATGGAAGCTATAGAATGTCTTGATGACATTCAAGTTTTTATAGTATCCCTCCTCCTTCAGGACCACGCTGAAGATTGGTGGGTTGTCACACACTAGTCACTCACCCATATACGTAAAGGAAGGCACTGTGAAGCTACCTTCAAAAATTTCTCATGCTATCACCGCAAAATATATTAGATGGATGTTTTAGTGCTTTAGTTATGCTCTTTAATGTATCTTCCTATTTCATGTACTTCAAATTAAAATGAGTAATGCAAGAATTATCATATTTTATTCCCTCAAAATTCTAAAAAGGTGTCATTTTTTGAATTTAGACTAGCACTAAAATGAATCCTGTTCAGAGTTCCTCCCCAATTATATCTGGCAGCTCATACTCTGAACTGAGCACACTACTTAAGGAAGTTAAAATGATGGTGAATTCTCATAATAAGCAAGCAGAAAGAATGGCAGAATCCCAATCAAAACAAGCCGAGAGAACTGAACGACTGTTGACAGCACATATGAATCAACATCACCCAAATTCTGAGATAGCCCCATCCATCCTACTACTTGTTCCAGCATCACATTTAATCTACAGCTGGAATGTTACATAGTTTCTAACGTCTAAGGCCTCCTACTTTCAACGGGAGCCTTTCTGCTATTGATACTTCTAGTTGGATCAAGATGGTGGAGAAAAATCTGACTAGTATCAAGTGTCCTGACTCCGAAGTGATCCATTTGACCACCTACCTCCTCCAAGATGAGGCACAGTACTGGTGGGATAACATCTGCAACATGCTATTTGCTGATCTATAGCTTGAAGATATCACCTGGGATGAGTTCATTGAGGCATTTCAAGCTCAGTACATCCCCACTTCTACAAGACATAATGTGGGGGATCAATTTCTGAAATTACAGCAAGGGAACAACTCTGTCTCTACATATGAAGCTGAGTTTCAGCAACTAGCAAGGTTTGTCGCCAACCTCGTTCCTACTAAATCAAATCGAAGCCACTGATTTTGAAGTGGTTTGCGACCTTCCATTTGAAGCCAAGTCGCCCCCTCCGTCTGACAAATTTCACCAAACTCTAGGAATCCGCCAAAGTGGTGGAGCAAGATCAAGAGTTGGAAGGACCTCATTCCAACATGAGCACCCTAAACGAGCTAGGGTATATCAACTTGAAGCAGAAGCTCCATCTGCCAACTTCTTTGACGGTTGCAGTCGACCCCACCTTTATGGTCGATGTTACCACAAAATCGGGAACTGCTTCAACTATGGGAGGCTGGGCCACTCCTACTACCGCTGTAGGTACACCAATACCATCGATGGTGATCAAATTGATCAATCTAAGCATCAACAAGTATTTGACCTATTCCAAAAACCCTCAACAGCCCACCCAATACTACCTCCTCCTCCTGCTAACGACGAGAGACGACCATTGTCTTCTGCCCAAATGCTCCAAAATTAGCACCTCGGCAACCCTACAACAACAGGCCTACCGGTCCTGCCGGTGTGTATGCCCTCACCCCGATTGAGGAAGCTAAAGACAATCATGTGGTGTTAGGTAGACACTTCAAAACCAATCTACTTATTCAGCATTACTTACTTAAAGTAGCTAGTGAATTATTGCAACTGCAATTAGGTACAATCTATGTAAATGATAAGCCCTACAACATATTATTTGATACAGGAGCTAGTCGCTCCTTCTTTTCTGAAAGCTGGACCAAACCTCTTAACTTGCCACTATACCGTCTAGCCAAACCTTTAAGCATAGGATTACTATCTAGAGCTCAAATGCCAGCTCATCAGTTTTGTAAGATTCATATCACTATTAGAGACATGGAATCTGAAGTCAAACTTGTAGTCCTGCTAATAGCCAATTTCAACATCATTCTGGGAAAGAATTGGCTAATTCAACATGATGCCACATTTAACTGCCAAAAGAAAAAGATCACCTTGGGTAGTGGTAGACAAGCTAAGTCATTCGTCAAAAATTTTATATGAGATTCTTGATCAATGACATCAAAGCCAAGAGGTTAGTAAGTAAAGTTGTAGCACCTTCCTAGTGACAATACTAGGAGAAAAGCAAGAAGATATTCCCCTATCTAAGAATCATGTTGTTTGCAAATTTGCCGATGTCTTCCCCGAAGACCTACCCGGTCTTCCATCCACACGGGGAAATAGACATTATTCCAGGACCCAACCTAATTCTAAGGCATCCTACCGTATGGCACCTAAGGAACTACATGAGTTGAATAAGGAATTGCAAGTGCTATTAGAGAAAGGTTGTATCAGACCTAGTTCTTCCCCATGGGGAGCCCCAGTTCTCTTTGTTAAGAAGAATGATAGGTCAATGCGAATGTATATCGACTATCGGGAGCTGAATAAAGTCACAATAAAGAACAAATACATGTTTCCTTGCATAGACGACTTGTTTGATCAGCTATCGGGAGCAAAGGTGTTCTCAAAGATTGATCTATAATCAGGATACCATAAGCTACAAATTAAGGACTCTGACATTGAAAAGACAGTCTTCATGACTAGATATGGTCACTATGAGTTCCTGGTTATGTCATTTTGATTGACAAATGCGCCATCAATATATATGAATCTAATGCAGCCTTCATGATTCATCATCATCTTCATTGACAATATCCTGATTTATTCCAAGATTAAGAAAGAGCATGAAGATCATCTAAAGATCGTGTTAGAAGAACTACATAGTCACCAGCTGTATGCCAAATACTCAAAGTGTGAATTTTAACTCAATTATGTAGTCTTTCTAGGCCACGTGGTAGATGCACAAGGTATTAGAGTGGATCAGAACAAGGTCAGCGCCATATAGGAATGGATCCAGCCTAAATCAGTAACAGACATCTGAATCTTCTTTGGTTTAGCTGGATATTATAAAACATTTGTGAAGGGATTTTCCCAAATAGCCTCTCCACTAACTAAACTAACCCAGAAAGCACTGCCATTCAAGTGGTCTCCAGCTTGCGAAGAAGCGTTCTAAGAACTAAAGGATGCACTTTCCTCCGCCCTAGTTCCCATTCTTCCTAAAGAAAGGTTGAACTACCAAGTCAATACCAGCACTTCTGGGATAACCTTGGGAGCTGTGTTGATGCAAGAAGGAAAAGTCATTGCTTATTCTTCTTGCCAATTAAGAACCCATAAAAGAAATCATCTTGTCCATGATCTTGAGTTAGCTACCATAGTGTTTGCTTTAAAGATTTGGCATTGCTACCCTTATGGAATTCAATGTTCAATATTCACTGACCAACAGAGCCTTAAATATATATTCACTCAGAGGGAGATAAACTACGGACAAAGAAGATGGTTAGAATTAATCAGTGACTATGATGTTGACTATCAATATTACCCCAGAAATGCAAATGTTATGGCTGATGCTCTGAGCCATCATGCTACCCTTAATGCCATTATCTCTAGAAGCCCAATGAAAGAAAGTTTCGTAAGATGAATATCAAGTTTGTGCATGGTGACATATTAAGTGAAATGATATCCATGAGCAATGTGGAACCCACCTTCCACAGGGATGATTCCATATCCTAAACAAAGTATGATGACTACTTAAACTTTAAGATTGCAATTGAAAGTGGTTGTCGCCCCGAACTGAATTTTAAAAAGTGTGCTATATATTTAAATAATCATCTTTGGATCCCTATGTCAATGCATCATGAGATTCTAGTTAAAGGTCATAATTATGGGTATCAAGTGCATCTAGGGAGTTCAAAGATGTATCGGGATTTGAAGCAATCATTTTGGTGGCCATGTATGAAGAAAAGCATAGTAAACTTTGTTGCAAAATGTCACGCATGTAGGTTAGTTAAAACAAAACATCAAAAACCCTGTGGTATGCTTCATCCACTTAATATGCCTGAGTGGAAATGCTAGATATATCGATGGACTTCATTATGGGGTTACCTTATTCAAAGTCTGGAGTTGATGTTATTTAGGTTGTAGTTGATCGCTTGACCAAGTCCACTCATTTAATTCCTATTCAATAAACAGATTCAGTCGAGAAACTCACCAAGCTCTATATAAAGAAAATAGCCAGGTTGCACGGCATTCCTAAGATAATTGTATCTGATAGAGATAGTCGATTCACTACCATGTTCTGACAAGTAGAACATCAGGATCTATAAACCGCCCTAGCAATGAGTACAGCTTTCCATCTACAAATAGATGGTTAGACAAAGTGAGGAAATTAAGTTCTTGAAGATCTGCTTAGATTGTGTATCCTAGACTTTGCTGGATCTTGGGAAGATCATCTCCTGCTAGTGGAATTTGCATATAATAACAGCTTTCAGGACAGTATCAAAAAGGCTCCATATGAAGCCCTATATGGCAAGAAGTGCATGTGGTTCCCCGCCCCTTAATCCACAAGATTAAGCTAAGGGGAGATGTGCCACTCTGGCAAATCAATCTCTTATCATTGGATTAGGTCAAATTCACGATCCACTTATAAGGGAGAAATATGCTCAGAATGCATACAAAATAAATCAATCACTAAATAAACATAACTCAGAGTGGAGAAGTAAGGTAAAGTAATCATTACATCCAATCTACAATAATAAGTAAGCAAAATACAATATATAGCTCAGAATAAACAATATAGTTCAAAATATCTAATGATTAAGCTAAGGGGAGATGTGCCACTCTAGCAAATCACTCTCTTATTATTGGATTAGGTCAAATTCACAATCCACTAATAAGGGAGAAATATGCTCAGAATGCATACAACATAAATCAATCACTAAATAAATATAACTCAGAGTGGGAAAGTAAGGTAAAGTAAGCATTACATCCAATCTACAACAATAAGTAAGCAAAATGCAACAAATAGCTCAGAATAAATAGTATAGTTCAAAATACATAGGGAAAGGTACATGTATTATTATAATATTCTAAATAGTTTAATGAAATAAAAAGCAAACACTCATCCTCACAAGAAAGCATAAAAATGCTAAATAGCTTCTGTTTCTCCTGGCTGTTCCTCCTCCACAAAAGGTTCCTCTTCCGGTTCATGCTCCTCAAATCTATCAAATTTTGATATTGTTAGTTTCACAATGCCAGGGCACCATCCAAGAAATGAAAAAAACTCTTATTAGACAATTATCTAAGTACATTTTAGGCTGATATATTAATTCATGTATTATTAATGGCACCATTTACTTAACCAAACATGAAACCTAACTAGCATAAAAGCAGTAAGCATACATTAAGAAAAAATGGAAAGTTATAAATACAGCATTTATAATTGAGCAAGAATGAGGCAAAAGACATACCTCAAGTAAACCAAACAAGGCTAGGCATACAATATAAATATAGTAAGTAAAAGTACAGAAAGAAAAAGACTAAACTTAAACATGCTGATGATCAAGGGACCTATGCTGATTAAAGTAAAAAAAATTGATTATAATATATACATAATAAGAAGTAGCAAAATCTAGTATCCTATAATATACAAGTAAACAGGCAACGAAAAGCTGATTGAAATAACATGCATCATTAAAATAGTAAGTCATAAAATAGAAACAGGTATGTACAAACTACTATATTAGAAATTGCTAATCGGGCCACAGTAACATTCCCAAAGCCTTTCTAGGCTAGGGTAGAATAAAATTTCCAAAGCCTTTCTAGGATAGGACAAAACAGAATTCCCAAAGCCTTTCTAGGCTAGGGCAGAACAGAACATTATAGCAGGACTAAAGAGGCATTAAATACAAATACAATGAATTTTAGTTATTTTACTCTTGCTTCTATAGACACATCCAAAAGCAGCTGAGGTGTTAAGCACCTCTGTAATACTATACAAGTTTCAAACTTAACACACACTCCTCACTGAATAATATTAAGTATCCTTATTACTCCTCACCCCTATCTATTGAGGTAAATATGCACCAGAACCTACCAAAATACAACTGAACCCAATGCAAGAGCTGTCTTAATTATTCTAAGTTTTCATTTCATGCAATATTATCTTATATGACATATCCAAGAAAATGGCGCAAAATACAAGGAATATGAAAGCACAAATAGTCAAATAGTGAGCAAAAGACTATATTACACATGGTGACACTACTGTTATCTATTAAACCATTCTAGTTATTTTAAATTATACAAGTTCAGGATCTCTAATTCCTATTATCGAGTGTAACTTAAAAGTACAACCTTATAAATTAAAAGCAATAAGAACTGATCATGTTCTAATTTAGTTCAATCAAAATCGACTACAAGTTAAATAATAAATCGTCACATCCTTAATTGATGAATTTAGATGTTCTATACTAAGATCTAATCAAGATCTACTAAATTAAGGATTATGAGTTAAACACCATGAGTTTGGGCTTAAGCACATAATGCAAAGGTCAAACATAAGATCTAAGATTCTTAAGTTTAAAAGTGAACTAATATTAAGGCTAAAATCTATTAAACATAATCAAACTTAATAAAAAGATTCTCCTAATATTATTCTAGAATTTAAGGATAAAATAATCAAAATTACATTATAAATTTAGAAAACTATAAAACCAAGGTTTCATTTGTTGGATAACTCACTTTATCCAATAAATAAAATCTAACCTAGGATCTATTCATAATCTCAAGAAAGGGTCCTAATGTGAGGTGTGGAATTTTAATGAGATGACTTAGAGAAATTTCAGGAAAATATGGAATTCCATTTTCTTTGATGTTTTACTTATTTGGGAAGGTTATGGGTGCATTTTAGCTAAGTAAGGAACATTCTCCGTACTTAGAGATTTTCAAGACTTATATTAAAACTTTTATCAAATTATACAAATTATGAGAATTTAAGACTTAGAATGAGCCTAAATTATGAGAATTACTATTTTGCCCCTACTTAAGGGTCTAAAGGGTCTAAAAAACTATGTTTTGATTTAGGGATCCAAGTTGGATTTTCTTACTCTCAAATGATTTCTTATTATGTAACATGAAAATAGACAGTAAGTACATTCAATTTGGATAAGAAATTGGTCATGTAGGTCCAAATTAAAGCTTATGACCTAAGGTGGTAATCTAGTAATTTTCTCCTGATATAATCTAAAAATTTGTGCAGTTTATTGTTGCTTGCTGTTTAAAGATTCCATAGAGTCCAAGAACACTAAATTTTGAGGTCTATTTATGAGTGTTCCCGGATTAAGGGTAAATGTGCGATTTTCCAAGGTTAGGAGGGGTCAAAAATATTACTTTTCTATTTGAGTTCCAAATTTAGCAAACTTAGTGGCTCTAGCTTCCCTATATCACACTAAGTATTATAATTGGGAGTAGACCCAAATAGGACCTCATTTGGCTAAGTTATGACCAAACTAGGGTTAGGGATATTTTGGTCAACTTATAGTTTCTATGGTTCAAAACCTTTGAATTTTATTTCATTTTACTATTAGCACTAAATTTCTAAGCTAGATAGCACTTTGAATTTCCTGATTTGGATTCTAAATGACTAAGATATAGCCTAATCAATTTTTAGGATTTTAGGGTCTTTAGAGAGGGTACCCAAAAGTCATTAGCTAAACTAATTACCCAATGGCAAAACTAATACTATCAAATTGTTCCTAAGGTTCTCATGATTACTTTAAAACCCATATTGGCTAGATTTGGATCACTAAGCACAAAGTTATGAGGATTCAAAGTTTTGGCACAAATGAGAGGATGTCCTAAAATGTCATTATATGAAATATTTGTCCTACTGGAAAATTGATACTACCATTAAATTTCTCTCAGTTTTTTGAGCAAAATGAGATATATATTTTCTATGTTTGGACTTATGGATTTATTTTATGGAGCATTAAAGCTTCTGGATTTAAATTAATTTATACATGTATGTTAAATTAAAATATCTTTACTGATTAAATAACTATAATAGACATAATTAAATGATTTAATTTACTAAACGGCAGGACACGTGGAAGAAAATAAGCAGTTGGATTCGAACAGCGGGACCCACTGGAGTCGACAAAGTCAACAGCCTGGTCCCACCCAAACACACGGCATGACCACAGAGGCCGACACAGCAAGACCCGCGCGACACGCGGTGCGAAGGCAGCGGGCGCGGGCCAACAGTGAACCCTGCATGATTCACTCGACTGCAATCATGGGGCCAGCAGTCACGAGTGGTGCATACCATGCTCGGTGCAAACAGGTCAGCCTTAGGTCGACCCGGCCCGACCCACAACTCCCCAACCGCTAACATCTGCGGCTAGGGCACAGGAAATGGAGGTTCCGCCGGTGGTGCAAGGTGCCGACCCACATTCCATTGGGCCAGCCTTGATAAGGGCTAGCCACCCGCAGCCAGAGCAGCCCTCGGGGTGGATGGAGATGCCGATAATCTCTAACCCTAATTCCTAAGGTACGGTGAGAGGGCGATAACTGAAAGCACTGTGGATCGCTATAGAAATTTCTTTAATCGAGTGGGTTAAGGCTCAATCGAACCATCTAAATTACAATCAGCATCATAAAATAGGCTTAAGAAATGATAGATCAAAATTTGAATGGAAGGATTATGGGATCAGGACGTACCTTAGTTGATGGTTGAAAATTAGGGTTCGCAGAGGCTTGGCTCAGAGCTCCCAAACGTGTGAAACTGGGTCCTAAGCTCGAGTGAGTCCTTATGGACTCACGGACGGAGCTCACGAGGTTCCCGCGAGCGGGGACCGACAGCCACAGCGGCGGGACGGCTGTGTGGCGATCCGCGAAGAAGACGAGGATGGGAACGATGGATCCGTTCGATCGACACTGATCGGGCGGCTTAGATCATCCAATCCGATCATATGAATAAAGGGCAACGGCATTTGTTACAGGGAACGGCGCTGGTATTAGACTGATGGCATCTCGTACTTATTATTAATTATTTATTTTATTTAAATAATTTAGTTTGTTCTCTCATTTAATATTTAGATAATAAATCATACTTAGAAAAAAAATTCCAAATATTCCCTCCTAGCTAATTGAGAGGTGAGGAGTTTAACGGTGAGGTTGGATTTTCATTTTGAAGAGCATTTTATTTTTTTTCTAATTTTTGGGGTATTTAAATATTATTAAAATATTCGACGGATTTTCGACGACTTCCAATTGTCACCAAAACATCACCCCTAGCTAATTTGGGGGCAATGAGTGCAATGACGAAGTCTGATTTTTTATTTGTGATCAATTTAGGTACATTAAATTCTGGGTTTCTAGATTTCCCAAAATCAAAATTTTGATCTATTTTACTCCTAATTTAGACTAGATCCTGGTGATGATCTCCTAATGACTTAATTAATGCACTAAGATCATAATTAGGACATAATTTAGTCCTAATTGACTAGGGTAACAACTTAGGTTGACAGACCTTAAATATATGTCTGCGCTTGCACGCAAGTGTACGTGGTCGAAAGTAACAAGTGGAAGTTTAGTTTTGAGATTTTTCGTCCTCAGGGAACGGTGGTTTTGATACTATGTTTTATCCTCTTTCATTAATGTTTAGAATATTGATTTTGGTTTGAGATGGTTCCTAAATCAACAATACAATTTATCTTGGGGTAAGATATATTTTGTTCAAAAGGAGAGAGTTGGGATTTCATTATGGGACTTGTAAGGACTTAGTATTGTTATTTCATTATTAAAATGTACAAATTGATTTTTCCATGCTTAATTAAATCAAGTGAACACTATTAGAATTGGAGTTAACCTCCAATTACAGCAGGTTCAGATTTAATGTAATAATAAGAACTCCCCTTAGAGTTCTTCCTTGGCACCTAAACCTTTGTGAGATCATAAATTAAATTTATCTTTGATTTCCTACATCTAGGTTACCAAATATTATCTTTTAATTGTTAGATTTCACAAACATGATTTTCATCAACATTACATCATGCGCTTACACACGCAGTTTAGCTAGATGAGAGGATGTGTTGGATCAAATGGACTATATCACGTCATCCATTAGATTTCCAACGTCCTCTCATCCCTTCTACTTTGCTGAGCAACATAGCAAGTTGATGGAAACTTGGTTCACAAGCATCAATCTCTTGGAAGAGTCCTTAAGGAAGTGTACAAGTGAGCTTGAGACCTTATCACATAATTCGCAGCTCTACTTGCACTAATCACTTGCTTTAGTCTAATTGATGAGCTTGGAACTCAAGTTCTTTTCTTATTGATATTTCAATTTAGTTTTTTTTTTTAACAAGAAGATTTTTAATAGAATTTCATCCAAGCATTCATTCTATACTAATAAACAGTAAACATCAATTAATTTTATTCATTCAAGCAAATCCATTACAACATCAATTTAGCCTTACATTTTTCTATAATTATATCCCAACCCTCTCCAAAGGGATTTAGCTTTGCATTACTGCATAAATAAAAATATACATGCAAAATGAAGTAAGCCTTGATATCAGTTTATAGCAAAAAATAATTAAATAGAGTTTAGGAAGAGTACTAGGAAACACCTAGAGGTTTTCTAGGGTTCTTTTGATCTACCTCATTGACTTCTACTTGACTTCTCCTCCTTTCCCTTACTGTCTTCTTCTCTTTATTCTTTATGGTCCACTGCTTGCCCCTTTAACAGTTCTCTTCCTTTCCCTCCTTCAGCTTCCCTTTTAGGTCTTTTGAATGTTAAAATTGGGAACCCCCATTTGGTCTGAAATTGCCCTTTAAATAGGAGAGTTTTCAGCCCCATGCATTAATCATAAGTGACCTTTCATCTACTTTTCTTTAATGCAAGCAATTTAAGTTCTATTATGCTTATTCACTTGGGATTCCTCAGAGTTAATGGTTAATTCAGGTTTCAAGAGGTAGGGGAAGGCCAAAGGTCTAATTATGCCCTTTTATATGCTGTATTCAATGCAAATTCTGGAGCTTTTCTGTAGTAGGCATTGTGGCGCACCGTAGTGCTTGCATTTGATTCTATTGAATTTAGCTCCAAATGGGCTGTTCTGTTGAGGATCCACTGTGGTGCGCTGCAGCGGCTTTGATTCAAACACTATTCCGCCGTGGCGCACTGTAGCGGCTACTAAAATTTAAATACTATTCTGCTTTATATTTTTATAATTATCTTAAGGCCATTGCTACCCGTTGTGGCACGCTGATAGCGTGCTGCAGTGGTTAGACTGTTGTGAATGCGGAATAGTTATTGTTCAATTAATTCACATAAGGTTTTTCATGTTTAATCATAAATGTCGTCGTGGTGCGCTGCGGCGGGCTACAGCGGGTTTTGTCCCAGGCCTGCATTAATTTTTATAGGGCAAAGCGCAAGGCAATGTGCTTGGAGTATACTACAACGGTTAATCTCTTATGGAAGCGGATTTGGCACTATTCAATTAGTTAATATATCATTTTTAATATTGCTCCCGGGAAATGATGATGTGGCCCGCTGTGACGCGTTGCTGCAGTCTTCCTTCCAGGCATTCAGGTATGTTCTAGGTAAAGTAATATAGTGGACCGTCATGGCGCGCTGCGGTACGCCACAGCAATTTTCTTCCAAAATTATTCAATTTAGCTCGCTTGCCATTTTCTTCATTTTTCTTAAAAACACTAAATTATACTCAATATATGCTGGTTTATATGATAATTTAAATGTTTTTTAACACTTTATTTTGCTATTTATTTCAGATATATCACTAAGATTTCTGGATTTCCCAAAATCAAGATTTTAATCCATTTGACTCCTGATTTGGACTAGGTCCTGGTGGTGATCTCCTAATGACTTAATTAATGCACTAAGATCAGAATCATGACTTAATTTAGTCCTAATTGACTAGGGTAACAACCTGAGTTATTAAAGTGTAGCACTCCATTAGCTTGGTCTGAAGTGGGAAGTGTGCAATTGTATAGGTCTGAATTAGTGGAAGAAACTAATAGAAATATTCAGTTAATTTAACAAAGGATCTGTACTGCTCAAGATCATCAAAGTAAGTATCATAATATGCATCATCAACCCATATAATTCAATGCTGGAGATTTTGCATACTTAAAGGTTAGCCCAATGAAGGGAGTCTTTAGATTTGGCATAGTTGGGAAACTTAGTCCCCGCTATGTTGGGCCATTTGAGGTAACAAAAAGGATAGGATCTTTTGCCTACAAATTGAATTTACCTGATGACTTTGTAGTTGTTCATAATATATTCTATGTATATTCATTGAGAAAATGCCTCAAGGATCTGTTTCACTTAATTCAGTTCCCAAAAGTGCAAATTCAGCCTGATTTATCCTTTGCTGAAGAACCCATTCGAATCTTGGCCCGAGATAGAAAACAGCTGAGAAGTCATTTTATTGATATGGTAAAGATTTAGTGGAAGAATCGATCCCGAAATGAATCCACTTCGGAGAATGAATCTGATATGCGATTCAAGTACCCTAAGCTTTTTGAAAGCTCAGGTACCTTCCTAACTCTTATCATTTCAATCTGTATCCTTAGATTCTGCACTACTTTCCTATCACATGAGTGATGTCGAGGATGACACCATTTTTAAGTGGTGGAGTCTAAAACAACCCAAGTTGTTACCCAAGCCAAATTATGACTAATCTAATTCCTAATTCAAATCTTATTGCAGTAATTAAGCCATTAAGTTCACCACCAAGACTTAGTCCAAATCATGAATCAAATGGATCAAATCCTAATTTTGGGAAATCCAGAAACCCTCGAAATTAACCTAATTATTTTGACCTCATATCAAAAATTTGGCTTTTCCATTGTCTCATTTCCCCCAAATTAGCTAGGGGAGATGTTTTGGTGTCAATCAGAAGTCAAAATTTTGTCAAATATTTTAATAATATTTAAATACCCCAAAAATTATGAAAAAATACTCATTGAAACCAAAATTCGACATCGTCGTTGCATTCCTCACCCCTCTATTAGCTACGGACAAATATTTTAAAAAACATTTTGCTATCATTAAATTTATTAAAATTAATTAATAAAAATTATGAATTTTAATTAATAAATTACTTTAATTAAAGGCTTAACGGGTCGGATCTGCTATTTCTTAATGGGTTGGATCTGCCCTATTATTGGTTAGGATGCCCATGCCTCGCATCTACATCCATTACGCTCAATCGGCTCAATCAGAGACGATCATCCGGACCGTCCAATCGGATGACCCATGATGCATCCTCCTCGCGGGTGTCGCCTGCAAGCCACGCGATAGCTCGCCGCTTCACTCGCCCAACCAGGGTCCTCCCTGTGGCGACCCTCCGCTGAGTCAGCATAGTTAATCCAACACTATGTGCTCACTTCCCAAGATCGTATCGAGATTTAGTATAACAATATATTTAGAGGCATATAAAATACACACTTCCACATTCATTGTAACATTCAAAAATACCAGAATAATAAGGAAAATATATTCATTACAAAGATAATAACTGACTTACAAAAATTTTTACACACTAAGCAAAAATTTTAAACTTCAAGAAAATTAGCATCTAAGTTGCTCTACCATATATCAGCTCCTCCTCAAAAGCTTGATCCAGAGATTGATCCAGAACTGCCATATATATATATATATATATATATATATATATATAAATTAATTAGACACAAAAGTCTAAGTAAGGTTTGTAGGATATCAAAATTTGCATCTAAGCGGCATGATTCTACATGAGAAAATAAAATGTGATATTTAAGTATGATATGTTTACGATTATTAATGCAATACACATATTTAATATTTGTGCTCATTCTGAAAGAAAATACAGCAATATATAATATTTATTCTATTCAACAAAGTTACAGAATAATCGAGTTAGATACGTCTATCTAACTATCTGAGATGTGGGTTCCTAACTAACTGCACATTCCCCCTCAAAGGCTATGTGCAGACTCATTATTTCTCTAGATATCAGCCTATACTGGCCTAACGTATTATCTGTACAGAGATGAGATCAACCTGAATGAACCCATGATATTGATTTCTAATCATTTATTTCAAGTTTTGAGCACAAAATTTCATATAAATATATCAAAGTACGTCAAAGCTTAATAGTGATACAAATGCTGCAAATGAAATAATTATATGAAAAAGAATAATACTCTTCATTTTATTTTAAAGAAATCAACATTAATATTATCTTGATTATTTATCTTTATATATTAAAAATAATAATTTTTACTATTATAAGTAATATATATATATATTGAAAGAAAATAATAGAAATGAAAGTTGCGAAAATTAGGAAATATACATATATAGAAAAAAGAAAATGACAGAAATGAAAATTTCAAAAATTAGAAAATATATAAATATATAGAAAAAAGAAAATGACATAAATGAAAGTTACATAAATTAAAAAATATATACATATATAGAAAAAAAGAAAAAGACAGAAATGAAAGTTACAGAATTTAAGAAATATATATATATAAGGAAAATGACAAAAATAAAAGTTGCAAAAATTAGGAAATATATACATATATTAAAAACAAAATAACAGAAATGAAAGTTACAAAAATTAAGAAATATATACATATATAGATAAAAAAGAAAATGACAGAAATGAAAGTTGCAGATATTAGGAAATATATACATATAGAGAAAAAAAGAAAATAACATAAATTAAAGTTGTAGAAATTAAGAATTATATACATATATAGAAAAAAAGAAAATGACAGAAATAAAAGTTGTAAAAATTAAGAAATATATACATATATAGAAAAAAATGACAGAAATAAAAATTGCAGAAATTAGAAAATATATACATATAGAGAAAAAAGAAAATGGTAGAAATGAAAGTTACAGAAATTAAAAAATATATGTATATATAAAAAATAATAGAAATAAAAGTATAATAATAATAGTAATAATATTAATATTAATAATAATAATAATAATAACATTATTATTACTATTCAAAGAAGTAGAAGAAATGAAAAAATAAAAAATATCTCATTTCTTTCTCATTTCTTACATATTTCTTACCCTATATTAACGTTAATGAGGCTTTGGCTTTACTGGAGGTTCACAGGAGAGACCGGTGGTGGACGAGGAAGAAGAGAAGGGAAGGTAGTGGGGGTGGAGAGGTGGAATGGGGGAGGGGATGTGGAAATGGAGGGGGAATGGGGGGTGTATTTATAAACTTTTTTTAATTAATTTATTAATTATTTATTTTCTCTCTCATCCATTATTTGGATGAGAGAAAATTTGACATGATTGTGGAGTGTTCAATTTGATCTTTACTTCCTCTTTCTTATCTCCTCTTTCTCTCTCTACTTTCTCTCTCTTCCATTTTATTTCCAAAAAATAATGAAACTTAACATGGATGTGTATGTTGATGAGAAAAATACACTCGAGCAAAAAATTTTCAATTTGGAGAAATATATTATTTTTTATTAATTTCTGAAGATAAAAACTTCAAAAAATTAAGTCTGATTAATCCGGAGCTCTAAATTCAATGAACTTTTTATGTAGCCTTTTTATAATATTCTTAATCCAACGACACTAAAATCATTGAATTTGGACTTGTATTTAATTTTTCCAACTGAATTTAAATAATTCAAAATTAATTCAGGAGTATTCGTTATCCAGATTGCTCCCAAACTTGAGCATTACAATCATAAAAATATATTCTATCTAATGTTATTTTTAGTTTTCTCAAATTTTGAAGTCACTCGGAATCCTAATTTTTGAGTTGGGTTTAGTTTTAATTATCCTAGTAACAACTTGGGTCGTTACAGACGCCCCTACTTAAGAATGATGTCGTCCTCGACATCATGCAAGCAAATTTATTTATGGGTGAGAATAATACCTGACATATTAAACAGTGCTGGGTAATTCTTTTTCATAAAGTCTCCTCTTTCCTAAGTGGCTTCTTCTTCTGATGAATTCTTCAATTGTACTCTTACCATTGGGATGTGGCAACTCTGTAATTTCTAATTATCTGAATATAATATTTTGAGTGGTTCTTTATATGTTAGATCAGGTTGGAGATTGATTGAAGGGATAGACATTTGCTAGAACAATTTCTGTAGACACCTTCATAATGAAGAAATATGGAATACGTTGTGAACGGCAACAAAAATTTCTGGTAGTTTGAGCTTACAAGCGGCGTCTCCAATTTTGGCGATTATTTTGAAGGGTCCAATGTATCTTGGACTTAACTTCCCTGCTCTGCCAAACCTATGAACTCCTCTTATTGACTTACTTTTAGGTAGGCATGATCTCTTACTTAAAATTCTAGCGTTCGATATTTAGCATCATGATATTTCTTTTGTCGATCTTGAGCTGTAGCAATTCTGTTCTTTATTAGTCTCCTCAACTAGATCAGATCCGTATAATTGAACATCTCCTACTTCAGTCCAGGCCAATGGCGTGCTACATTTTCTTCCATACAGATTTCATATGGGGCCATTCCAATACATGACTGATAGTTATTGTTGTAGGCAAACTCCACTAATTGAAGGTGATCATCCCAACTACCACCAAAGTCTAATATGCTTAATCGAAGATCTTCAAGTACTTGGTCTACTCTCTTGGTCTGACCATCTGTTTGAGGGTGAAATGCTATACTTATAGCCAATATTTTCCATAAATATTGATGTACTGCTTTCCAAAAATGGGAGGTAAATCTACCATCACGATCCGAGATAATAGTTTTAGGGATTCCGTGAAGTTTGATTATTTTTTTAATATGTAACTTGGCCAGCTTTTCACTAAATCTGTTTGCTTAATCAGAAGAAAGTGTGCTAATTTTGTTAGACGATCTATAATTACTCAAATTGCATCTACTCCAGTATGGCATCTAGGCTATCCCATCACAAAGTCCATAGAAATATCTGACCATTTCCACTCTAGGATATCTAATGTATGCAATAGTCCACCTGGTCTTTGATGTTCTGCTTTTACCAAACTGCAGACATGATATTTTGTGACATATTCAGCTACGTCTTTCTTTAGTCCAGGCCACCAAAATATCTCTTTCAGATCCCTATATACATTTTATTATTCCATGGTGAATTGTATATCTTGAGTTGTGAGCTTCAGTTAGAATTTGATTCCAAATGTATGAATCTTTTAGAATCCAAATCCTTTTTCCATGATAAATATAAACTCCTTTTTGCAAATGTAAGTTTGTTATGCGACCATTTTTGATGTCTAATTTTAGCTTGGAATATCCCTTATCATTCTCTTAGGCAATTGTTATATGCTGCATAAACGTAGGCTCTGTAGTATTATTTTCAAGTAAAATATTTAACTACTTTCCATTAATAAGTTTTAGTTCTAACTTTTTGAATTCTTCCATTAATGTACTTGCCATTATATCATTTAGCTCTACTTTTCTACTGAGGGCATCTGCTAAGACATTAGCTCTACTAGGATGATATTGTATGTCTAAGTCATAGTTGCTAATTAATTCCGACCATCGCCTTTGCCGACAGTTTAACTCTTTTTGAGTGAAAATATATTTTAAACTTTGATGATCGGTAAGAACTTCACATCTCACTCCATATAGGTAGTGCCTCCATATTTTTAAAGTAAATACTACCGCTGCTAGTTCCAATTCATGCACTAGATAATTCCTTTCATGAATCTTTAATTGCCTAGATGCATATGCTACTGCCTTCTTCTCTTGCATGAGAACACAACCAAGACCTACTATGGATGCATCAGTATAAACTTGATAATTTCTTATTTCTTGTGGTAGAGTTAGTACTGAGGCTGTTGTTAATTCTTATTTTAGTTGTTGAAAAGATTTCTTGTATTGCTGACTCCAAATGAATGGAACTGCTTTTTGTGTTAATTTGATTAAAGGTACACTTATTTGTAAAAATCCCTTAACAAATTTTTTAAATATCCGGCCAAACCGAGAAAATTGCAAATATCTGTCCCAGTCTTTGGTTGGGGTCATTCCTAAATGGCGCTTATCTTTTTCTGATCGACCTTGATTCCTTCGGCATCCACTACATGACCTAAGTAAGCTACATAATCAAACCAAAATTCACATTTAGAATATTTGGCATAAAGCTGGTGATGCCTTAGAGTTTCTAGAATGGTTCTTAGATGATTTTCATGTTCTTCCTTGCTCTCGGAATAAATTAGAATATCATCAATGAATACTTTTACAAATTTATCCAAATACGGTTTAAGAATTTTTTGCATTAAGTCCATAAAGATGGATAGAACATTGGTTAGACCAATAGACATGACCATGAACTCATAATGCCCATAGCGAATTCTAAATGCTATTTTTGAAATATCTTCTTCTTTGACTCTTAATTAATGATAGCCTGATCTTAGATCTATCTTGGAAAATATCTTAGCTTCAACTAATTGTTCAAATATATCATCAATATGTGGTAGAGGGTACTTATTTTTAATGGTTACCTTGTTGAATTCATGATAATCGATGCACATTCTCATCGAACCATCTTTCTTCTTTACAAAGAGCACGGGGGCTCCCCATGGTGACTTACTTTGTCGAATAAAACCTTTGTTCATCAGCTCTTGTAATTGTTCGCTTAGCTCTTGCAGTTCTTTGGGTGCTATGCAGTAGGGTGTTTTGCTATCAGTTGCGTGCTAGGAGTTAACTCAATTAAAATTTTTATTTCTCTTACTAGTGGAAATCCAAGCAATTTCTCAAGAAATACATCTTTAAACTCTTTTATAATTTAAGTATTTGCTAAAGGAATTTCTTCCATCTTTTCTCCCATCATCGTTACTAAGTATGCATTACACCGCTTTTGAATTAATTTCTTTGCTTGTGAAGCATTGATTAAGGATGTTGAAATGGTTAATTTTCCCATAAATACTTCAAGCTTGCTCCCACCCTTGATAATGACCTTCTTTCTTTGACAATCAATCATAACTTTATGTTTACTGAGCCAATTCATTCTTAAAATGATGTCAAATTTTACTATAAGAAGTACTATCAGGTTTGCTTCATATGTCTTGCCATTAATTGGTATGTTATAGTCGTAATATTTTTGTGCACTCATGAGAGCACTAGATGGTAACACGACATTAAGGCTTTAGCTAAGTTGTAATATGGTAGTTCAAGAATTTTGAAAAATCTTTCTGAAATGAACGAGTGGCTTGCACCAGTGTCAAATAATGTATCACAAGATTTGTCATTGAAATGTAAGGTGCCTAGAGTTTAAACTGAAAGATAATTTATGCTATATTTAAATATAATATGAAAAATATTTATAAAAGAAAAGAATGTGGTACATGATACCCCTTCATTATCTTCTGGGGCTAAAACTGGGGTGAGGGTATAGATCCTCGCATGAGCAGCATGCTAGGGAGCAATTATTCTTCCCCTTTGATTAGCAGCTGGTGCTTTAGGAGCAATAAATGGACCTCTCCTTTGTATTGGAGCAGTTGTAGGTACATGAGCTGGTCTGGTTGCTGGCGTGAGTTCTTGCCTTCCATGTGGTATGGATGCTTATTGCTGCATCTGAGAAGGATGAGTGATCCACTGATTGTCCACTATACAGGTTTCTTAACATTGCGAATAGTGATGACCTAGTCGTCCACACGTATAACATATTCCGCTCCTGTGATAACAATTATCGTAAGGATGCGATCGATTGCATTTTTGGTAGGTGTTTGCTGAGCTCTTTGATAAACCTTGGCTTGAGATGGTCTTTGTCTCTTATATTCAATTTTTTGTACATGTGTAGATGAGGTCACTTTCTTTACTCTTCAACTTCTTCTTGTTCCCCATGTTCTAATATTTTTGCACTTTCAAGCATGTCTGAGAATTTAGAGATTCGAATAGCCATAAGTATTTTCTTGATAGAAGGTTTTAATCCTTTTAAAAATTGACTGCATTGAGCAGACTTAGTGCTCACTAGTAGTGGTGCAAAAAGAGATAGTTTTTGAAATTTAATTTCATATTCAGCAACACTATAGTTATTTTGATATAACTTCATGAGCATATCCTCCATGATGGCTTGAGTAGAATGAGGGATGTATTTGGCTCTGAAAGCCTTGGCAAATTATTCCTATTAGATATTCTCAGTATCTACACCTATAAACTGTAAACTTGCAGTGGTTTCCCACCAGTGTTCTGCTTCTCCTTCTAACTTAAAGATAGTTAATCATTACAGTGGTTTCCCATCAGCTTGCTTGGTCCTGCTTCACCACTTTGGCGGACTCCAGGAGTTCGGCAAAGTTTGATAAGCGAAGAGGAACAACTTGGCTCCTGATAGAAGCCCACATACCACATTGGAATCGGTGGCAGCAATTAGATTCTATGGGAACTAGATTAGTGGAGAACCTCGTAAGGCGTCAGAACTTAGCTTTGTAAGTGGATACGGAATGGTTGCCCTGCTGCAATTTCAAGAACATGTCCCCCAAGTTGTGTTTGGCAGACAAGGGGATGCACCGTGCTTGGAATACTTCAATAAACTTGTCCCATGTGATATCCTTCGGCTCTATATCGGCAAATAGAGTGTTGCGCGTGGTGTCCCACCAATACTCGGCTTCATCATGGAGGAGGTGGGTGGTAAGATGAATCACCTCCGAATATGGGCATTTAATACTGGTGAGATTCTTCTCCACCATCTTAATCTAGTTGGTGGTGTTTATTACGGAGAAGCTCCCATTGAAGGTAGGGGATCTCAGATGAAGGAAACTGTGTAACAGTCCATCTATGGACTACACATTGTGCTGGTAGGAGTAGTATGGTGCAGGGCTACTTCAGAGGTAGTGCAATTTTGGTTCATTTGGGCTACTAATAGCTGTTCCATCCACTCTGGGAATCCACTTACTTTTGGTGGGAATCCACCATCAATTTGACTACTTCAAGTAGTGCATTTACTTTAGGGGAGGAGCTGCCAGGTGTGGATAGGGAAGAGCTTTGCTCAGGATTCATTATTTCTTACAGTGTCTTAATTTAAAGACAAAACATTCTCAGAAAACTAGAAAGTAGGAGATTTGCAACATTTTATCTCTATTATTAATCAGAATAAAAGTAAGAGTACATTATAATTAAAATAGGGCGAAACAGTAAACAAAAACAAAGGGGCTATCATATATATTTCTCAGTAAAGGCCTGACAGAAGTTGGCATAAGTGATCTCCTGGCGTAAATGAGTAGATCCATGCTCAAACACTCATACCTTATGTGCCCACCACTCCTTGTCGTAGTCCTGGTGTAGTATGTCAACAAGGTCGAGTCAAAAATGATCTGAGTGTCCCAGATCATTAAACATCTTGGTTACCCGACGTAACCACTCCCTAGCTAAGATAGGGAAATTTAATATCAAGTAGATGGCGTGCTCCAGCATCGTGTCTAACACTCTAGCTTTTGCTGGGGATACATGTGGTGCCCCACTCCCTGATCAACAAGATTAGACCCTAGGGGTGGTGTGCCACTCTGGCAAATCCCTCACTTATCATTAGATTAGGTAAAATCTACAATCCACTAATAAGGAAAGGATGTGCACAAAATGAATATTAAGAGCAGTCACTGAGTCTATCATACATACAGAGTGCGGAAGCAATATGAAGTAAATATTACATCCATTCACCATGCATCAAGTAAGAAACAATAATATAGCTCAGTAAATAATAATATGCAGAAAAGTAAACACAATCACATATACCTATATTATTATAATATTTTAATTAAAGTTTAGAAATTAAATAAAAATAACTCTCATTCTCATAAGAATAAAAAGATAGCTAAATATCTTCTGCTCCAAGCTGCTGCGCCTCCTCTATGTATGGCTCCTCCTCAGGCACTGGCTCCTCAAACTGATCAAGAACTGACATTGTCAGTTTCATAATGCTAGGGCCCCAGCCAATAAAAGAAAATTTTATTAGACAAATTATCTAAGTATATTTTAGGTAGAAAATTTGTTAAGCATTTATTAATATCACCATTTTACTCTAAACAAAATGAAACATCTATCTAGCATGGGAAAAAGTAAGCATAATAGAAAGATAGAATAAGTTATAAATGTATTATTTATAACTAAGCAATAATTGAGGCAAAAGCACACCTCAAGTAAGCTAAATAATGTAGGGCATACATATGTAATACAGTAAGCAAAAGTACTGAAAGAAAAGTCTAAACATAAACATGATGGTGATCATATAACATATGCTGATTTAAAATAGTAATCTAAAAGTGGCACATATAGTAAGCAGAAAAGTCTAGCATCATATACATGTAACTACACAAGTGAGTAGGCAAGATAGGAAAACACAGCTAATTGAAATAACATGTATTATTAACATAATAAACAGTAAGTTGAAAATTGAAAAGACTATATAACTATCATACCAAAAAGAATTGGCCAATCCGGCCTAATATATTCTCACAGCCTTTTTGGGATATGGTAGACAGAAATTCCCATAGCCTTTCTAGGCTAAGGCATACTGAATAGAATGAAAATATTGAAGAGGCAGATAATACTATGCAAATATCTTTTTATTATTTACTTTTATTTCTGTGGACAATTTTAGAAACAACTAAGGAGTCAAGCACTTGTGCAAGATTGAACAGGTTCCAAGCTTAACACACACTCCTCAATGAGTAATATTAATGTAACAACCCGAGTTATTACTATAGCTAACTTCAAATTAATTATGCTAAACCAAGTCCTAATTTTGATTCCATTAGACTCAATGGGTCATTTAAACATAACCCTAGAAGTTTAAAATCAATCGGAGCTAAATTGAGAATTTTGATATTTCTGCCCATTTTTGAGCACTGAAATATACCTAAATTAAATTGATCTCCAAATTAAAATATGATTTTATTTTTGAATTCTCCACCCCTAAATTAGCTAAGGGTGAAATTTTGGGAATTTTTAGAGGTCATTTAAGCCTATTTTGGATTTAATTTAAATTAGTTCAATTACAAATTAGGGTTCTAAACAATTCCTAATTGCATTTGTACTCTCCCTCCAACGGTCGGCTGACCCCAAACCGTAGGCGCCATCTGAGCCGTTCATTCCGCAGATCTGATCCAACGACATGCACCTTCGATCGGATTCGTCTTATCACGACCGTTCCGCGGTTCTGAGATTTCAATCCAACGGCATCTAGCTATCTACAATAAGTATTCTCGATCCACCGTAGGATCTCCCAATCTGATCCAATGGCTGACCTCTTATATGCATTTGTTCATTAAGTGTCGGGAGATCAGAGTCGTTCCGCATCAATTGATGATCAATTAGATGACCCGGAGCACCCCGAGCACTGTGGATCACCCCCTTCCTCTTGCCCTATCGCTTGCTGGACCGCCCTGACAGCTAAATCCCCTTCCATCCCCCGTGGCAGTACAGGAAGATGCCGAAATTCCTCTCCTACCATCGGCATGACCTCCTGCCGGTAGTAGCTTCCCTGAATTGCCCTTAACAATTGAATCGAGCCATACCTTCGGTCTGAGCCAACACCATGGAGCTCGAGCTCTGGAAGCCACCCTTAGTGATCCTAGTGCCTATAAAAACCCCCAGGACCTCACAGTGAGTCCCTTTGCTCACTGTGAATCCACAATTGGCCATATGATGTCCCCTGGAGCTCTCATCTCTCTCGGAGATTCCCAGCATTCTCGAAGCTTAGAACCACTGATAGAGGGTCCGCCTGGTGTTCAGACTCCCTACGAATGTGCATCTGCTGCTTGGGAAACTCTAGCTCACCTCCATTCCTCTCGACGGAGCCTGCAACCCCGTCTCCAGGTACAACCTTCTCCCACTAAATTTCTTAAGTTCGGTTCTTCATTCTGCCTCTTGACTGAGCCTCTAGATGTTGCCTAACTAGCCTTAGCCACTTAGGGAACCAGTTGTGATTGTTTCCAAGGATTGAGCTAGCTCTAATCAATGATAATGATTGATCGAGCTAGCGACCAAGCCATGGCTAAGTCCGAGTAAGGACCCAGCGATTGGCTGCACCCCAAGTTATGAAACCTTGGGGGTTCGACTCGCCTAACCTCACTGATAGTGTAAGGATCGAGCCCCATCCATTTAGTGGCTTCTATGAGAAAAATTATCCCCTCACAGTAAACCCTAATCGCCTGTAAAGGGACACTTCGGTGGAGTAGCCATTCGACGTTCTGGACCATCCCAGTTAGGGCCTCCAGGTTCAATCGATGCGCCTTGACCTCCTGAAGGTGTGGCAATTGAATGTTGGTCGTGGCATGGCCTGTCAGCGATGAATTTGGCGGTCCAAGGTGCCTTCCATGCTGTTGTCTGCAAAACGGGGGTATCGGGGACGACGCACTGCGCTTTGGGCCGGGTCAGACCCCGACCCGCACGGTTTCGAATTCGGGCCACGGCTAAATAAATAAATTATTAAAATTATATTCTTATATTTGATAATATATAAATAGATATCCTATAGTTTTAATTTAAATAAAAATGCAGAACAAATTAATGAAATAACTTAAGCTATACTTATCCAAATAGTATGATCCAATATACCATTTTAATCAGAAAAATACAAGGAATAATAATATAAAATAAAATAAATAATCAAGGTCTCTAATTGCTCATGAGACTATAAAGAACCTATGTAGACCCTTAAAACTAACTTAAGATTTTTAATTTGGTTAATCACTCTTTAATTACCCTAATTTAGGATTAGTGAATTAAGCCTTAGCTTAACCTCTGATTTTAGGGAACTAAGCTCCTAATGCCTTATTAAGAATAGTAGAACTTATAAATGCAAATAGATCACTCTAGGATGCCCTAGTTTCCTTAATCACCTTAATTAGCCTTAAATTGAGATTATTGCTAATAGCTTAATTAAGTTGATCCTTAAGCTGAAATCCTAAAAGAAATACTCTTGTAAAATCCTAAATCTAAATTCTAGCTTAAGTCTAAAATGATCAAACATTAGATCTTAGATCTAAAATCTTAGCCCTTTAGATCATATGATTGAATTGAATTACCATCATTTGGAATTCCTTACTTGATTAGCAGTTTAATCCTTTTGAAACCTTCCTTATGGGTGTAGGATTAATTTAATCTATAGAATAACATAATCATCCTAAAGATTGAATATAAATCTTAGATTCTTAGTTCTTAATTAACTATTTTATCTTATAACCAGTAGAGTGACCTTTCAATTAAGATCTTAATTTCTAAA
The DNA here is from genome assembly GCA_016760335.1 of Gastrodia elata. Lineage (NCBI taxonomy): Eukaryota > Viridiplantae > Streptophyta > Magnoliopsida > Asparagales > Orchidaceae > Gastrodia > Gastrodia elata. Next base: position 23,003,992 of record CM028682.1, read on the forward strand.
TCTTTCAGCTTATAAGATTCTATACATTTAGATTATGTTCGGGTGTGAACTCTAAATCCTTAGTGGGATACTACCTTGGATTCAGGATTTGAAATCCAAAGTGGAGTTTGGATCTAGAATCCTTAATCTTGATTTACTTAATCAAGATTTGGGTTAAGAGAGGAATATAATAACAATTAAGTTGTTGATTAATTTACTTTGAATCTTTATATTCATCATATGATTATGAATTAGAACTTGTTAAGTTCTAATGTTAACATTAAGGTCATGAACCTGGGATTATACTCGATAGCTGGATATTGGAGATCCTAAACTTGTATCTTCTCAGAATAGTTAGATTTGGACAAATTAGACAACAACGGATATCACATAAGTCTAGATTGAGTTTCTTGCTTACTTGACTTTGATTGCTCTGCACACCTTGAATATTGAGCCTTGTTCCTTGAGCATAATAGGTAAACTTAGGATATGGAAGATACATCTTTAGTTAGTATTTGAAGAGCATAAAATTCATTCAGTTCTTTCAGTGCTTTCAGTTAATAGAGTATGTGCTAGCTTAGTATACCTCTTTAGTTCTAGTTTTATTATAGAATAGATTCGAACCTAGCTCTGTGGATGTCTACGATTGATACATGTCTTATTCTATATGTTCAACTCGGACCTAGCTGTGCGGATGCCTAGGATGGACATATGTTGAACTTTTAGTTCAGAGGCTCTGTAAGGCCTGTTATTATTATGGAAGTACTATATCTTAAGCTTATTCTTACTTCAGTACAGTTTTAGTATTTATTTTGTTTTGCCACATGCTTCAGTAGCCTTTCTCTTAGTACTAGACTTGCTTTACCACATATCTCAGTGACTTTACTTTTGCTCATTCATGTACTTAGCTTATTTTTGCCACATGCCTCAGTGGCCTTTTTCATATTAATATGTATGCTTGTATAAATACTCTTATTGTTTAGTATTAAATAATGGCATGTTTAGGATGCTAAAATTATATGTTTATTTTAGCACTTGTGTTCTTTGTATACTCAGCATGTATCCATGTGATCATAAGCATGTTAGGATCAGATTTACTTCAGTAGTTACAGTTATTTTGCTTTTAGCCTCACCTTGTATAATTGCTTCTTTGTATGTTATTTTTACATACTTATTGATTAGCTATAAATAATTAGTTTATGGCTATCACATTCCTTGTAGCTTGTAGCACCTTGCAATGCTCACATGTTTAAAACCTTAAATGTGATATCTTAAATATTCAGTTCACTTAAATAGCCTAAAATGTACTTAGATAATTATCTAACTATAACTGTTTTCTTTTATTGGCTGGGGCCCTGGAATTTGTAATATTGACAAATGTCAAATTTGGAGCTATTTGTAGGCAGTACTGCAGGAGAGGAGCCAGTGCAGGAGAAGGATCTTTCTACTGCTATTTAATTAGATTTACTTTCTTATAGTGAGGTTTTGAGAGATCTTTATTTTCATTTTAATTCGGTTTATAATAATTAAATTCTAGATGTATTTACTTTTCTGCATTTTATCTAAGTTACTATTTCTTTTACTCTCTTATACTATATTATGATGTGGATGTTATATTATACTATTCCTTGCTTCTACCACTTTGATTTGTATTGATGTATATTTACTAGTTCCAGGTGACAAGTCCTTGGCTTAAAGCAGGTTGGGTCCTACCTAACTTTACTTAAGTTGGGGATTTACCATAGCTGGAGCACCATACTCCCCGCACTTATGCTAATATCAGTATTAGAGTTGCTGTGGGAAAATACGGGGCCCCGCAATTAAGCATCCTGATCTCTCCTTACCCCTGTCCATTGGAGTAAATATGCATCATAATCTGCCATGAACTGAACCCAAATGCAAATATTTTTCTAATATTCTAAGTTTTCATTTTCATGCACAACATTTTTCTTGTATGACATGTTCAAGAAAAAGTAAGCACAAAGTTCAAGGAACGCGTAGCACAAAATCAAATTGGACTCTACTAAATATGGTGATATCAATTAGTTTCTAATTAAACCAATCTAACTATTCTAAGTTACACAAATTTATGATCTCCAATTCTTACTATCGAGTGTAACTTAGAAGTACATTCTTATAAGTTAAAAGGATTATAACTGATCAGATTCTAATCTAATTCAATCAAGTACGACTACAAGTTAAGAAACAAATCACAACATCCTAATAAAATGAATTTAGGCGTTCTATCTAGGATCTGATTAAGATCTACTAAACTATAGATTATGGATTAAATACCATGAGATTTGGCTTAATTACATAATCCAAAAGGGTAAGACTTAAGATCTAGGTTTCAATCTAGATGTGAACTAATGATTAGGGAAAATTTTATTAAGCAAATCAAACTTAATAAGATGAATCTCCTATCCTGAATATAAGGTTGAAAGACAAACTAATCAAAATAAGTTGTAAAATCTAGAAAATAATAAAACTAAGGTTCCATCCATTGAGTAATCTATTTACCTAATGAATGAAATCTAACATATGATCTAGTCTTAGTCTTAGGAATAACCCTAATGTGTGGTGAAAAGATCCTAAGGAAGAGACTTAGAGAAAATTAGGAAATCTTACTAAGTTGATTGAATTACTAATTTTAATTATTTAAATAATTCTATTAAAGTTCTAACATTGGTTTTACAGATTTAGAAGCTAATATATGAGTTAAAGATGCTTAACTAAAATTTTAGTTTAAATGACCATTTAGCCCCTACCTTTGGTTCCAAAAAGCTACTTTTTGAATTAGGGTTTCAAATAAAAATTTCTTATAGCTAAATGATTTCTTACTATCTAATATGAAAATAGACAGTAAGCACACTCAATTTGGATAAGAAATAAGTCTTATAAGTTCAAACTAAAGATTTTGGCCTAAAGGGCATTTTAATAATTTACTCCTAATATAATCTAATTTGTTATACAGTTTACTATTGGTTGCTATTCAAGGATTCCATAGAGTCTAAGAACACTGCATTCTGATGTCAAATTGCCAAGCTATAGCTATTTCAGTTTCTAAGGGCAATTCAGTAATTTTATCGGTCAACGGGACAAAAACCGAACTTTTCTGTTTGAGGTCCAAATTCCGCAAACTCAATTTCTATAGCTTTTCTATAGTATACTGAGTGCTTTAATATGGATTAAACCCAATTTGGATTTCAAATGATCAAGTTATAGCCTAATTAGGGTTAGGGGTATTTTTATCATTTTTAATTTTCTAGTATTCAGATCATAAATATTATTTCAGTTTCATGATAACACTAAGATCCTAGACTAGTTAGCATCTTGAATTTCTGAATTTAGAGTTAAATTGACTAAGTTATGGTCAATTGAATATTATGAGCATTTTGGTCATTTTTAGGATATGGTCCTAAATGTCACTTTTCAAACTAAGCTCTAAATAGGGAAACTAATACTTCTATAATATTGGAACTGTTCTCCTGAGTATTTTAAGACCCATATTACATATGTTTGGATAACTAGTTTAAGAAATGTGAGGGTTTTTTCAGGACCTAAAATGTCACTATGTTATACGTACCTCGAAACAAAATTTTGAATTATGCCAATTGATTCCTTTTATTTTTCTGAGTAAAATGAGACCTATATTTATTATGTTTTGATCATTGTATAAAAAGTTATTAAACTTTAAAATTTTGAATTAAATAATTTAAATTAAATAAATTTTACTATTCATTTATTCAATTTGAAAGAATTCACTATTTTAATCAAATTGATTATATAATATTCTTTGATTAAAAAGATTACTATTTAAATTAATTAATTAATCCTACTAATTAAGTTAATCTTAATTACTCTTAAACTAATTAATTAGTATTATTAAGTTAATTACTTACTGTTCAATTATTATATAGTATTAATTAATTAATTCATTAATCCATTATTTTAGTTTAATTAATTAATTAATTATCAAGTTAACTACTTGTTAATTGATCACTTAATTAACTAATTAACATTAATATCCTAAAGTTGTATATGCATTTATACATATACTTAAAAATTTATCTACTTATATTAAACTTACTATTTGAGGTGACAGGGACGGAGGCTCGATCGATCCGTCACAGATAATTCCAACGCGTGCAAAATGTTGCGATCAAACCCAGGAAGGAGTTAAGGTGACAGGGATGGAAGCCTCGAGGTGAAGAGGCCGCCAATTGGGCCTCGGCAGCGGTGGAGGTCCGCGTGGCAGCTCGGCGAAGTGTGCGAGGGGACGAAGAACGCAGGTCATTCGATCGATCACGATCGAACCGTCCGTGTTATCGGATGCGGATCTGGATCTTGCATGCGACCCTTTAAGCTTGTGGATCCTGACCCGATACGCCGCATACTGAATCCACTAACGGGGAGGATCCAACCCGTTAATCTTAAAATATATATATATATATATATATTATTTAATAAAATTAAAAATTTTATTTAATTCCAATTAATTATAATTAACTAATTAGTTTCCAAAAAAATTCCAAATACATTTCTCACCCCTAGCTAATTGAGGGATGAGAAACACAACAGCGAGGTCGGATTTTTTATTCGAAGAGTATTTTAATTTCCCAATTTTTTGGGTATTTAAATATTAATAAAATATTCGTCAAAATTTTGACGACTTCCGATTGACCTGAGAACATCACCCCTAGCTAATTTGGGGGAAATTAGCACAATGGCGATATCCATTTTTTGATTTGAGGTCACTTTAGATAGGTCAAATTTAAGGGTTTCTGAATTTTTTAAAAATTAGGATTCGATCCATTTGACTCCTGATTCTGACTAGGTCCTAGAGTTTGACTCCTAAAACTTTGATTAACACCTAAGACTAAAATTAAGACTTAAATTAGTCATAATTGGCAAGGTAATAGCCTGGGTTGTTACAATATACCCTGGACTTCTCTCCTGTATTGCTTTGCTAGGTATACGTCGAACTCCCATCTTTCCTCAAAATGCTGAAAGTAGTTGAACATTGACATGGTCAAGTAGTAATATCCTTAAGTATCCAGATCAAGTGATTATTTTAGTTAGGTTGAGCATTTTATCTTACTTGTAGATACATTTTCATTTTTGTACTCTTACTATTATGAGCTCATGATTATGGTGACTTGGATGTAATTCTAGTATTTAGTTAGTGACTAATTGGCAGAAGAACAATCCATTAGGTAGAGTGGAATCAAATTCCAATCTGACACCTTATAAAATTCTCTGATACCAATTATGGCGCCTCACTCCCCAATCCGCAAGATTAGACTTAAGGGGCGGTGTCCCACTCTGGCAAATCCTTCTCTTATCATTGGATTAGGTAAGATCCATAAGTCACTAATAAGGGAAGGATATGCACAGAATGAAGATAATGGATCGGTCACTAAATTAACACATGTACAGACTGCGGAAGCATATAAAGTAAATATTATATCCATTTCACCATACAACAACTGAGAGACAAAGTGAAAAGGTGCTCAGAAACAATAGTACAGAAAAATAAATACAGTCACAAGAGTACCTGTATTATTATAATAATTTACTTAAAGTTTGAAATGAAATAAGAGCAACTCTCATCCTCATAAATAATAATAAAGAACTAAGGATCTTCAGCTCCATTCTACTATGCCTCCTCTAGATAAGCCTCCTCCTCAGGCACTAGATCTTCAAGCTGCTTAAATCCTGACATTGTCGGTTTCACAATGCTAGGGCAACAGCCAACAAAAGGAAATTTTTATTAGACAAATTGTCTAAGTACATTTTAAGCTCAAATTTGTTATATATATATATATATATATATATATATATATATATATATATATATATATTGGTGGATGCCATCTCGACCTAGATTTCATTTCATCAAAAATAGATTTTACAAAATTCGGTGAGACCTGCTTACATACAAATGCAGGAACTAAACCAAAAAAAATGCAAAAAACCAGCGAGCCAGCTGCTAGCAAGCTGACCGACAGAGGACCACAAGAAGCAACCAAGCAGCCCAAAAGAATGCCCAAGAAATCAAAACATGACCACCCAAAAGAACAAGAAAGAAACAAAGATAATCTGTAGTGCACTTCAAAGATCAAAGAAGACCATCACCGACAGAGTCCAAGCGACGAACCAGATAGAGCCGGCGCCGGAGACCGCAGGAAGGCATCCATCCGAAAGGGCTTCGAGGAGCAGGAGAAGAAGAATCAGCATGATGGAACTGAGCCAGAAGGAACAAGGCTGACCGAATAGTAAAGGATCAAGATGGGCAGCGACCATGGAAGCACAGAACTGCAGATGCTTCCCCCGCAGGCAAACTAGGAGAACTCCACCGAAGATTTTCCTTAGAAAGAGATGAAAAAGCAGCTTACTAGTTTCAGAAGAGAGGACAAGCAAAACCCGCAACTTGACACGAAGCCAGTTCGCCATTGAGATACCAGGCAGGCGAGGCGTCAGGGGGAATAAAAAGCAGATGGGTCAGAAGGCGAAGCGGCGGGACAAGATGCCATCAAAAAGCGCAGGTTACAGAGGACAAGATGCCCACCAGTCCCATCAAAACCAGATCAGCACCGAGAAAATCAGAATAGCACAGGAACCAAGAAGAGTCAAGCCGCAAAGCCCACCATCCAGAGCAACGACAGAAGAGCTGAAATTTGTTATATATTTATTAATATCACCATTTTTTCTAAACATTAAAGCAGTAGAAAAATAGAATAGGTGCAATAAGCATCAAATAGAAAAGTGATAAGTTATAAATCAAGCATTTATAACTACGCAAGAATGAGGAAAAAGATACACCTCAAAAGTAAGTTAAAACAAGACTAGGCATACATGTATTGATAAGTAAATAAAGTACTAAAAAGAAAAGCAACAGCATAAACATGCTGATGATCATATGACTTATACAAATTTAAAAGAATGAATCCAACTGTGGTACATATAAGTAAGCAACAACAAGTCTAGCATCCTAACATAGAAAAGTAAAGCAAGTGGAATAACTAACTGAAGTAAAGTAAACTAAAATCAGAAAGTACTGTAAAATAATTATGTATTAACTACCATACAAAAGAAGGCTAAATCTAGCCTGCTAAAATCAAAAGGATTCTTAGCGTCAACAAGGAGGCTAAGGCGACAAAATTATATTTCTCCTAGCGTCAACACGGAGGCATAGGCAGAAATATATATAGAAAATTTTCTCCTATCGTCAACAAGGAGGCATAGGCAAAAAATATACAAATATATACAAAATTTTCTCCTAGCGTCAACAAAGAGGCATAGGCAGAAAATACGTATAAATATAACTAAATTAATAGGTAGTATTAACATATGTACTTCATATTTTAGTTATTTACTTTACTTCTGTGGACAGTTTCAAAAGTAGCAGAGGAGTCAAGCATGTCTGCAAGACTATTCATGTTCTAAACTTAACAACACACTACTCAATGAGTGAAGTTAAGTAATATTTATCTCACCTTCCCCTGCCCATTGGGGTACTATTGTGCAAAATCAACCAATAACTAAACCTAATGCAAGGTTTTTTGAAATATTATAAGTTTTCATTTTCATGCAACAATATTTTTATATAATATGTCTAAGGATTTAAGCACAAATTTCAAGGAATGCAAAATCAACAAATACAAAAGTGAGCAAAAGACTACTAAAACATCGTGATATCATATGTTTTCTATTAAAACCATTCTAAATATTCAAAGTTATACAAGTTCAGGATCTGTGATTCTTACTATCAAGTGTAACTTAAAAGTACATCCTTATAAATTAAAATGATTAAAATTGATCAGGTTCTAATCTAAATTGATCAAGTATGACTATAAGTTAAGAAATAAATCACAACGTCCTAATTTGATGATTTAGACGTTTTAACTAAGATCTGATCAAGATCCCCTAAACTAGAGATTATGGAATAAACACTACGAGCTTGGGTTTAATCACATAATCCAAAGGTACAGTCTAAGGAATCTATAGTCTTACTAAAAGTGAATTATAAATTTGGGCAAATCCTATTTGAGCAAAGTCAAGCTCAATATGATGATTCTCCTATCATAAGTCTAAGGTTAAAAGATAAAATAATCAAAATTAAGTTATAAAATTTAGAAACTAATAAAAATAATATTTTATTCATTAAATAACCCTATTATTCAATGAATGAAAATTAACCTATGATCTAGTCCTAATGTGATATGTAAATTCCTAAAGAAAAAGGCTTAGAGAAGATTTTATGAAATTTCACAAATTTGATTTAAATAACTGATTTTATTCACTCAAAAGATGGCGCAATAGGCTACCCGACGTTTTCTTCTTATTATTGTATTGCCGTATCAATTTTAAGGTTTTGAAGAAAAGCATACATGCGATCCTTATTCGATCGATACTGCCCTCCAGCTGGAAGCTATGGGATTCCCCTTAAGATGACATTGAAAACAACTTGGAAGGCTTTGCCTACATGTGCCAAATGTTGCAATTCTTTGCAAGGGTGAGTAAAATCTCGCATCTTGGAAGCTAATTGCATGGTGTAAACACGTTCAGCTATTATATTAGATACCAACTACAACAGGCGGTACGAGTTAAGGAAAGGGTCCACTTATCCCAAATTTTGAGCAAAATAACCATTTTGCCCCTACTTAAAGGTCTAAAAAGTTACTTTTTAATCTAGGGCCTCAAATTAGAATTTTTTATAGCCAAATGATTCCTTACTGTCTAATATAAAGATAGATAGTAAGTACACTCAATTTGGATAAGAAATGAATCTTATAGGTCCAAACAAAAGATTTTGACCTAAGGGAAAATTTAGTAATTTATACCTAATAGAATCTAAATTTTTAGATAGTTTACTATTGGTTGCTGTTCAAGGATTTCATAGAATCTAAAAATACTAAATTATGAAGTTAAATGGTTAAGTTATGGATGTTCTGAGTTTCAAGGGTAATTCGATAATTTTCTAAGGTTAAAGGGGGCAAAAACTAAACTTTTTCGTTTGAAGTCCAAATTCCACAAACTCAGTGTCTATAGCTTTCCTATAATACACTGAGTACTTTAACTGGGAGTTGACCCAGTTTGGACTTCAATTGGTCTAATTACGATATAAATAGGGTAATGGGTATTTTGGTCATTTCTGATTTTCTAAGGTTAAGATCCTAAATATTATTTTAGATTGCTATTAATATTAAAATTCTAAGCTAATTAGCACCTTGAATTTCTTGATTTGAAGTTCAATTGACTAAGTTATGGTCAATTGAAAACTAAGAGTATTTTGATCATTTTTAAGTAGGGGTCTTAAATGTCACTTTACAAACTAAGCTTCAAATAGGAAAATTAGTACTACCACAGTGATGGGGCTATTCTCCTGATCACTTTAAGACCCATATTGATTATGTTTGGATAACTATATAAGAAGTTATAGGTGTTTGTTTAGGTCCTAAAATATCACTAGATAAAATATCCCTCAAATCGAATTTTTGAATTACGCCTATATTTGAAATATTTGGATTAATACTCTTACAGTTATGAGGTTCTTAAATTTTATTTAAATTAAATTATTATAAATATATATTAGCTTACTACTTTCATTAAATTAATTAAATAATATTAATAAATTTGATTTAGTTACTATTTAATTTTTAATTAATTAAATCACTAATTATCGTTAGTTAATTAAATAAGATTATGGTTTAATTAAATCAATTAATATCAATTAAACTGCTTTTAATCACTGTTTAATTAAGTATTAACTACAATTAACAACCTTACTAATCTACTGTTAGCAGTTAATTAATTAATCACTAACTATATTTAAATTAATCCAATCATTATATTAATAATATATATATATATTTATATATATAAATATATAGTTCTGACTATAGGATTTGCATTTATACAGATTATGTGATATTATATATATTTATTTATTTATTTATTTTAATTATCCACATAATTTGACCCCTGCGGGACCCACACTGCCACTTGGCAGCACGCGAGTGGCTGCGGGCCTGCCGCCCCCACCTGGCATCAGTAGAGCTGACCGCGGGGCCCACCGCTGCAGCGGCTACAAAAGAAGCCACACGACGTTTCGGGATAGGTGCCACGTCATCAAGATGCGACCCGACTGCTCGTGGGTTGGGCTCGGGCTGATCCAGGCCGACCCAGACATTTCTCTTCCCCGCGACTCGCCCCGTGACGAACCGGCTATGGCACACAAATCGGAAGCCCGTCCGGCGTTGTCACGCCTCATCCCGCATACCGTCAGAAGGGTCTCAAAGTGATCTTTCATTTGGTGGCTAGACCGAGGCCGGAGGTGGGCTGGATCAAACACAAATCCAAGCCCTAGCTACTCTGACTCGGCGAAACTATACCTAACGGTATCGACTATTTGTAAAATCGAAAATCTGATCAATCGACGTATCGATTGATCGATCTGATTCGCTCCTAAGTTATTCTACTTCGAGGAATAAGCATGTATATTGTTGGAACATCAATTGCATAGGAAGGTTTGGGGTTTGGAGGAGTGCCTAGATGAACGGCTGCAGGCTTTAGGGCTCGATCGGAGGGTCTCAAACTCAATCTACGCAAAATGACCCTCCTCACATGTAGGTGAGGATCTTAACAATGCCCGCGTGGAGAAGTCGAGGCCGGAGGCTTGTGGATGGGCCGGACGAGGTGGCGGATGACTACATGTCGTGGGTGATCCCTGCGAGGTGGAAGACGGCTCACAGGCCGTCTGATCTGGCCTCGATCGGACGATCCCCGTGGAACGGATCTGTGGGCTCAAATCCGTTAAGATGACGGATCCGAACAGTTAACGTGTCGGATCCGACCCATTAATAAATGGCGTATCTGACCCGTTAACGCCTAATTAAATAATATAATTTAATTAATTTAAATAATTAAAATCTTCTTTTAATAAGAAATTCTAAAATATTTAATTGACTCCCAAAAATTTTCAAATGTTCACCCCTAGCAAATTGAGGGGTGAGAAACGCAACGGTGGGGTCAGATTTTCGATTCGACGAATATTTTCTTTTCCTAATTCTTGGGGTATTTAAATATTATTAAAATATTCAAAAAAATTTTAACGACTTCCGATTGCCTCCAAAACATCACCCCTAGCTAATTTGGGGGCAATGAGCGCAATGGCGAAGCATGATTTTCGATTTGAGGTCAATTTAGATAGATCAATTTCTAGGATTTTTGAATTTCCCAAAATTAGGATTTGATTCATTTGACTCCTAATTTGGACTAGGTCTTGGTGGTAAAGTCCTAATGACTTAATTAGCACTTAAGATTGAGATTAGGACTTGTATTAGCCCTAATCAGATTAGGTAACAACTTAGGTTATTACAATGACCTCAAACTTGTTGCAGTAACTTTTGCTTTACAAATCTTGTGCCATTATCTATATTGAGTTCAATGTTTTATTTTCATTGACCATCAAAGCTTGAAGTATATTCTTACTCAGCGCAAATTAAACTGCCGACAAAGAAGGTAGTTGGAATTAATTAGAGATTATGATTTGGGCATCAATACCACTCGGGAAAACAGGACGTCATAGTAGACGCTCTCAGCCATCATGCCATGTTATCTACTATGATTGTAGATAGCCCTGTTATTGATGATTTTGTAAGCTATGTATTGAACCTGTCCGAAGTGACATGCTCAGTGAGCTAATAAGACAAAATTCTATGGAGCTGACATTCCATTAAGATGCCTTCATCTCGCAGACTAAAGATGAGAATTACCTAAAGCTTAAAGTCAATATTGAAAGCCATCATCGTCAAGATCTACAACTATGTGGAATGGTGATTTACCAAGGAGATCATCTCTAGATTCCTAAATCCATGCATCAAAAAGTTCTTTTTGAAAGTCATCAATATGGATATAACGTCCACCCAAGTTGTACCAATATATATCAAGACTTGAAGCAGTCCTTTTGGTGGCCCAGTATGAGGAAAAGTGCAGTCGACTTTGTGGCAAAATATCATTCCTGTAATATGATGAAGGCCGAGCACCAAAGATTTGGTGGTCTTTTACACTCGTTGGAAATCCCCAAGTGAAAATGGTTTGATTTTTCAATGAATTTTGTTATGGGATAGCCTCGCACTAGATCTGGTATCGAAGCAATTTGGGTCATCATTGATCGTTTAACTAAATCTACACATTTCATTCCAATTCATCATACTAACTTAGTGGAAAAACTTTTACAGCTTTATATAAGGAAATTGTCAAGCTACATGGCATTTCTAAGTCAACCATATCAGATAGAGATAGCAGGTTCATTTATAAGTTTTGGTAGGTATTGCACCAAGATCTAGGGACTACCCAAGCTACGAGCACGGCTTTTCTCCCCCATACAGATGGTCAAACGGAAAGAATGAACTAAGTTCTTAAAGACTGCTTAGACTATGTGTTCTAGATTTTGTTGGTTCTTGAGAAGATCACATTCTGTTAGTGGAGTTTCTATATGTAATAACACAAGTTATTACTTTAGTTAATTAGGACTAATCCCATTCCTAATCTTAATATTAAGTGTTATTCAAGTCATTAGGAGTCATCCTCCAAGGTCTAGTCCAAATCAAGAGTCAAATGGATCAAATCCTGAATTTTGAAAAATCTAGAAATCCTAAATATTGACATATTTAAATTGACCTCAAATCGAAAATGGACCTCGCTATTGCGTTCATTACCCCCAAATTAGCTATGGGTGATATTTTCATGTCGATCGAAAGTCGTCAAAATTTGGACGAGTATTTTAATAATATTTAAATATCTCAAAAAAAAATGGGAAGTTAAAATACTCATCAGATCAAAAATTCGACCTCACCGTTGTGTTCCTCACCCCTCAATCAGCTATGGGTGAATATTTGGAAATTTTTAGGGGTCGAAGGGTTATTCAAAATTAATTAATTAAAGAAGTAAATTTAAATTACTTAATTATATGAATTAAATAATTAATTATTTAATATTTAAATATCTTAACGGGTTGGATCCCGTAATCAAGTCAGACTCGTTAACGTCGTGGGTCGGGTCCTTATCGGATCCGCTGCGAATCGATTCGTCGGATCGATTCGGATCCAACGGTCACAAGGACTCCGCCCTCGTCTTCTCCGCCGAGCCAGACATGCGGCGTCCAGCCCATCCAGCAGTCCATAAGGATCCCTTGGCGCGTAGAGCATCTCCGTTTCGCGCAATCAAGCTCTGATCGAGTCTGACTGAACTCGAACCTTCACAGTTGCTCATCTTCAGGTACTCCCAGTTTCCCTGATTCTCATTCATCCATAGCCAAACAAGGGTGTATTGTTATTGCATAAGGTGGATTGTCAAATGACTGGGTCTGATCGATCGATAATGGATTCCACAATGAATTCCATTAGAACCCGATGCACTCAATCCCAGTAGGCTAGGGCAAGCCTTATCTCGCAGATACGAGCTCCTCCGGCGCCGGTCCGGGCACCAGTGGGTAGGCCTCGTCGAGGCCTACCGTCGGCCGTGCGGGCCAAGCTGCGTTGGCGCCGGGAAGGCCGCCATTAGGCGTGCCCTAGCTTCGGCGCAAAGGATGGATGGCAAAGCTTCCGGGCCGGGTCGGGTCGACCCGGACCCGCCCATGGTTCGCACGCGCCAATCGTGTGCGGGCTCTGCGCCTAGAGCGTGGGGCCCGCGTCTATGCTGGCCGCGTCATCTGGCGCGCCCATGGGGCCCGTCCGCAGACCCTCGACCATTCGGGCCTTGTCGCATGGCATGCGGGTCGTGCCCGCAGCGCCGCTGCTAGCCTTGATTCTCCATGTGGCAAGTGTCGGAACCCGCGCCATTAATGACCTGCAGAAAAGAAATTAGAAATAAAATATAATTATATATTAAATATTTGTATATATACTTATGCACTTATATAGTTGTATGAATATAACTTTAGGTTAGGAAGGATAATTGATTAGTATTAAGCAGATTAATTAGCACTAATTATGATTAGTTAACTTAATGATAGTAATTAATTTGGGATTAGTTGTTAACTAAAGTGTATATGTATATTATATATATATATATATATATATATATATATATATACAGATATATATTTATATATATATATATATATATCAAAACAGAAAACTTTAGGATATTAATTAATTAATACTAAAAAAAGTAGTTAGTATTAATTAATTAATAATTAATATTAACAAAACATTAAATTAAGTAATTAATTAACATAAGATGATTAAATTAGTTAAAACAGTATATTATTAAATTAGTTAAGCAATAATTAATAGTAATTAGTTTAAATTAATTAATTAAAAATATTTAGTTAAATTAAAAATAGTAGTTAGTTTAATTTAAATAAAGTATATTATTTAAATAAATAAAAATCAGTGGGCAAATTTAATTAATTAAATAATAAATTTATTTCATTTGAATAAATGTATAGTGAATTTTAATTAAATTAAATTAATTTAATTAAAGTTTAAAATTTAATAACCTTTTGTACAATGATCCAAACATAGCAAATATAGGACTCATTTTACTCAAAAAAATAAAAGGAATCAAATGGCATAATTCAAAAATTTGTTTAGGGTACGTATAATATAGCAACATTTTAGGACCTAAATAAATCCTCACAACTTTTAACATAATTGTCTAAATATATGCAATATAGGTCTTCAAATACTCAAGAAAATAGCCTCAACACTATAGGAGTATTAATTTCCCCATTTGGAGCTTAATTTGAAAAATAATATTTATGATCCTACCCTAAAAATGACAAAAATGTTCATAATCTTCAATTGACTATAATTTGGTCAATTCAACTCTAAATTCAGAAATTTAAAGTGCTAACTAGCATAAAATTTTAGTGTAATCAATAAATTGAAATAATATTTAGGATTTGAATCTTACAAAATTAAAAATGACCTAAATACCCCTAACCCTAGTTAGGTCATAACTTGACCATTTGAAGTTTAAATTAGGTTTACTCCTGTAAACACACTCAGTATGTTATTGGTAAGCTATAGAAACTGAGTTTCCTAATTTTGGACATCAAACAGAAAAATTCAATTTTTACCCCCGTTGACGACAAAATTACCGAATTGTCCTTAGAAATTGAAATAGCTATAAATTAGCTATTTGACCTATAAATGCAATGTTCTTAAGATTTATGAAATTCTTGAACAGTAACCAATAGTAAACTGCATAAACTTTTAGATTCTATCAGGTGTAAATTATAAAAATGTCCCTTAGCTCAAAATCCATAGTTTGGACCTATAGGATCCGTTTCTTATCCAAATTGAGTGTACTTACTATCTATCCTCATATTAAATAGTAAGGAATCATTTAGTAGCAAAAAATTCTAATTTGAAATCATATATCAAAAACTAGCTTTTTGGACCCTATAGTAGGGGAAAAATAGTCATTTTGACCAAAATTTAGGTTAACATTTGTAAACCTTATATTATTTTTTAAGTTAATAAAACCAATATTATAACTGTATTAAAATCTTCTAAGTGAGTAAAATCAATTGGTAAGTCAAATTTGTAAAATTCATAAAATTTATCTCAATCTTTTCTTAGGATTTATATCTCACAATAAGACTATTCCTAAGATTAGGACTATATCATATATTAGGTTTCATTCATTGGATAACTGAGTTATGCAATGAATGAACCGTTGGTTTTATTAGTTTTTAGATTTTATAACTTATTTTGATTATTTTGTCTTTTAACCCTAGATTTAGGATAAGAAAATCATCATATTAAGTTTGATTTGCTTAATAAGATTTGTCTTAATCAATAGATCACTTTTATACTGAAACATATATCTTATATCTTATCCTTTTTGTATTATGTGATTAAGCTCAATCTCGTGGTATTTAATCCATAATATATAGTTTAGTAGATCTTAATCAGATCTTAGATAAAACGTCTAAATTCATCAAATTAGGTCATCGTGATTTATTGATTAAGCATGTAGTCGTACTTGATTAAATTAGATTAGAACTTGATCATTTTTAATCCTTTTAACTTATAAGGTTGTGCTTCTAAGTTACACTCGATAATAGGAATTTGAGATATTGAACTAATGTAACTTAGAATAGTTAGAATGGTTTAATTAGATAATAACAGTATCACCATGTTAGAAGAGTCCCTTGCTTACTTGATTTATTTATGCTACATATTCCTTGTATTTTATGCTTAATTATTTGGACATATCATGTAAGAAAACTTTGTGTATGAAATAAAAACTTAGAATAATTAGGATAACAGTTACCTTGGGTTCAGTTATATTCTGGTAGGTTCTAGTGCACATTTACCCTAATGGACAAGGGTAAGGAGTAATAAAGATGCTTAACATTACTCATAGAGGAGTGTGTGTTAAGCTTGGGACCTGTACAGTCTTGTAGACGTGCTTAACTCCTCAGCTATTTCTGGACGTATCCACAGAAACAAAAGTAAAATAACTAAAAGGCATTGTATTTGTATTTACTACCTCCTTAGTTCTGGTGTTCTATCTGCCATAGCCCAAAAAGGCTATGGCAATTTCTGTCTGGGCTCGATTGGCCAATTGTTTGATATGGCAATTTTACATACTCTATTTTAGCTTACTGTGTACTGTATGTTTTAGTCAACTGTATTTTCTTATTTAGCTGCTCACTTGTGCATATTTATAGGATGCTAGACTTTACTGCTTCCTTTATGTTTTATTTTTAGATTTATGTTTTTAATTAGCATCTATCATATAATCATCAATATATTTAGGGTTAAACTTTACTTTCAGTATTTTTACTTACTATATTATATATATGTGCCCATTCCTTGCTTAGTCTGCTTGAGGTGTGCTTTACCTCACTTTCTATTTAGTTATAAATGTTATATTTATAACTTACCATGTTCCTTGCACATTTACTGCTCCTATTACTTTTAGTTTACTTTTTGTTGTGCTTAAGATTAAAATGGTGACATTAATAATTCAAGTAAATTATTCAGCCTAAAATGTACTTAAATAATTATCTAATAACATTTTCTTTTATTAGCTGGGGTCCTAGCATTATGAAATCTATAATATCATATTCAGATAAATTTGAGGAGCTGGGTATTAGAAAATAGGAGCTTTATTTAGAGGAGGAGCATCAGCTAGGAGAGATAGATGCTGCCTAGTCTTCTTCCAGTCTTTTTGTAAGGACAAGGGATTCTTAGCCTTTAATTTTCAGTCTTTTTAAATTATTTATTAAATGTTATAATAATACAGGTACTATAACTGTATTTATTTTTTGCACTTTATTATTTACTGAGCTGTAGTACTATTTCTTACCTAATGTATGGTGAATGGATGTAATGTTTATTTCATTTTGCTTCCGCACTCTGTATATATATCAGATTTAGTGACTGATCCTTATATTCATTCTGTGCACATCCTTCCCTTATTAGTGGAGTGTGGATCCTACTTAATCCAATGATAAGTGAGGGATTTGCCAGAGTGGCACACCACCCCCTGGGTATAATCTTGCGGATTAGAGGGTGCGGTGCCACACTATATAAGAATAGCTTTCAAGCTAGTATTAAAATGACTCCTTATGAAGCTCTATATGGCAAAAAGTGCAATACTCCTCTTGTATGGCCAGAAATAGTAAGTATCCAACTTTATGGATCAGAATTAGTTAAGGAACCAAACAGAATGGTTCAACTAATTCAGCAAAGAAATCGTTCAACTCAGGATCGTCAGAGTAAATATTACGATGCTCATCATCACCCTCCGGAATTCAATATTGGTGATTACGCATATTTGAAAGTTAGCCTGATGAAAGGTGTCTGTAGATTTTGTGCAGCAGGGAAACTCAGCCCCATTGCATTGAAACTTTCAAGATATTAGCAAAGGTAGAGTCAACACCCTGCAGGTTAAATCTACCTGATGATTTCACAGTAGTTTGCAATGTGTTTCATGTATCATCATTGAGAAGATATCTCAAAGATCCTTCTCATCTAGTTTAACTTACCACAATGAAAATTCAACATGATCTTTCATATGCAGAGGAACTATTAAATCTTAGCTTGCAACTAGAAGCGTTAAGAAATTGCTCTATTCTAATGGTAAATGTTCAGTGGAAGAATCGTTCTCTTGAGGAATTTACTTGAAAAAAAGAGGTGGATATGTCTTGCAAATATCCAAAGCTTTTTAAAAATTCGAGTACTTCTCCTATTCCTTTCTTTTCAGTCATTATTCTATATTTTGCATTTGTTGTACTTTCTTCGCTTGAGAGATGGCAGGGATGACATCGTTCATAAGTGGTGGAGTCTATAATAACTCAATATTATTACTTTGCTAAATCTAAGTTAAACCAAGAGCTAATTCACATTCTATTAAACTCATATAGCCATTTAAATCTAACTCTAAAAGTATGGGATCAATCAGAGGTCATTTGAGCAATTTAGTTTTTTTTGCCTAATTTAAGATCCTGAAAATTAGCTAAATTAATTTGATCTACAAATTAAAATCTAATTTTATTTTTGAATTCCTCACACCCTAATTAGTTAGGGGTGAAATTTTGAAAAATTTTAGAGATTATCTGGTACTAAATTGGATTTAAAATCATTGGAATTTATTATAATAATTAAGAATTAATTAATATTATTTAAATTAAATTTTATTTAATAAATTAAATAGCAGAAATTGCTATTGGGACCAATGCAGACCTGCTGCGGGGTCCCGATAGTAGCGCAGCATCTGTAAGCGCCTAATCCTCTTCGCACGAATCTTGGGGCACCCAATCAAACGATGCCAATGTTTCATGGCAAGATCCCTCGCCAACCACTGGATTACCCTTATGATTCAATGACTGATGATTTTTCCCCCGTTTAACTGTAAGTAGCTGCTTTTAGACCGTCTAAATCCAACAGTTCCGTGATCAGACGGTTTGTATCTCGATCGCCCTATTCACCTTTGTCTTCAACTAATCGTGCATGCGTCTGGTCCCCTCCTGATAGCTCAGCAACCACTATCATGGAAGTACAAGGGTGGCCTGATCTTCCTCTTCTACCCTCGAGCCCAACGGCCTACCAACTGTGATCTCAACACGTTGCCATCAAGCGATTGAACCCTATCTCTCCTTTGGCCAAGCCATAGCCATGTTAGCACTTCTCTCCATTCCCATTAGCTATAAATAGCCCTCTAGCATCACAGTGAGCTCCTTTGCTGTGACGACTGAGTGATCAAGTTTGAGAATTTTTAAATAATAAACTCATCATTTGAAATATAGAGAATAAGATAATAAAATTATAAGTTATTTATTCATCATAGAGCCAATCTTATAAAATTACATAAGTTCAATTATTATTACAACACATAACAAAATAAAATATATTCACTCAAATCTCACTTCTTCTTATAAGTTTTTCCTAAGTGAGTATCTTCTTAAGCCTTAGTTTTCAAAAACTTGAAATAATCATCAGTAAAGCCAGTCAGGCAGGAATACGAAAATTATCCATTAAGAATTATTTTTTAACATCCTAAAATAGGTGTAAATCAAATGAAATGGCAAGGAAAATAAATTTTTATATTAACATATAGTAAAATAAATGCTGCAAATTTTACCAAACTTGCTCTGCATGTTAGATATGAAATTAAACATTTGAAAAGTATCAAGTGAAAATTTTTAATTAAAGGTAAATTGTGACACAAAGCTAGTCTTGTGACTCATCATCCAACAGGTAAAACCTATTGGCCATGGAAGCTTATCACTACCCATCAGTAGTGCCTCATTTTATAGATGTAAAATGGTGTATATTTCCTCTAGATTTTCTGCCCACTTCTATAAGGGCTAGATCCCTCATTATTTCATCGTGAGCTACTAGTAAGCTCTACCTGTACAAGTTACATTTTCATTTCATCCTTCAAAGATAAACACCGGAAAGGAAATTTTCTTACTTTTTGTCACACACTTTTATATAAAAAAATTGCAATTTAATAAAGCGGTTTGCATGATAAAATAAATAAGCAATATTCAAATATAAATAAGCTCAAAATTTAAGATACTTGAAATAAAACTTAAGAATAATTTTGTACCTGACTTGAAAAATAATTTTCTTAAATTTGTTGATTTCAATCTGTTAAATCAACATCTAAATTTATTAATCAACTATCTTAATTCCTATTAAATTATTCATTTAATAAATTATATGAAAAATTCATAATATTATTATTATGAAAAATTATATTTATAAATATTCCAATAATCAAATTTATTACTTAAATTATTCATAAATATCAAAATTTATCTTCTTACAGCAATTATAAAGTTTGTAAATTAATTATATATCATTTGAAATAAAAATTTTATTTTTATAAAATTTTTCTAATTTTGGCTAAGTAAGAAATTTAGGTTTTTAACTGATTTTGTATCATCCAAAATGTGTTTTTAGAGTGTTTATTTTATGTTAATTTTTAAACATAAATTATTCTTTATATATTAGAGAATATGCATGCCAAAAATCACATTTGGATTCTCTGTATTTTGAAAATTATATCATTTCAAATATTGGAAAATTTTTTGAAATTCTAGAAATTTTTCCAAAGTTCAAATTTGTGATTTTTTTAGCAAACTATAAGCACTTAAATAACCTTCTTAATGACATAATCAACTCAAGTGATTAACAGAGAAATTGCTCACAATATAACCAAGAATATGTTTGCCAAATATGAACATCTAACTGTACTTGGAATAAAAATTATACTAAGCTAAACATCAATAAAATTTCAGAAAAATCTATTTTTAAATTTAAAATTTTTTTGAATTTTTATTGAACTTTAAGCACTTAAATGTTAACTTTAAAGTGCTCAAAATTCTAGGATGTCTTAAGTAAAATTCTTCCCAATATATAGGGGAATCTACATGCAAGATTATAATTTTATATTCTTGGTAACCGAAAAGATATAAAATTTCAAAGTATTACCAAAATCTTAAAATTTTAGAAAATCCAGAAATTTTTCTAAGTAAAAATTCAAAAATTTTATTATACTTTGGAATTAATTTAAATTAGCATAAAAGCAAAATCATTAAATAGTTTCTTCTATTAATGTACAACCAATATATAGGAGAACATATTAAAAAATATTTCAAGTTCTAAATATAATGTATCTAAAAGATATAGATATGCAAAGTTAACATAAATATACTTCTTAAGCATGAGAAATATTTGAAAGAAATTAAAACTTTTAAAAATTAAAAAAAAATAAAAAAATCATGTATTAGATCTTGACTTAATATGAAGATATCTAAATCAATTAAAAGAAATTTTGTATGCATATTTGACTTTATTAATAAAATCAAGTTAAAAGAACAATTTTGAATTAAAAGAAATATATACCTTAATGAGTATTATCTTTGAAAGAGATGAAGAAAAAGAAAACTTTAGTCTTTTGCAAGCTTCAACTATTCACCTTTGATTCTTTAGAAACCTTTGGGGATAAAGAGGAATTTGAGAAGACGGAGAAGAATAAGATTTTGAGATGGTGGGATAGAGGATAAGGAGATATCTTTTTCTTTTTGAAGAAGAAGAAGAGGATGAGAAGAGATAAGAAGGATTTAATAGCTTTAGAAGAATTTTAAATTATGAAATCATCTCCTCTCAACCAGCCATATAAATACAATAAAATGAACTAAATAAGATAGAATTTAAATCAAAAAGTATAAATAAGTCAAAATAAGAATGGATAGTTTAGATTAAGAGGTGGATTTTATCTTTATTTGAAATAAAATTCTCTCCAAATAGGATAAGAATATTCCTAAGGGGTATATTTGTAAAGATAAATTTTAAGTAAAGATAAAAATTACAAATTAGCTCAATTTAAATAAATAAATAAATATTTAAATTTTTACAAATTCAAAAAATAAAAATTAACAAAAATTAAATTTTAAGGTATCAAATTAAAGGTCTCGTCGATACGATTCCAATGATGCCAAAAACATCAAATTTCGATGAACGGATAAGCGGCAACTAGCCCCGAAAATTCACCGTTTTTTTTTTTTACTATTCTTTCAAAATAGTTTTAAATTTATGAAATTTTCCCCTTTAGCTTATATCGATGTTCTGAATCCAAAAATATCAAAATTTTCAATTCTGACACCTAAATATTTTTAAATAATTATTTTAATTTAAATTCTTATTAAAATAACCATGAAAAATCTTGACGTAAATTAATTTTTAAAATTTATCAAATATTCTCTAAATTGATTTCTAACATTACTATAATAAAATAGTAAAAAGTATATAATTCAAACTTTATTTAATAATTAAATTTTATTAATTATATTTGAAATAAACGTATATTACATTGGCTCACTATAACTCACTCAATTTCCCCAATCCCTTCTTGTTGGTCTTTGCATTGTTCTTGGTAGCTCTAGATGCTACTCTTACTAAATTAAGGGTTAAGTTTGGTGTTCAGACTCCCTGTGCTGCTTCCTGGGGTGCCCTGCAACTTCAGTTTTCCTAATTCTTCCTGGTCGCGTCTGCCCTCTCCAGTCTAGATACTGTCTCTTCCCCATCGAGTCTAGTAGACTCGATGCCAATTGAGCTCACTAAGATAGTTCTATGCTATACATTAGGCTTAATGTCCATCCAAAGAAGCTCCTGCGTGTTCCGCAACATTTGGCTCAGTCAAGATAGCAGACATTGCTATTTGGAAGGAGCTGAACTATCCAATGAGGATGACAATACCTCACTGGACTAGGGTGTTCAATCCTCCTCCCCCCTTCCTATGATTAAATCCCCTAGGATAATTGAGCTCTATGCAATCATCATTGGAGCTCGGGCAAGCCCTGATCAATCACTCTGATCAATCGGGTTTTGATGCTGCCTGCAACTGAGTTCGAGCAAGGCCCTAGTGATCTGAATTGCTAAGCCCTCTTAGTTTGGAGTTTTAATCTGTTCCACCTTACTGATGGTGTAAGGATCAAAATCTGGCCAAGCAATAGATCTTGTGTGGAGTATTTCGTCCCCATAGTAAAACCCTAATTCTTGAGCTAAAGCCTTTATAAGGAGTAGCCATCTAGCGTCCCCATGCCACCTAGAGAGGGATTTATGGTGGAATCGATGTGTCCTAGCTCCATGAAGGTGTACTGATCATGGCAAGCCAATGGCACGGTCTGGAAGTCGCGAATTAGGCTTTCGAAAATAACCTTAATCCTATCGTGTCAGGATGAAGAGGAATGCGAGCGATCCACAGTATCGGGCTGGGCTGACAGGTGACCCACTCCTTTTTAATTTTGAGCCAAAGTAATTAATCCAATTAATTGGAATTAAATTTCTTAAGAAAATTAATTAGAAAATTGATTAATTTAAATTAGGCTATGATAGATTAACTATAATTATTCAATTTAAATTATTTAAATAACTTTAGTTGTACTAATTCAAATTGTATGTACCATTTTGATTAGAAAAAATTAAGGAATATTAATCTAAAATAAAAATACAATTTCTATAATTAGAATTTCTAATTTAGCATAATCTCTCTTAAAACTTAATTAGTGAATATTTAATTCATTTCTTAGCTAAATAGCATGCTTAATATCTCTAAATGCTCATATAATAGAGAAGAACTTAATTATACCATTAAAAATATTTTAGGATTTCTAAAATTACTAATCACCCAAAAATTATGGTAATTTGTGATTAGTGAATAATTAGGTTAATTGATCTTTAATTCTTAAGATCTTAATAAACATGAACTCCATAAGTCTTATAGAACCCATTTATGAACTTAGGCTTCATTTTTTTAGCCTAATATTATTAATCACCCTTAATGACCCTAAAATTAGATTAGTGCTCATTAGGTCTTCCTTAAATGCAAATTTTTTATTAAGATCTTAAATCTTTCATTTGTTAATAATAAACGTATTAGGACTTATTAAAATCAATTTGAAAACCTAAATCCTGGAATCCCAATTTTTACCCTAAGGAGGGGCAGTTTGGTTATTTTAGCCAAAAGCTGGTTTAAGAGTCCTAAAAGCCTAGAATTTTATTACTTTAAATCGGTAAGATAATGGTTTAAGATCTTTTCAAAAGCCTTTAGACCTAATTAATGGATCCTAATGGTTAAATCTTGAAATTCTTTTTAAATACACTTAAGAAGTATTAAAACCTTAAGATGATCTTAGATCTTCAATATATACTTATTAAATAAACATAAAGTTTATAAGATCAATACTAGTCAACTTAACTACTATCTAACTCAATTCTAATGTTCTTCATAAATCTATGTCTTAAGGAGAACCTAAAGTCTAATCTTAGCTAAGATCTTAAGCAATTAATCTAAATCCTTAGATCTTAGAGTCTAATATCTTAGATCTATTGAGTGATTGAGCTATTCAATAAATAAAATCTCTTTATAAATGTAACATTTCTTAAAATTTCTTAGGAACCCCTTAAGTGCTAAAATCCTTTAAATTTCCTTGAATTTGTCTTCTTAGTGGCTTAAGTGATTCAACCAATGGAATAATGACATTATTATATAGATTGAATCTAGTTATTATATTTATAAGTTTTACTTGATTATTTTTGTTTTATAATTTTAGACTTTAGCCTTTCTAAATCATGATCATATTTTTTCTTAATATTTCAGTCTTTAAGATTCTCCACCCTTAGAGTAAGGTTTGATGTGAAACATTAGATCATTAGATGTTAGTACCTTGGATCTAGAGCTAAAATCCTAAACTGGAATTTAATTTTAAATCTTAGCCATAAATCTAGGATTATACTTGATAGTTGGATATCGGAGATTCTAAGCTTGTATTATCTCATAGTAGATATAATGAATTAAATTAGAAAACTAATAGATATCCATATGTTTAGTAGAGTTCTCGTTTACTTTGAACTTGTTGCTTCACATAATTTGAATTTGAGCTTTATACCTTGGACATATTAGCGATCATATGATATTTGATGAATATCTTACGTTATATTTGAATGCATAAACCTCATTCAATTTTAATCAATATATTTAGATATCAATTCAATAGAGTGTATTCTAGTTAATCTGCCTCTTCAGTTCAATTCTTTTGTAATAGAATCGACTCGTATCCACCCATGATAGGGTTTGGATGATACATGTATAATTGTATAATCAAGCATGGATCTAGCCCTATTGTTTGGTCAATTTCTATTATGGTAGTACTAACCTAGGCACATCTCTAAATTCAATACAGTCACAGTTCAATTTTAGTGGTTTTGTTTAGCCAATTCCTGTTATAGCATTTATATATATAAATACATATATGCTTTACTCTTTTTTTTTTCACACTTTTACAGTTTAATTCAGATTAGTTTTGCTCAGTTCTATATACCTATTAGGATGCTTGTCATACTTGTTTCAATTTTTCTTATATTTTTTAGTCAAACTTGTACTTTTCTATACATTAGCATGTATTCATATGATCATAAGCATATTATGATGTATTTTACTTTCAATATTTATTTGATTATTGCCTAACTTTGTTGCATCTTCTGGTTTATGTATATTATTCGCATACTTTGTTTTGTATAATTATAAATATTTTATTTATAACTATCATATTCTTTTATCGCTTGTTGCACCTATTTAAATGCTTAAATATTTAGTAAAATGCAATATCTTAAAACATTTAGTTTTCATTAAAACAACTTAAAATATATTTAGACAATTATTTAACATAAGTTTTTCTTTTTTTGGCTAGGGCCCTAGCATTGTGATACCGACAATATCAGATTCTGAGTTGTTCGTGGAGGTAGCACTATGTGATGAGCTAAACCATGAGGAGGACCTTCCTGCTATTGCTAAAGTATAGTTAGATTTACTTTCTTATTTGTGAGGATGAGTGTTCCTTTTTATTAAATTTAATTCAGCATTATAATAATTAATATTCTAGATGCATTTATTATTTTGCACTTTTATATTGAGTTAAGCTATTGTTATTTCTATTGTATGCTATAAAATGGATGTTATATTTGTCTTTTCTTTTGTACTTTTATCTTCCTTATATGTTGATGAAGTGCTTACAATTACAGGAGACAGGTCTTTCAACTAAGATGGGTTAGACTAAAAATTTAACTTGACTATAGTTGGAGATTTGTCACACAGTGACCATCCCTATTGTAATCATGTTAATATTAGTATTAACATAACCCCAGTAGGAACGGGGCTCCACACTTGACCTCCAGCATTGTTCAATGCTATATTCCGATCGATCAACCTGATCAATCGGAGCCTATCCCAAGTGCCAGAAGGTTTGCATTCGGTTCCAATGGCCCTAGAATACATCTATGTATAATATTGGATTGATCTTGTGGCACCCCAGCCCCTGATCCGCAAGATTAGACCCAATGGGGTGGTGTGCCACTCCAGCAAATCCCTCACTTATCATTGAATTAGGTGAAATCCATAATCCACTAATAAGGGAAGGACATGCACAGAATGAATATAAGGATCGGTCACTAAGTCTAACATATATATAGAGTGCGGAAGCAATATGAAGTAAAGATTACACCCATTCACCATATATTAAATAAGAAACATTTATATAGCTCAGCAAATAATAATATGCAGAAAGTAAATACAGCCATGAGTACCTATATTATTACATCATTTAATTAAAGTTTAAGAGACTGAAAATGATAATATCACTTATCCTCATAATGAAAAAAAAGACAACTAGAGGTCTTCTACCCAGGCTGCTGCATCTCCTCTAAATAAGGCTTTTCCTCTGGCATTGGCTCCTCAAATTGAACAAGATCAGATATTATTGGTTTCACAATGTTAGTGCCCCAGCCAATAAAAAAAAATCTTATTAGACAAATTATCTAAGTACATTTTAAGCAGAATATTTATTAAACATTTATTAATACCACCATTTTTTCTATATAGAACCAAACATCTATCTAGCACATGAGCAGGTATGCATACAAGGGAAATAGGATAAGTTATAAACATAACATTTATAACTAAACAATAAGTGAGGCGAAAGCACACCTCAAGCAACTAAATAAAGAATAGCCATACATATATAATACAGTAATTGAAAATACTAAAAGAAAAATTTAATTTTATACATGATGATCATACGATATATGCTGGTTTA
Source organism: Gastrodia elata (assembly GCA_016760335.1). Taxonomy (NCBI): domain Eukaryota; kingdom Viridiplantae; phylum Streptophyta; class Magnoliopsida; order Asparagales; family Orchidaceae; genus Gastrodia; species Gastrodia elata. The sequence goes on from CM028682.1 coordinate 23,031,101, forward strand.
AAATAGAAATTTGAAAGTGGTACATATAATAAATAGTAAAGTCTAGCATCCTATATATGTATCTACATAAGTAAGCAGGTAAACAGGAAAAATACAGCTAACTGGAATAATGTGCATTATCATCATAATATATAGTAAGCTAAAAACTAAAAAAGTGTATAACTGTCATATCAGAAAGAATTGGCCAATCCGGCCCAATATATTCCCGTAGCCTTTATGGGCTAGGGCAGACATAATATAACAATATAATACAATATGATTGAAGAGACAGATAATACTATGCTAATATCTTTTAGTTATTTTACTTTTATTTCTGTGGAAAATTTCAGAAACAGCTGAGGAGTCAAGCACACCTGCAAAACTGAGCGGGTTCCAAGCTTAACATACACTCCTCAATGAGTAATGTTAAGCATCCTGATCTTTCCTTACCATTGTCCATTGGAGTAATATGCACCATAATCCACCATGAACTGAACCCAAATGCAAATATTTTACTAACATTCTAAGTTTTTATTTTCATGCAACAATATTTTTCTTATATGACATATTCAAGGAAAAATAAGCACAAAGTTTAAGGAATGTGTAACACAAAAATCAAGTAGTAAGCAAGGGACTCTACTAAACATGGTGATATTATTTGTTGTCTAATTTAAACGTTCTAACTATTCCAAGTTACACAAGTTCAGGATCTCCAATTCTTATTATCGAGTGTAACTTAGAAGTACATTCTTATATGTTACAAAATACTAGGACTAGCTAGGTCCTAATATGATTAATCAATGTCGACTATATAAATTATCATGACCTAATTTATGAGTTTAGACGTCTAAACTAAAAACTTGTCTAAAATCTACTAAGCTAGAGATTATAGATTAAGCACTACGAGATTTGGCTTAATCATATAATCCTAAAGGTAAGACTTAAGATCTAAGTTAAATTTAAATGTGAATTAATGATTAAGGTAAATCCAATTAAGCAAATCAAACTTAATATGGTAAATCTCCTATCCTAAATCTAATATTGGAAGACAAAATAATCCAAATAAGTTGTAAAATCTAGAAATTAATAAAACTAAGGATTCATTCATTAAATAACCTCACTATTTGATGAATAAAATATATCCTATGATCTAGCCTTAATCTTAAGAATAATCCTATTGTGAGGTGTTAAATTTTCTAAGGAAAAGACTTAGACAAATTTTAAGGATTTTAACAAATTTGACATAATAGCTGATTTTACTCATTTAAAGAATTCTAATATAGTTTTTATACTTGTTTAATTGACTTAGAAGATAATCTAAGAGTTAAAGATACTTAGCCTAAATTTTGAGAAAATGACCGTTTTGCCCCTACTTAAGGGTCTAAAAAGTTACTTTTTGATTTAGGGCACCAAACTGGGATTTCTTACTATCAAATGATTCCTTACTGTTTAACATGAAGATAGACAGTAAGTACACCAAATTTGGATAAGAAATGGGTCCTATAGGTCCAAATTAGTGTTCTTTGATCTAAGGGGTATTTTAGTAAATTGCACCTAATGAAATCTAAATTTTTATATAGTTTACTGTTGGTTGCTATTCAAGGATTCCAAAGAGTCTAAGAACACTAGATTCTGAGTTCTAATGAATTAGTTATAACAATTTTAATTTCTGAGAGCAAATAGTAATTTTCTAAGTTAAGGGGTCAAAAAGCTAACTTTTTTATTTAATATTCAAATTTAGCAAACTCAGTGGCTATAGCTTTCCTATATCATACTGAGTATTTTAACTAGGAGTAGACCCAAATTTGACTTCAATTTTTCAAGTTATGACCAAATTAAGGTTAGGGTATTTTGGTCATTTCTAATTTTTCTAGAGTTCAGAACTTAAATATTATTTCAGATTATTGTTGGCACTAGAATTTTACGCTATCTAGCTTTGAATTTTCTGATTTGGAGTCTAATTGACTAAGATATGGTCAAATCAATATTTAGAGTTTTAGGGGCGATTGGGGATTAAATTATCATCTAATGCAAAAATTAGAAATTCACCTACACATTTAAACAATGCTCTATTTTACTTAAACTAGGCTCAAATTTGATATTATTTGACCCCACTAGGGTCATAGGATCCTTAAAATTCAAAAACTGTGAAGTTTTGGCCATTTCAGTCGGTTCTAGACCAATTCGGACAATTCTGGACGCTACGGCGCACTGTGGCGCATTCTAGTTAGAAACCAGGCACGTTGTGGAGCTGTGGCATGTTGCAGTACTTTTGATGCTACGGCACGTGGCGGTGGAAATTAGCGCTGTGGCACGCTATAGCGCTTTTGATGCTACTGCGTGCGACGGCGGTTAAACCTTCGAATTACTGTTCAATTACTTTACATATTGATCTCATATGGTTTTCCCGAAAAGACGCTGCAGCCTGCTGTGGCATGCTGCAGCGGTTTAACTTTCAGGTTACTGTTCAATTAATTTTCTCTTGATTTCCTATAGTTTTTTCGGAAATGACGCTGCAACCCGCTGTGGCGCGCTGCAACGGTGCTTCTAGGCCCTTATTTTGGCTCTAGAAGCGCAGTGGTGCGCAGTAGCGCGCTATGGTGCGCTACAGCGAATTCAGTTTGAAACTCGGGCGCTACGGCACGTTGTAGCGCCTGACGGCGATTTAGCCTAAGCGAAAACTGTAGAGGGTCAATTTTTGGGCTCAGATACTCTCAACTGATAGTACTTCATAAGCGGTGCTATATACTGATGGAAAGGTCTTTTCGAGACCTTTTCATTGATACCCAAATCAATATTAAATGATTAAGTTATCAATGCAAATAGTGGGGTTAAAGGACTAGGTGTGTAGAAATTCGTATTAGCAGATTTACATATCATTTCTTATTATCTACAGATTTTCATGAGTTCCTACATCTTAAGCATGGCTTCATAGATGTACAACTAAGGTAACATGGAATCTTAAGCATACCAATAAGCATAGATACAAAATTGAATAGCCATTGGATTAACCAATGAAGGGAAAGGGAGTACCTTAGTTTTTAAATGGAAGAAGAATGAGGAGGAAGCTTTATTTTCTGTAGGGGCTTGGGAGCTTGAGGGCTTCTTTAGCAGCATAATAATGGAAGAAGGAGGAGAGGAGCTTAGCTTGGCAACAAGGGAAGAAAGGAGGGGCTGAGCTCCATTTAAAGGAGAAGAGGAGGCTGGCCTTGGGATGGGATAGGAATGAGTTATCCCATCCAAGGCATGGAGAAGAAGATGGTCAAAAAGGGAAGGAGAATGGGAGAGCAAGAGCTGTTGATTTCAGCAGGATTTAGGGAGTGGGGTCCACCTTAGAGAAAAGATGGAAAATGGATTATTTAAGGATCTTAATTTATTTAATTAATTAATGCTAAAAAGTCAAATTTTATAACGAGTTCCAAAAAATCTCAAAATTTCACCCTTAGCTAATTCGAGGGTGAGGAACGCAACGGCGAAGTTAGATTTTAATTCTGACGAGTATTTAATTTTCCTATTTTTTGGGGTATTTAAATATTATTAAAACATTCATCGAAATTTTGACGACTTCCGATTGACTCGAAAACATCACCACTAGCTAATTTGGGGGGCAATGAGCGCAATGGCGAAGTCCGATTTTCGATTTAAGGTCAATTTAAATAGGTCAATTTCCAGAGTTTCTAGATTTCCCAAAAATCAGGACTTGATCTATTTTACTCCCGATTTGGACTAAGTCTTAGTGGATGACTCCTAATGACTTGATTAATGCTTAGGATCAAGATTATGATGGAGATTAATCTTAATTAATAAGGGTAATAACTTGGGTTGTTACAGATCTAGAGTTCCAATTCTACTATAGCCAAAAATTTGAGTCCGCTGACAGGAGCTCTGTCCATACAGCGATTCATTGCTTTCTGGATAGAGCTCGCCATCTAGTTAGTCATAGTTTGGATGATTGAACTTGAGCTAGTTCTTAGAAAATTCACATAGTCAATCCATAGAGTGCAAGTGGAATGACATTGAGCCCACACATCTCAATGGGTAGAGGCGGTACCTAGACTGGTGGGCTGACTGACTGAGAACTTGAACAGATTCAGAAGCTTCTAGGATTGGCGTAACAACCTTAGGGTTGTTACTTAACTTAATTTTAGCTTAATTGCATCTTAATTATTATTTCATTGAGTTCATCTAGTCATTATAACCAATCCCCGGAGATTTGGAGCGATTCGGAGCTCAATCAAATAATTTGAATATTTAATAATTTTAATTAATTAAAAATTTGAGATATTTAGTTTGATCTTGAAATCAAAATTCGACTTCGCCAATGCGTTCATCACCCCCAAATTAGCTATGGGTGATGTTTTGAAGGTGTTTGAAAGTTGTCGGATTTTTGTGAATATTTTAATATAATTAAATACCCGAGAACTCAATGAAATAATAGGGGGGCGTATGGCTAGCGGATTTCAGTAGGATTTAGGGAGTGGGGTCCACCTTAGGGAAAAGATGGAAAATGGATTATTTAAGGATCTAAATTTATTTAATTAATTAATGCTAAAAAGTCAGATTTTATAACGAGTTCTGAAAAATACCAAAATTTCACCCTTAGCTAATTCGAGGGTGAGGAACACAACGGCGAAGTTGGATTTTAATTCTGACAAGTATATAATTTTCCTATTTTTTGTGGTATTTAAATATTATTAAAATATTCATCGAAATTTTGACGACTTCCGATTGACTCGAAAACATCACAACTAGCTAATTTGGGGGCAATGAGCGCAATGGCGAAGTCCAATTTTTGATTTAAGGTCAATTTAAATAAGTCAATTTCCAGAGTTTCTAGATTTCCCAAAAATCAGGACTTGATCTATTTTACTCCTGATTTGGACTATATCTTAGTGGATGACTCCTAATAACTTAATTAATGCTTAGGATCAAGATTATGATGGAGATTAGTCTTAATTAATAAGGGTAATAACTTGGGTTGTTACAGATCTAGAGTTCCAATTCTACTAGAGCCAAAAATTTGAGTCCACTAACAGGAGCTCTGTCCATACAACGATTCATTGCTTTCTGGATAGAGCTCACCATCTAGTTAGTCATAGTTTGGATGATTGAACTTTAGCTAGTTCTTAGAAAATTCACATAGTCAATCCATAGAGTGCAAGTGGAATGACATTGAGCCCACACATCTCAATGGGTAGAGGAGGTACCTGGACTGGTTGGGCTGACTGACTGAGAACTTGAACAAATTCAGAAGCTTCTAGGACTGGCAGAGAAGACTGACGTAACAACCTGGTTGTTACTTAACTTAATTTTAGCTTAATCGTATCCTAATTATTATTTCATTGAGTTCATCTAGTCATTATAACCAATCTCCGGAGATTTAGAGCGATTCAGAGCTCAATCAAATAATTTGAATATTTAATAATTTTAATTAATTAAAAAATTGAGATATTTAATTTGATCTTGAAATCAAAATTTGACTTCGCCATTGTGTTCATCACCTCCAAAATAGCTATGGGTGATGTTTTGAAGGTGTTTGGAAGTTATCGAATTTTCGTGAATATTTTAATATAATTAAATACCCCATAACTCAATGAAATAATAGGGGGGGCGTATGGCTAGCGGCTGAATGGGAGAGCAAGATCTGTTGATTTCAGCAGGATTTAGGGAGTGGGGTCCACCTTAGAGAAAAGATGGAAAATAGATTATTTAAGGATCTTAATTTATTTAATTAATTAATGCTAAAAAGTCAAATTTTATAACGAGTTCCGAAAATTCCCAAAATTTCACCCTTAGCTAATTCGAGGGTGAGGAACGCAACGGCGAAGTTAGATTTTAATTCTGACGACTATTTAATTTTCCTATTTTTTGGGGTATTTAAATATTATTAAAATATTCATCAAAATTTTGATGACTTCCGATTGACTCGAAAACATCACCACTAGCTAATTTGAGGGCAATGAGCGCACTGGCGAAGTCCGATTTTTGATTTAAGGTCAATTTATATAGGTCAATTTCCAGAGTTTCTAGATTTCCCAAAAATCAGGACTTGATCTATTTTACTCCTGATTTGAACTAGGTCTTAGTGGATGACTCCTAATGACTTAATTAATGCTTAGGATCAAGATTATGATGGAGATTAGTCTTAATTAATAAGGGTAATAACTTGGGTTGTTACGGATCTAGAGTTCCAATTCTACTAGAGCCAAAAATTTGAGTCCACTGACAGGAGCTCTGTCCATACAGCGATTCATTGCTTTCTGGATAGAGCTCGCCATCTAGTTAGTCATAATTTGGATGATTGAACTTGAACTAGTTCTTAGAAAATTCACATAGTCAATCCATAGAGTGCAAGTGGAATGACATTGAGCCCACACATCTCAATGGGTAGAGGAGGTACCTGGACTGGTTGGGCTGACTGACTGAGAACTTAAACAGATTCAGAAGCTTCTAGGACTAGCAGAGAAGACTGGCGTAACAACCTTAGGTTGTTACTTAACTTAATTTTAGCTTAATTGCATCCTAATTATTATTTCATTGAGTTCATCTAGTCATTATAACCAATCCCTGGAGATTTGGAGCGATTCAGAGCTCAATCAAATAATTTAAATATTTAATAATTTTAAATAATTAAAAAATTGAGATATTTAGTTTGATCCTGAAATCAAAAATCGACTTCGCCATTACGTTCATCACCCCCAAATTAGCTATGGGTGATGTTTTGAAGGTGTTTGGAAGTTGTCGGATTTTCGTGAATATTTTAATATAATTAAATACCTCATAAATTAGGAAATTAAATACTCGTCGGAATCGAAATCCGACTTCACCGTTGAATTACTTACCCCCAAATTAGTTAGGAGAGAATTTTTGAGATTTTTTGGAGATCGCTTATAAAATATGATTTTAGAGATTTATTAATTTAATTTATTTAAAATCCATTTTTATTTTTTCCTCATTTTTCTTTTTATTTCTTTGGCTGGACCCCACCTCCCTTTATTTTCTTCTAAAAATTTGGGGCATCCCTCCTTCTTTTCCTCTGCTCCTGCCCTGCTTTGTCCCCCCTCTCCTCTCAACCTCTTGCCACCCCCTTATCTCCACAGCTATGATGGGACAACTCATGTCCATCCCATTCAAAGCCATGCTTTCCCTTCCATTAAAAGAAGTTCAGCTCTCCTCCCTTACCCCATTTGCTCAGCTGAAGCTCTCCCCCAATCTCCATTGTTGTGCTACTGAAGAAGCCCTAAAGCTCCCCAAGTTCTTGCAAAAAACAGAGCTCTCCTCCTCCATCTACTTCCATTTGAAAGCCAAGGTACCCCCTTCCCCACTATTGATTAATCTAATGGCTATTCTATTTTGTTCTTATGCTCATTTGTATATCTAAGAATTTATGTTATCTTATTTTCATATCTACAAATCTGTATTTAAGATGTGAAATTCATTAGAAGCTCATCAAAAATCTGCAAATGTTAGGAAATGAGATATAAATCTACAAATACAAATTTTCTGTACACCTAGTTCCTTAACTCCACTGTTTGCATTGATAATATAATCATTTGGTACTGATTTGGGTATCAATGAAAAGGTCTTAGAAAGATTTTTCCATTCGTATATGGCACCTCATGTGAAGTGCTCTAGGTTGTGAGTATTTGAGTCAGAAAGATGACCAGTTACAATTTTCGCACAGGCGTAATCACCGCCGGGCACTGCAGCACGCCGCAGCGCCCGAAGTTTCAAATTTGGGTCCGCCACAGCACGCCGCAGTGGCATAATAATTTAATGAAGCATAAAAACATTTTTGATTAAATTAAATGAAATCCACCACAGCGCCTGAAAGCACTACAATGCTTCGTAGCATCTGCACATCGAGGAATCGGGAACTGTGGCACCCAGCTCTCAGGTTGGTCATGTTGATTTCCGCCGTAGCGTCATAGCTACTGAAAGCACTGCCACGCTCCGCAGCACCTAGATTTCAGAAAGTTTTTTGCCATAGCATTGCAATCCTCTGCAGCGGGCCATAGCGCCTAAAAGCACTACAATGCGCAAGGGCGCCTAGCTTTTAGCCAGAAGATGCTACAGCGTACCATAATGCCCATAACTATCTGTAATGGCCAAAACTTCATATTTTTCGTATTTTAATGACCCTAGGACCAGTCAAAATATATTAAATTTAAACCTAATTTTAGTAAAATTAAGCATTGTATAAAATTATAGGTGATTTTTAAATATATAAAAATTATGTTTTGACCTCCCCCTTTTAAGAAAATAGAATATTAACATTGAAATGATCATAGCTTGATCATTTGAACTCCAAATTAAGAAATTCAAGATGTTAACTAGGTTAGAAATTCAGTGCCAACAATAAACTGAAATAAAATTTGAGTTCTGACTACTACGAACTCTTAGTTGACAAAAATACTCATAACCTTAATTAGGTTATAACTTGGCCAAATGAGGTCCAATTTGGGTATACTCCTAGTTAAAGTACTCAGTGTAATATAGAAAAGTTATAGCCACTGAGTTTGCTAAATTTGGATCTCAAATAGAAAAGTTATGTTTTTGACGCCTCTTAATCCTAAAAATGTTACATTTACTCTTAAACTTAGAACACTCATAACTAATCCAATAAATCTCTTAATTTAGTGTTCTTGGACTTTATAGAATCCTTAAACATCAGGCAATAATAAACTATACAAATTTTTAGATTCCACCATTATGAGAAAATTACTAAATCACCCCTTGGGTCAAATTCCTTAATTTGGACCTATATAACCTATTTCTTATCCAAATTTGATGTACTTACTATCAAACTTCATGTTAAACAGTAAAAAATTACTTGGCAGTAAGAAAATCTAATTAGAGCTCTAAATCAAAAAATAGTTTTCTGGACCCTTAAGTAGGGGCAAAATTATCATTTTGCCCAAAATTTAGATTAAGTGTTCTTAACCCTTAAAATACCTTTTAAATCATTTAAAATAGTAATAAAATTGATTTAGGATCAATTTAAGTCTTAAATATTATAATTTGAATAATTTGTCAAATATTCTAAGTTAGGCTTGAAAAACTCTAAGGATAATATGCCTTATTTTGCTAAAATTTGTTCTTAACTTCCCTAATTAAATAAAAATAACAAATTAAGTTAAATTGAAATAAATTCAATCAATTCTTTGAATTCCTCTAAGTCTTTTCATTAGGAGCTCATTAGGAATCTTCACTTCACTTTAGGACATTTTCCTTGGGAATGGGAATAGATCCTAGGTTAGAGTTCGTTGAATAAAGTGGGTCATTCAATGAATGAATACTTGATTTTATTAGTTTCTAGATTTTCATACTTTGATTTTGATTATTTATCTCTTAACTCTAGATTAAGAATGTGAGAATCATCATATTAAGCTTGATTACACTTAATAGGATTTGCCTTAATCTTTAGTTCACTTTTAAACTTAAAAATCTTAGATCTTATGTTTGACCCTTAGATTATATGATTCACTCCAATCTCATGGTGTTTAACTCTTAATCCCTAGTTTAGTAGATTTTGATCAGATCTAAGCCTAGATTGTCTAAATTTATTAATTAAGGATGTGATGCTTTATTATTTAACTTGTAGTCAATTCTGATTAAACTAAATTAGAACCTGATAAATTTTAATTACTTTTGACTTATAAGGTCATGCTTCTAAGTTGCACTCAATAGTAGGAATTAGAGATCCTGAACTTGTGTAACTCGGAATAATTAGAATGGTTTAATATATAACAATTAATATCACCATGTGTAGTAGAGTCCCTTGCTCACTATATTTTACTTATGCTTTCACATTCTTTATATTTTGTGTCTTATTTTTTGAACATGTCATACAAGATAATATTATTACATGAAATGAAATCATAGAATATCTAGGATAACATTGTATTGAGTTTAGTTACTTGTTGATACGACGCATTTTACTGTACTAGACAGGGGTAAGGAGAAATAAGGAGTACGTGGCATTACTCATTGAGGAGTATTATGCGAAGTTTGAAACTCATATAGTCTTGTAGATGTGCTTGACTCCTCAGTTATTTCTGGATATGTCCATAAAAGTAAAGTAAATAACTAATACATTACTGTATTTGTGATTACTACCTCTTCAGTTCAGTTTCTATTATGTTATTTTGGCCTAGCCTCAGATGACGCTAGGAATATTTTGTGGCCTTAGCCTTCGCGTTGATGCTAAGAATCATTTTGATATCAGTAGGCTAGATTAGCCCTCTTCTGATATAGCAGTACTTACATACCTATTCACTATTTACTGTTTACCATTTACTGTTTACTATTCATTATTTCCTATTTATCATCATACTTTACTTTAGTCTACCTTGCTTTACTTGTTTACTTATATATTATAGGATGCTAGACCTTTGTTGCTTACTTATATGTACCACTATTGAACTAATTTCTTTTAAATCATCATATGTCATATGATCATCAGTATATTTAGGATTATATTTTTTTTTCTTTCAGTACTTCTACTTACTATAATATATATATATATATATATATATATATATATATATATATGTCTATCTTTTCTTAATTTACTTGAGGTGTGCCTTTTTACCTCAAATCTTATTTAGTTATAAATACTGCATTTATAACTTATCCTTCTCATTGTATGTTTACTATTTCTATGCTAGTTAGAATTTTTGTTTTGCTTAAGTAAAATGGTGATATTAATAACATATGAAAAATATTCAGCATAAAATGTACTTAGACAATTATCTAATAAGATTGTTCTTTTATTGGCTGGGCCCTGGCATTGTCAAATTGACAATGTCAGAATCAGATAAATTTGAGAAGCTTGGTGCTGAAGAGGAGTCTTATCCAGAAGTGGAGCCATATCTTGAGGAGGGGCATCAGGAATGAGCTGAAGTTGTTTAGTATTTTCTGCTTTTTGTGAGGATGAGTGATTTCATTTCAGTTCATTTAAACTTAATTAATGTTGTAATAATACATGTATTAATTGACTGTGTTTCCATACTGTACTATTTATTCTGAGTTATATGCTACATTTTCTCTATTTATTGGGGTAAATTGAATGTATGTTTACTTTATCTTGTTTTCGCACTCTAATTCTGTATTTTCTTAGTGACTGATTATATAGTATATATGTATTGACTTATCTCTTCTTTATTAGTGGAATAGGGTTTACACTTAATCCAATATTAAGTGAGGGATTTTCCAAAGTGACACACCATCCCTTAGCTTAATCATGTGAATTAAGGGGTGGGGCGCCACAACTAGGGGATTCGAATGCCGAATCTCACCCTCAGAATGTTGAGAATTAGATTAGGGAGGCTCCAGGCAGCTGACAGCAGGGTTGCAAGGAGCACTAGAGGTTGTGAGGGAGGCTAAGAGTTCAATTAGAGTGCATAGTGAGCAAAATGCTCACTGTAAGGGAAACTGAGGCTACTGATAGCCTTGGGAGGTTACTTGAAGGCTGGGCAGTGGGTCAAGTTCAGACTGAGGGTTTCGCACCAAAATTCCATTTGGGGATAGCTCGAGCTTGCTTGACCCGATGGGGGCTGCCTAATCGAATTGAGGAGAAGTTTAATGGCTCGCTGATGTGAACGAGAGGAGCGGGGGACAGCGCCAAGCAGATTCTTATGAGCAAATCCTTCCTGCCGGGTGCGAGTGAATGGGAAAGAAGGTGAGCAGTGTCGGGGCGTCAAGTAGTCGTCTGATTGATTGAGAGAAAAGGTGCAACAGTCCTGATCTCTTATATCATAATGGTCGATCACGGGAAGATCCTGATCATCGAATTACGGGTGTGATCTGACGTTTACGAATACCCGCAGCTTGGATCAAAATCGGACCGTCCGATCCGCATGACCTGAGCTCAACAGTGGATTTCCCGCGGTCCACAGCAGATCCTCACAGAGTCGATTGTTGGAGGTCGATTTGTAATTAGGAAATGTTGAAACTCTTATTTGCAATTTTTCCTATTTAAAATAAATTCAGTTATGACCTAAATGACATCTACAAATTCCCAAACTTGCACCCCTATCCAATTTTGGAGTGATGAATCTAAAAATAAAATCAAAAACTAATTTAGAGATCAATTTAATTTGATTATTTTCCAGGGTTCCAAAATTGACAAAATTGATAATTCAATCTATCGAGGTTCAATTGACCCCAAAAGTTCACGGTTAGGTCCAAATGAGTTTTAGAATTTAATGGCACTAGCCTTAGAACCTGATAAAGCATAGATTAAGCTGTATAACAATTTTGGATTATTACAGTAAAACAAATAGGCAACTGATTTACTTGATGATGTAACAAATGATGATTTCACTCTCCTAATTTTATATTTTCTTTCTTCTTTATGATATTTACAAGATATTTTTGAATCAATCCTAGATGTATATCCAAATTTATGTTATTGATGATGACATCATTGCTTAAATCAATTAACAAGTAATTTGAATGTTTAATTGTTCAAAACTTATTTAACCTACATTTAAGGTTTAATTATTTTCTTGATTATTGCTTGCGGGTGTTTCTCAACATTTATTTTAAGCATAACTCAGTATTTTATATTAATGAGGAACTAACTTTCTTAACAATATATATAAGCATATATCATATGAGAGAGAGAAAGTTTCAAATAAATCGTGTGGATCTCTCCGCTTATAAGAATTGTGAATAGAATTTTCTTATTTTTTGTTTGGGTCTTTTGTTGCATAATACGTGTATTTTTATTATTAACTTAGAGGTGGTGATGAATATATATTGGATGAGATTTGAAGATGCTTTCTTTTTTCAATAATAGAGAAGATGTGGATGGCTAAGGCCAAGCTTCTATAGTTGGAACGAATTGTCATAAATAAGTTGGCATAAGCACATCGACCATGGACGACAGTCAATGATACTCATTATGAATTCACTTAAGTCTTTTATATATTAAGCAAATGGATGTACGACCAATTCAACCGAAAGATCGAAAGATTGAAAGATCGAAAGATCGAAAGATGGGAAGCTAAACATAGGAATTCTTTGTTCTATAGCATCCTCTCATGAAGCCCTTGGGATCGTTCTTGCCATCATCTTGCGACTCTAGGGTTTTGTCCTCCTTCGCTGCAATTTGAGCGTAAAAGCGGTTTGCGGTATTTAAAAGTTTTTCCCATGCATCGTATGGGATTCATGCTTACTATAGTTTAACCACCTTAACCACTCAGCTTATTCACTTTCTTTGCAAATACCATAAATAGTTTCTCAATTCTATTTCAAGCAAGCTTAGGTTTAGCTAAACATGTTCTAAATCAACCTTTAAACTTTTGAGTTAAAAAAAGTATATTAGTATCAATATAATTTTTTCTTTAGTATTATTATACACATAAAAACAACTCCAAGAATAATCCTAGATTCAATTTCAATTAAAGAAAACGAATAACCCAATTTACTCTAAAATAAAAAGGCTTAATCCCATAAATATCATTAAATATGTTCAAATTAGGAGATGCTCTCAAGCTAGAATCAGCCCTAAACTGAAATCAAGCAATGCCTCAAAACTATTTTTATGTATTCCGTCATATAGCTACTCATAACATTTCCCAAAATAGCTGCTTAAATAATATCAAACAATAACCATAAATTATTTTAGATTATTTTTAAAAATTATGAAATTTTAATCTGCTTTTTATCTTTAAAAACCTAAAAAACTTCCAAATAAATCATAAAAACTTTTGTAATCATGAATTACATCTAAAATATATATTTTAGTGAGCTTTGAGATTCAATACTAATTTTTTTGAATCTAATATTTTAATAAACAATTTAGAAAGTTTGCTATACTCATTTAGGTTGACCAAAAATACAATTTCCACTAATGGGTCCTCTCCAGCTCATAAAAAAAAAACTTTGGTCTAAAATTTTTTAAATATTTCCAAAAAATTAAATAAAAAGCAATGAATGAATTAAAATTCTAGCATAATATATTTTTGATCTAAAAATGAATGAATTAAAATAATATTTTTGATCTATAAATGCCTTAATTATTTTTATTCTTAAGAAGAATTAGTGTGATTATATAACTATTATAGTATATAAAAAAAATTAAAGTTACACATAAGTATTTTTAAATTATTGCTGATTCATTTTTGTTTATATATATATAAAAGAAAAAGGAAAATATTTTTTAACTCTGCTCACTTGTACCCAAACAAATTTATATAATAATTAGAAATAAATATCTAATAAAATAAATATTTAATAAAAATATAATACAATACTATTCACGAATAATATTACTCTAAAAAAAACAAAAACAAAATAAGCAAAACCAAAGAGAATGTATTCGTTGTTAGTAAACGCATGAAAACTCCAAATAAATTCACAGAATGCATCCCGAGAAATAATGAAAAAATATATATATATATAAATTGTCAGTATTTGTTTTTTCTCAAACTCTTCGTATTTCGTCTCCTACAGCGAGCAGCGAGCGAGGACCGACGAGCAGACTGAGCATCGAGCAGAGACGATATCTTTGATTGAGCAGCGAGCAGATGAGTTGCGATCTTCCTCTTCCCTTTGTCTTAGTCTTAGGATTTGAGGATTTAACCTCTTTCTTCGCATTTCTGAGAGCTGGAGACGAAGTGTGAGAAGAGAATGGCGAGCAACCCGAAAAATCCTAAGAAGGCGAACCTCCTTGATCCGCAATCCATCAAGAACGTTCTTTCAAGTTACATGTAGATCGGTTTTTTTTGTGTTTTTGTTTTTGTTTTTTTGCTTTTGAGGTACAATTTCTGAAACGAATCGCATGCCTTTTTAACCAAGCGTTCCTTATACCATTGGTACAGCCATCTCTCTGTTTGGTTTGTGGTTTCTCAGCAAAGGATTCTATTTTTTATTTTTATTTTGTTTTTAATCGAATCGCATGTCTCCTGAAATATCCGTGAAGGGTTATTGAACTGATGCCTGCTGTAAATTGTTGCCTCAATCGATAATAAGTTACTAGGGTTTAGGGTTTTGTAGTTTTGGCGGAGTTTTGTTGTCTATCATGCTCATGAGTATGACATCTTTAACTAATGATTGGATATTATGGAGGGCATTATAGCAGTTCAGGGAGTTTGATAGTTAAAGCATGCATTGGAAAGAGTAGTTCTATGGAGTTTTTCTTGCTTTATTTCTTAGATCATTTACTTTCAACTATTAACCACTTTATATTTTATATTTATTAGTCTACCACTCAAAACTTTTAGTATTGCACGTTAAATTTGATTAAGTATTTTGGCAAATAGCCAAGCTCTATACCGATCTATTGAACCATCATGCGTGAAACTTGATTTGCAATTGATTAGGCGGGGAAACCAATTCTCATATTTGCCATTTATAATAAGCTTCCATCCCAGCATCCATCATTTTTTTTAATATTGACAAGGATTATTGCAATGCTTCCTGAAATATCAAGGCAAACCCAATGGAAATAAGCTGATAATTTATTAAAGGTCATGATTTAATTAATGGCATTGTAGTTATTAATGAGATAATAAGATATTGACATTGCCATAATGCAATAAGGAGGGAAATATCTAATTGCCTAAGCTCAAGCATATCATCATTAGAATTAGACATTATGGTTGAACTTCTGGGATATTTCTGAAGTGGAGTAGAGACAAATAATGTAATAATGGATATATGAGATAAAAAATGTTGTCACTTGCAGAATAAAAGAAGGGTTTATCTTTAAGATGCTGAAGTGTATGTTTTTTGTTCTATGCGTTGTATGAGGATCATAATATCGATACTCTTTTTGAGCTTTAGAATACCCAAGAAAAATTCAACAAATTGTGTAATGTGAAAGTTCTTTTTTTATAGAATGTTAAAATAGAGGCAGCCAAAATATGGATAGTAAGAGGAGTTAGTGATTTAATGGGTGAGAGAATTAGGAGTGGTTTGGCTATTGGAAAGGGAAGAGGGTCCCTTTGTTAAATTGTTAGTTGTTTAAAATAATTTTCTCTAAGATTTGCACAAAGCCTTCATATGAAACATGATTGTTTTGTTGATAACAATTTTTTTATGCAATCTCATTTTGCTGATAAGCACATGAACATTTTGTTCAATGGATGGTACCTTTTTATGAACATAATTTTTGGAAAAGGGTTTGCACATATATCAATATTTTGCCATTGCATAGAGTTTTTAGAGAAATAATTGAACTTAAATTTTTTGATAAAAGTATTAGAATACATAAAGTGTTTCTCATTGACATTTTAATAAATATATGCACACTACATAAGAGTAATTATCATTTAAAGTGGCAAAAAAATGAAAAGCCAAAGGATTTGAAACATCATGGCAAGCACCCCACATATCTACTTAATGGCATTGCTTGTTAGTAGATAGTGGTAAGTGAACTTAATTATATTTTTCTAAATTTCAAGTATTTGCCATTGCAAAGAATTCTTATGGTAGATATGAATTTAAATTTTTTTGATGGAATCAATGGAATGAATTCAAGCACTTCTATACAACATTAATAAATATATCCTAATTAAATGAATGATTATCAATAAAAGTAGCAAAATAATGAGAGCCCAAATGAATGGGCATTCAATGCCTAAAGGATTTGATGAAGATTGTGGAAAGGGCATTTAATAATATTTCATCATTTCACAAGTAGAGCATTCAAATTTTGATAGAGGTGAAGAGATGATGTCTGTAAGATGAGTAGCATTCAAAAGATGAGTAATTGAAGATATAAGGGAAGATGATGTGTTGAATTTGAAGTAGTATAGCGTTCTAATTCAATTGCTCCACCAAGTTTCATCTTTATTCTAAGATCTTAAAAGGTACATTGAGAAAGATAAAATGTTGTAGAATAATTGTGAGTTTTGATTAGCCAATATATGGTTAAAAACATTCACAAAAATTTGTTACATACAGTGCATTTGTCAAAGCAAGGCTTGGAGATGGTTGAATGATTCCCTTTTCATAAATCAAGAAATGAGTTTTGTTATAACAAGAAGTGGTTAGGGAGTTATATGTAAGGAAAGGAATAAATGTTTATTGCCTCACATCTGTGAAGTAGTTGTTGAATATAAAGCCCAAGGCATACTGGTAGAAATATCAGCAACAATAATAGATCTTGATATAGGCGTTGCGCATTAAACGATAAACAAAGTCTTGATATTATATTAAAAGTCTAGTGAGAGAATGGCTGCATGAGCATGCGATGATCTCAACCTTGAGTGTGCGATGATCGAGCTCGATTTCAATGGAGAGATTAAAAGCAATTTCATAACCTTTGATTGATTTTTAGGATATGGTCAGATCTCAGCTAGATGAGGCAACATTGATTGTAATCGATGTTTACGATTGCATGAATCAAACGTAGAAGCTCTGAAGTGGCATTGATGGTGATGACTGAGCTCGCTTTGATAGTGATGTTGAAGGCAATTTCATAGTCTTTGATTTGTTTTTTTTTTATAAATTTTGAAGTATTTAATTTTAGAATATCTTTATCAACTCTAAAGAAAGTTGCAATTCTATTTTCTTGGTAGAAAATGCAATTTTGCTTAAATTTATAGAAAAATTTTGTTTTATGTGAATCAAACATAGAAGCTTGAATTATCTTCTCTCAGTAGAAAATATGAATTTTCCATTAAAATGCGAGTTTCTCAGCTGCAAAATAGAATGATTGTGCTTGAATTTTTCTTAATGAAAAAAGATTTTGTAGAAGTGCATCACCTTCGAAGTCATTGATCTCAATCTCAAAAATGATGTTTTCATTTTGTGGCTCAAAATCATTTTTTTTCTTAAAAGCATTATCAATCAAATGAATCTGACACAATTTCAATATACATACAAACCTTAAATAATTTGCTCTTATGATATAAAGCTTTTACTTTGTAAGATGTTAAATCCCTTGAATAAAATGTTAACTAGTAATGCAGTATGCAGGCAACTATTAAGTTCTTACCATTTTTATGTTCATAACATAAGGATGTTTACCTTGATTTTTAAACTTTTTGTTAATTCCAGCTATTGAATTGTTTTTTTATTAGATTTACTAGCTTCAACCCAATTTTTATTCATTCAATTTTTAATGATTTGCACATCTCTCTGATTTCTTATTTGATTGTAATAGATTCAACAATTGATGAATTATGTATGCTTATTTAGATTTAGTGCATTTTTATATATGCTTAAAAGGTATAATTTCTATCAAGTTCTTTTTTGTTCAAATTGAGCAACTATTTAGAAATGTAGTTCATACTTTTCATTAGTGATGATATTCAGCTGTTAATACCCATCATTTGATCTCTTATTTTTGTCAACTTTACACAAATATAAATAAAATAGTTCAGCATTCTATATATGTTCAAAATTTTTTTTCCACTATCACAAATTTTGTTTGCATAGCCATTTGTTTTACTTTAACAACATTTTATCTTCATATTGTCAAATTTATTGTTATTGATTATGTTGTGTGACATCTGTGGAATGTCAATATCGGATTCTAATCTATTCTTTTAGGCCAATTGCTTATGACGAGGAGATTAGTAAGATCCCAACTTTTTAGAGTTAGCTTTATGAATGGTCAATTTCTTATGTTTTTGATGATTGTTACAAGTGATGAACCTATTATTCTTAGATCATCTTTAACAAATTTTATCCCTATAATTTTTTTATTTACATGTTTAATTGGTGCATTGTCTTCTCTATGTTGTATGTCATGACCACCCAAGTTTGTATTGTTGTTTTGAGTTTGATTAGGCCATCTTGCATATTGAATTTAATGTAAAACATGCAACATTGCAAAATAAAGATTGATAACAAAACATTAGGTAACATTATCAACCAAATCTTAACAATCGCATTACATCCTAATCACCCACATTTAACTAAAATCATAGCCTTTCATTTGAAACTAAATGACTCTCCATTCACCTATAAATACCCCAATCACGCCATGCCAGAGTGACAAAACCGTCGATACTCATTTAGTTTTTTTCATAAAGTTTGCTAAGTTAATATACATCAAAACATAATTTTTTTCTTTCCCCCAAATATTATTTTTATCATTTTTCTTATAAACTATAGATATTATTGCTTCCACACTTCTTTTTTTTAACTTAATTCTGAATATTATGGTTCAGCTACAGGAACCCTATTCAGCTTTATTGTCATTGTTTTTCATATATGGCTGTTATTTTCATTTTTATCATATCATGTTGAATTATGTTTAATATCTTTTTTCTTCTTAGTAATATGATGAATAATTTAATGAATGCTAAAAATTTGTAAATTGCAAATTATAATTAATCTATAGTTGTGCTTAACATAGCCTTTTAATTGCACAAATACAATGACTTAACAACAGTCCAAGGCTAGATTCTCAAAACGATCAAAATGAGATATAGGACAAGACACGGACAAATATTTTGTAATTGAAGCAAAATTCATATAAGAATTTTTCAATTTTATATGAAAATGATTATGAGACTATTTCGGTTGAAATAATTTTCTTGCTCATGTATAAATTTTGACATATAAGTTCATATATTTTTTTATTTTCCATTCAAAACTAAATATGATAATTAATAAAGATCGAAAAGGCCAACTTCTTTGTTCATCATTTCTCTATTACCAATATTTTTCTTTTATGCAGTAAAATAAAATTGTCTTTTTAGATCAAATGAGAAGGTTCATAGTATTGCGCTTCTTTTATGCAGTAAAATAAAATTGTCTTTTTAGATAAATGAGAAGGTTCATAGTATTGCGCTTTCTTTTATGCAGTAAAATAAAATTGTCTTTTTAGATCAAATGAGAAGTTTCATCTCCTGATCTTTATTTCTCAATTTAAAGTTCAGGTATGTTATTTTTATCAAATATGTTTTTTTCATTCAGTTGTTTTCATAAAAATTGTTAAGTTAATTTACATCAAAGCATAATTTTTTTTTATCTTTCACCGCAAATATTACTTTTATCAATTTTCCTATATACTATAGCAATTATTGCTCTCATGCCTCCTTTTTCTTAATGATAATTTCAAAATTTGGTTTGGCTATAGGTATTCTATTCAGTTTTATTGTCATTGGTTTTTCATGGAGAGCTATTATTTTCATTTTTATCATATCATGTTGAATTATATTTAATTTCTCTTTTCATTTTAGTTATTTGATTATATAAACATTTGATTAAATAATGAGACTATGATATGATGGACAATTTAAAGAATACTGAAAATTTATAAATTGCATACTATAGTTAATCTACAGTTGTGCTTCACATAGCATTTTAATTGCACAAATTCAATGACTAGACATTAGTCCAAGGCTCCATTCTCAAAAGGATTAGAA
Organism: Gastrodia elata; assembly: GCA_016760335.1. Classification (NCBI taxonomy): domain Eukaryota; kingdom Viridiplantae; phylum Streptophyta; class Magnoliopsida; order Asparagales; family Orchidaceae; genus Gastrodia; species Gastrodia elata. Next base: position 23,051,416 of record CM028682.1, read on the forward strand.
TGAGATATAGGACAAGATATAGGCAAAAGTTTTGTCATTGAAGCAAAATTCATTTAAAATATTTTCAATTTTATATGAATGGTTTTGAGGCTATTTTGGTTGAAATGATTTTTTTGTTCTTCCTTTATTATTTTTTCAATTTGGTGGTACCTCCACACATCATGCGAGTTTTATACTTGTATATATATGTGCTTATGTACAATTTATATGTAGTTAGCTTATGTGCAATTTTTGTTTTATTTTTATTTATATGTTTCAAATTTGACTATGCTTGCTAGGTTAAGATAAATTATGATTTTATATTGTATTTACGAACAATATTCTTAGTTTCATTATAATTATGATTTTCTTATTTATATTGCAGTTTGATTGTGCTCCCATTGGATTTTTTTGTCTCTACTCCAGCTACCAAATATGCCCCAACAGTTCACAACTATGGAAGAAATCAGCCTGAAGAAGCAGGCTCGCCATCGTTGCCAGTCTATCCAAACCTTGCGTCGATCGCCGCGCCTTCTTTTAGCTGTAAGAATGGGGCAAGTTCTCCCTCAACAACCCCTCAACTGTAAGGAGTTTGCAGAAATGGATCTTCAAAACCTTTCAAAGAAGAATTCAGACATTAAAAGAGGGCACGTGACTTGTGTTCCCCAAGCCCCTCTCCGTCGTTCTCCACGATTTCTTCCATGCAAAATGATGGAACCAGAAACTTTTTCACAGAAATTAACCTCTAGCATGAAATCAATAGAAACTCAACTGGGTTCTTCCTCTATTTCTTCCAAATTGAAGGAAGCCGCTTTTTCGAGAAAGACAATGGCAACAATTTGTAGGAATCAACAGAATCAGTCAAGGTCAAAGTTTGGCGTCACTTTTGGAAAGACACTGAATGGCCCTAGGCAATCTTATGAAGCTGGAATGGAAGCCCTTGAAACCCCGAAAGGGTTTCATTGTGGGAACCCTAGACGACAGTCTTTGAGGCTATTGGGTTTAGCTCCTGTTTTTACAGAAAATATGAACAAAGGGATTGAAGATTCTAATGTGAATAAAATGATTGGAAACTCCAATTTTAGCAATAAAGTAGAAGATAAGAAACTAGCCGATTGCAAGGTTGTGATCATGAGTCGTAATATGGAAATGACTTCTACTGCTACTGGGGCTAGAAAAAAAGGGAAAGAACCTGCAATTATTGCTAAGTCAGGCTCTGAGATAAATTTAAAAGATGATGGTGAATCCATTAGTTGTCTGATGAAAAGACCATTTTCTAGGCATATGGCATCATCAAATGATGTAATGAAGAGAGGAGTCCATTCGCAGATGACAAATAAAAAGGAGGAGGCTGTTGAAATGCGTACTGTTTGTAGGGGAGACTTACTTGCAAAAAGTAGAATAGATAACGGCTTTGTGATTACGAAAATAGCCAATCTTCACAAGGAGAAGAAAGAAAAGGAAACTGACGTGGGATTAGAGACTATGATTGAAAAAAATAAGAATGATGAATGCCATGGCTCGATAGCATGGAGCAAAGAACAAGAAGAAGCACTGCAAAATGCCTATTTATTGACAAAACCGTCTCCTCAGTTTTGGAAGAAAGTCTCTAAAATGGTATGCTTTTGGCTTTGTCGTTTCATTTTTATTCTATTATTTATTTTTTATATTTTGTGGCATATAATAAAACCATTATTATTTAAATGACTTGGTGCTCAAACTGCTAGTCATCAAATGCCTTTCAGGAATTGTTCTTAAAGTTAAAACCACACTTGACTGCACATTTGGAATTGTTAGCATATTTTGCCAAGCAATTTGTAAAAAGATTGATCTACCTTAGTAGGCATTGAAAGTAGATCTGTAATCACATTTACTAGTGATTCGCCTACCTTTTACCCATTACCCATTACAGTTCATATAGTTTGTATATATATATATAAATACCGATTTGTATTTTTTTGTTTTCCTTTTTTATTTTTATTTTCTCTCTCTCTCTCTATATATATATATATATTTATTTTTTGTTTCACAATCTTTCAGTTCATGGCTTTGTTTTTTTCCTTGTGACAACATTTAATATAGCAACATTTTATTTAAGAAGTCCACAGCATAAGTCGTGGAGAATGCAAGACTTTGCGAATCAAGATTCAATACCATTGCATATCATTTTGTTTATATATGCGGATAATATTTTCATATGAAGGATGTCTATAACTCCAATATATCAAGAGATGCAAAAAGGAAGAAGGCATAATGTGATTAATCATATTCAATTTATTTCAGCTCACCTAACATATCCTCACACTGCTATTTATAAGAGTTGCCTCCAGCACTTTACAATTCAATTCACTAAGGCACAGCTTATTGCTCCCTTAACACTATTATTACATTTTAATTGATTCTTATAAATATCCTATATCTTGAAAATGACCTTATTCTCAAGGTTAAAGATGCCATAAACTTGTAACAATAGTCAATTTTATAGGTTTTATCTTATGTCATTCATTGCCTAGTGCTATCTTGTCAGATGAAATGGATTCTTGGATGGGATTTTGAGATTTGTGAGCGGTATTTTAATTATCTGGTGCAAAAGAAGAGTTGATCGGTCGTCTATAGCTTTAAGATACATTAGATGCTAAGGAAATAACAGTTCAGGAGAAAAATACTTGTGGAATGAGTAAGCTCCAAGATGTTTATGAGTAGCAAAGAATTTTGATTCTCAATATGCTTTTAGTTGTTATTTTCTATTAACGCTATTCAAATATTTTATGTGTTCAAGACCATGGTGAGCTCATGTTTTGATGGTAATTTTATTGTAATAAAATTGAATTAACAACCATTAATATGAGGATGTACACCAACACTTTAATTGGCATATTCACAATACATCTATACTAATGTTTTAAGAGATCATAATGTTACAGAAGCATTTGTATTAATTTTTGCCAACCAGTAACATGGTTCTTCTCCAACTATTGCATTGCTAGACCATTTATTCAGGTGAAATAAATGGAAAGATGTGTGTATAATGTGTCATGAAGAAAGAATATTTCTGCTTTGAGGGTTTAATTTTTTGGGACAATTTCATTAAAACAAAGAAGGGTGATGGAGCACATCAACAAAATTACACAATTACACCTCGTGAATCCAATAAGCACTAAATTGATCTCACCAACTAGCCCAATCAACATCAGGTTTCCGCTTTCCATAGTTTAATACAACAACAAATTTTTTTAAGGGTTTATATTCTTAGAAGATTTAACAATATTTTATGATTGCTTTCAATTACCTAATGCAACTCTCCATTCTTGGACACAACAATGGTGGAGTTTTCATAATTTATTGATGAATATTAATTGGGGATAATATTGTAATTTAAAATACTAATTTTCATTATAAATTTTGAATTTGAAATTAAAATTCAAAATTTTGCTTCCCTTTTTAAAAGTGGGCATTCATCAATTACTTGCACCATTTTATATTTTGTCTCCATTTTGTTTCCCATGTTATATCTTTAAATATTTTATTTTTTCCTTATTTGAATTTTGAAATTTAAATCTTAAGTTGGAAAATATAATATGGATGCAATTGTTATAAAAATTAAATGAAAATTCAAATTCAGTTACTCTTTTTGCTGTCTTACTTCTCTTCTTCCTCATCATTCCAACCATCTCCACCACCGTTATGCATTCCCCCATTTTACCTCATAATCATGTCAGTAACTCATCTGCAAGTAAACCCCCAACACTCTCGTCATTTTTTAACTTTAATCACCAAATTCTGTTGCAACAAGCCAAAACGCTAACCCAGCAATAACACGATAGGTTTTTGTATTTTGGCTATATATATTGTATTATTTGGCCAAAACTTTTGTACAACCACTTTTTAAAAGCTAACAAAAAGCCCTATAACTTTCTAGAAAACATCTTTTTTCATTTTGGTCTGCTTCATTGCCGACAATGTGCTTAAATAGAGATCTACTATTTTACTTGCTGACATTTAACAATCTTATATTACTATTTTGGGATAAGGATTGAACACTCCACGAGTTGGTATTAGAGCTACCTAAGAAAACTTTCTCAATTCCTACATCAGATCTAAAGAGTGCAATGTATTAAGGGAAATCTTCACTACTTGGAGTGAGGTAAAGCCAAAAAAGCTAAGCGGGTATTTGGTATGATGTAATTTGAGAAATTTCAGTATAAAGTGATCTGATTACAGTGTAATTCGGTTACTTTACTGTTGTTTTGTAATTTTACAAAAAATTTAACATTTTTTGGTTTGACATGAAGTAATTTGTGAGTATGATATTTTGAGCAAATTGGGGGGTCAATTTATCCCCTAAAAATAATTTTTAAGGGTTTCTGTGTTACGAAACGAACTTCGTTCGAACGAATCGTTCGATTGGTTCGAACTTCGTGGAAGAAGCCGCTCGATTGGTTTGAACTTCGTTCGAAATGACTCCTCACTCGGCTGCTTCGCTATTGCTTGTAATCGCCAGCTACGCTCAATTCGGGTGTAACTAGATTTCTCCATTTCTATATATATTAACGCAAAATTGAATTACAATATAAAAGTTTTTCACCTGTTTTATTTCATACCAAACGCCAATAATCTCATTTTACCCAGAAAAGTTTTAATTTACTCTTGTTTTACCTCTCAATTCAAATAGCCCCTAAAAATTTTTTGGTGGATGACATTGTGGACCATGCACAAAAAAAATAAAAATCAAGAAAATATTGTTATTATTTTGATCAAGTTTGAGATGTTCACTGTAATTTGATCTATATTATCATCAATGGGAGCATTCCGTTCTACAAATAATTATTCACATTGTCCTGGCTGCTATTGCATGCGAGCAATTTCCCATTTATTCTATATTCAAGGATAAGCACATGATTTACAACACTCAGTTAATGATCTTAAACAAAGTTGTTGTTAGAAAATGACTGGTCATGCAAAGGATCCATTGTTGGCTTCTCAAAATTGAGTCAGATTATACTTCAATATGTATTACCTTTAGTTGATAAGCCAACCTTATTAAATACAAATATTGAATTATAGTTTTTATCATATACTAAACTTCAATCCACATCTAAAATTAAAATTATTCATCTCCCTCTAAATGAATCTGCATGTATATTAGATGATATGTTATTGAATCATATATTCCTCTTATTTTTTCTATAACAAGTGAGAATCTCATACCTTTACACATCCCACCATATGAGAGACCTATTCATCCATCTACTCTTTTGAAATTTTTATCCCTCTATACATATACTAGATCGCTATCCTATAAAGAACCACATGCCCATCCATCTCTTATAACTTATTTCAACATAAAAACACTTGCACAACCACACCCTACCATTTACTACTAATAATACACTTATCCATCACTTACCTCTCTACCACTAAATAATTTTATTTTCTACTACTTAATTTGAATGACATCATATAGATACTACCACTTCTTGAGCACTATGAATTTATCTTTCCTTCTGAGATAGTTCACAATCTCTTTTGAATTCTCACAGTAGTAGATTCACTAGAAGTTTTGTAGGGTGTAATGGTCATCTTGGTACTTCTGTTTAATTTTTAAGATGCTCTTAGCTTTCTCGGAATGATTATTTTTAAAAAAAGGGATTATTTATATTGTAAGTATTGTAAGATTATTCGTAATGATTATTTGATAACTCGATATTGTTTGTTAGTTCTAGATTTGAAAATAAGGGTAATAAAAAATAATATTAATTCTTAAATATTTCTTAAAATTAGATAATGAAATTTTAAGAAGAGTAATATATATTGTTATAAGAATGAAGTTTTAAAATTTGGACTGATTTTGAGGGTGAAGGCACATTTTTGTGGAATTCGGTTGCTAGTTGTATTTGCAATATAACAAATATGCTACTTTGTAATCAAAAGAGAGTACTCGATACTAAATAATCGCTGTGGTAGAACAAAATATTCAAGTTAAGATTAAAGATAAAAATGTATGCAATAAAGAATAATTTAACTGTAATATTAAGAACAATTGAAGAAATATAAACTAGCTTATTGTGGATTCAAAATAGCATTTCAAGCTGTTAACAGTGAAATAATCGAGGATTTATATAGCATATTTGAAATATTTTATAAGCCGGTCAATTTAAGAGATAAAGGAAATAATTTTTAACTCAATTAAACTATCAAAGATGATGATAAAAAAAATTTTATAGGATAAAAAAATTCAACATAGATGGATGTATTAATTTACTAAGCTTACTAAGCTGCTTAATAAAGATTGTATTAATATAGTTAATTTAAGTGAGTTTAAAATAATATTAATGACCCTATCAATCAGCATATTAGTAAAATTAATATTTGGAATGCTTTAAAGAGAATAAGGAGTTGAAAAGAGAGGATCGAATGACATCTTTATCGATGTATGGAAACAGTTTGGTGAGAAGGAATTTTCTTGCCTTACCAAGTTATTTAATATTATTTTGAAAATTTTAAAATTTCAAATAAGTGGAGAAAGAGTATAAATAATGCAAAGTGTAGAGGAATCAAGTTAATGTGCTGTACATTGAAATTTTAGGAGAGAGTAATTGAATATAAATTATGAATGGATACTTATATTTATCAAGATTAATTTGGTATTTTGCCAAGTAGATCAACCTTGGAAACCATACATATATTGTAGGAATTCCTACTCACTCTCTATTTTAAAGAAAAAGCAATGAAGTTTAAAGAATCCTAGTTCAACCATACTTACAAAAAGGGAGATGGAATTCTTCTACTTTTTGATCCCTCAAATGAGAAACATTAACATTTGTTGTATGTGCTATTTTAAGAACTTGTCTAAGAAAAAAAAATGACAACTTTGTAGGCAGCGACGAACACTCCCAACTTTAAATCTGTGTTACAGACCCTTTTGCATTAATCTATAATTTTTTACTCAGTTAACATTGGTGATGGTGCAACAAGTACCTAAACTGAAGTAGTGCTCAAGCTGTTAAAAAACCGTTCAAAGCAAATCCTAATCTTATTCTGAAACCCTAAGTTGATGGCATCATTCACATGTTTCTAAATGCTATTTGTCTCTACTGTTTTGTTCACTCGTATACTTCTGTTTACATAAAGATTGCAATTCTTGCTATATTCCTTGCAGGTGCCTGGAAAATCTGCCCAGGAATGCTTTGATAAAATCCATAACATTGTGACGCCACTTTCTTCCCGGAATCGGGCAAGGAAAAGAAAGAAAAGCATATCCCCAATAGTTGACTTTGATTTATCTTCCGAAATTTTTAATGTTTCAGAAACTAAAACTGGAAAGATAAGGAGATGTAAAACTAAGAGGCTTGCTGCGCAGAAGACAGTGAGGCATCTGCTAAGGAAACACTGCCTTACCAACCAAATGAAAACAGCCGATCATTTCTCACTTTTTGAGTCTTCTGCATTCAACATTGCACCGAATGCTTCTGATATCCCAACACCGATGTGTACTTCAAGTTCTTACCATCTTCCTCAACAGCCTTGTGAAAGGCTGTCGGCCAATTCTAAAATGCTCTCGAGTTTCAAACTATTTACTTCTCCGAGCAGTCCCAGTCCCGAAGTTTTGAAACAGATAAAGAACAGAGCTTTGCATGATAGATACATTGACCAACTGCATCAAAGAGAAGCCAGGAGAGCGATGCTTTCCAAAAAATCAAATCTTCATGATGTTGGGTCGGACAAGCACTGCAGTAAGGCCGAGCATGGTGCTGCAGAAGCAGCAAGGATATCACTCCTCACTGATGCTAAATTTTTCATTGGTCGCTTCCAGAATAATATGGCTGACCCTACGCATGACCTTGATGCAGATTATAGCGATGAGTATCATGATACTGATGATGATGCTGAAATTGATGACTTTGATAGATGAAATGATACTGGTACATGTGAGTTGCTGATCTTTTTTGCAAGAAATTGACTATTTTCTTGGGTTTTCTTTTTGAATATAATGATAATACTTGCAATTCTTGTGTTCGAGAACTGAAGTTTTACTAAAGCTCATTTGTCTACTCCAAGCATGTTGAAGAAGTTGCTCAACAGCTCGCATCATTGAATACTAACTCAGACAAAGTAGCGTAGCAAGTGCAAGACGGCCTTAACACTCTGCATCGTCACCGTTATGACCAGTTATATTAGGAATTTTTCCCACTCTTGCTCCCCAGTACCTCTTGTTTCCCCTTGCACTATCTTGTATTAAAATTCATGCGTCCGATGGGCATTATTTTGGCAAAAGAAGAAAGAGGCTCGTTGACATAATTAGGATGACAATGGAAATATTTATTTTAGTGTTTATTGTAAAAATTGACCACAGATAAATAGGGTTTAACAAAGGGTTATTCTGTGGTTTTCACTTTGCCGTTAGGTTGCATTTATATCAAAAAAAATGTTATGGTGCCCCAAATATTCTCCAATTTTTCCCAACATTAAGTATAGAGCTGTTACAAGAGGAGAGAGAAATGCAGCCCCCAACCAATCAATCATTTTTATATCAATGTTTGGAGATTTGAGGATTTACCATTTATATGAAAGTTGCAACTTATATCAATTCATTTCCATTGATATCAACGCTTCACGGTCCCTTAGCCTGACATTTTTGAGAGGTAGAGTTGGCAACTTGCTTCCATGTAGGATGAGGGATTGTGATGGAATGAATAAAAATAAAAAAAAGAAGCCCAATGGAATGTAATCAAAATATTTTACTTATTGCTTCTTAGCTTATATTTTTATCTCATTCTCAAGAGTAAAACATTGCTAGTATTTCTTCCAGATGTAGTTGAACTATGAAGTCGTTCTCTTCAGGCATTATAGGAAGTGAGGAACGGTCATCCCAAATGATTTGTTCTACTTGACATTGCTAGTAGTTTCTTCCCGATGCAGTTAAATTGGCTTCTAAAAATTTCCAAGTAGTTTGCTCTTCAGGACTTTAGAAAGTGAGGAACTGTGTCATCCCAAATGATTTGTTATTTGTCTCCAACTTCAATTAGCTACATAGGGATCATTGATCAATATATTAGGCCTGAAAAGCTGGTCAGCGATCCTTTCAAGCTCAACTGCAAATGAAACAAGAGCTGAGTCTCAAAGAAACGCTGCAAATGAAAGAGACGAGCAAGCTCTGTTGTATCTCCTCTGAACAAATTCTCTGAAATTTACAAAGAACAAGCGCAAACTTAGCAAAAGACTTAGTAGCACCTTTATGTCTCTGCTAAACCCATGATATTTCAAATACCTGTGTTTTATTATATTACAGTATGGAGCTCCTGTCCAGGTTAAATTGTTATGTTGAATAGCCTCAAATGTTAATTTTTTGTTATATTTATTAGCTTAAAAAGTAAATACATAGGGGGCTGGGAGGTTGTAAAAAGAGTCCTAAATCTAATATTCCAAATGTCAGCCCCAAAAAAGATGGTCGTGGGTATAACTTTAAAGGTCACTTGCAGAAAAGATAAAAGCCCACAAAAGCTCCAAAACATGCAACCAAAAACAGCAAAAAGGGAAGCAATCCAAAAAATGATTTTAAGCACATTTGGCAGAATTATAGGGATGTAATTGAAACCAAGAGTTCTCAGAATACTCAGCAATGTGAAGGACCCCGACTCGCACCTCTGTGTACGCTCCCAGAAGCATTCAAATCTCCAGCATGAAATGAAACATCCAAACAGCACAACTGATAATCAAACCAGCCCCGGCAGCAACCTCATCACCAGCGGTCATCCGCACATTCAGCCGATACCCGTCAACAGCAAAGAAAAATGGCAGCACTTCCAACACCCATCCCAATTGAGTTACAAACATCACATCCAGGCTGACACCACCAATATCAGAAGCAGTTAGACCAATCCGCCACAGACTACAACAAATTTGATCCTCATAAAACTAGGTGTCATAAAGTATTGACATACAATCCCATCCAATACCACAGCCCACTCCAAGCGTAGAACTTTGCTCAATCAAAACCACAAAGAATTGACAAACCAGTCCCCACCAATCACCACAATAAAGCATGCACATAATCCAGTTACAAAGATCAAACTTAAAACAATCATCATACAGCCATTTCCTGGGAGGATCTGCATGCACAAACACAAAAATTCAGAACCTACTTGGGTTTGATTCACATCACACCACGATTCAGCTGAAAGTTAAAACCAGAAACAACTAAAAAAAGAAACCTGCCACACCATACACACCACAAAAATTCTTAATTTAAATGACATTAGAGATTTTAAGGTGAATTTAAATTTAGCAAAATCAACATTTCCCCACTTTAGGCTGCTAGCAGGAACGCCCTTAATCAAGCCAAGCACTTCATTAATGACCGTATTAAAAATGGCATGAAAATTGAAGTTCTTGTTTGCATACTTGTCTGATTTTGAGCATTCCATATGGCCCACAGGGGCATCAATAGTATTCCCATATGGATCTTACATTTTTTAGAAAAATTGAAACCATTTCTCCTACTCAGAACATCAGCAATACTGTTAAGGCCAGTCATGTTACCATTGGTAAAGATAATAAGATCATCCGCACAAGACAAATGAGAAATCAACAATTTGTCCCCTAAGGGATTGATCCTCATTAAAAATCATGTTAAGTTTAATAGACCAAACATTAAGCACCAAAACAAACAGAACAATGGACATAGGACCTCTTTGCCTTAACCCCTTTTGAGATTTAAAGAAACTTTCAGCCAACCCATTGACGATAATAGAGAACCGCGCATTATGGGTAAGCATTTCTATCAACTTGTCAAAAGAATCGACAAACCCAAACTCCCTAAGAAATCCCCAAAAAAATCCCTATTAACATTATCATAAGCTTTTTCCAAATCAATTTTACAAATAAGATTATTCCCTTTAGTCTTATTATCTAAACTATGAACTAGCTTTTGAATCATAAGAATCTTATCCTTAATTTTTCTATTATGAATAAAAGCACACTGATGGGGTTCAATAAGAATAGGAAGAATATTCCAACAACATTCTAAAAAATTGTGGATAACATTATCAAGTAAGACTCAAATAGAAGAAGGGAGTAAGCCAAAACCTGATATGGATGACCAATTGTCAAGGAATATCATTAAGGGGGAAACACCCCATAGTCACGGTGCTAAGTGTCCTCTTTGAGCCCGAATCAATTAGGAATATCCCAACAAACTTTTCTTAACTTCCTTTATTTTTTGGAAAAACAACTAATTAAATTTGTAATGACCCTAGGTCATCTTTAAGGAAAATGTTAATTTCCCGCAATATTTAGACTGTCAATTCTCCCGCAAATTTCAGTTTCCCGTTAAAGCTCCCGCTAAATTTCGGTTTTTAGTTACAATCCTTAATTTGGAAAGTATTCAAATTCGTTAAAGCTGAAATAAGAAACTTGAAATTGACATTAAGCATGAAAAGGGAACGAGAACCTCAGAAAAACCTGCAACAATTAAGGTTGATGGTTCTATTAGGAAAGAAATTGGAAACATACGCACACTTATTAGCTTTTTAAGAACCGCTCAACCCCTTCGGCTCCTATAATCGCGCCACTTCCAATCCTATTGGACGCTTCCCGTAATCCCTCGCGCGTTTCAGCACTTTTCCGGCCAACGCAGTAGGTGTGTGTTACATACGCACGCCTTATTTAAGTCTGAAAGTCGCTCGATTCTTCATTGCCTTCTCTCGACTCCTTCCTCTTCCCTTCCGCTTAAGCTGAGGAGCATACCCGAGCCAACGACGAGACGCATTGGCAATAGTGTCTTGCGCGACCAGCACAGGAGCTGACGGGAGCATGGTCGACGCCCCAACGTACTTGCACGATCCCCCTCGCTCGATCCCTCCGTCTATGCGCCGATCTTTCTTCTCCTCTTCCGCTCGATTCGGCGCCGATCCTGTGCATTCGATCGAGAGTAAGGTATGATCTCCTTGCCCTTCTTCTTTTACCTTCAGCCGATCAAGAGAGGGATAGCCGAATGCTAGGAGTATCAATATAGGGAGATCATAAAAGCACAATTATTCTATTTTTTAATAATATTGCCTGTGAAGTTTTGTAGGTATATATATATATATATATATATATATATATATATATATATATATATATATAATCTTATTAAACATTCCCTTATTAAATTCATGATTAAGTGAATTTCTTGAGAGAGATTAGACAACTAATGTATTTTTGAGTTGATCTATTCGAATGAGCAATGCTCTATTTTTTTTTTCTTCTCTTTAGTGTTTGTCATACTAAGGCGATTGATTATAGGGATATATTAGCCGTTGCCAAGAATGGATTGATCCTTTCGAATGATTTATCAATTCGTTGAGTTTCAAGGTCATTAAAATAAACAAACCTATGAATATAATCAGCACTTTCTAGACGTCATTTTGACATCATTACCTTATAGATTGATTTTATAATGATTTTATCTAATCAAATAATCAATCTCTTGGGTTTATGATTTAACCTACTTGATTGATTTTTTTAAGTATTTCATTGACTAAATTAGTCAAGAATATGATTGATCATTTGAAATTCATAGTTCCTAACCTAGGTCTTAAAATCATAAGAGGATCTAAAATATTGAAAGAATTATAAATTAATCAAGATTAACTTAGAAAGGATTATATATGTTTTAATAATAAAGACAGGCATTGTCAAAGACTAATAGAATTACAAAATATAATTTTTGCAGACACATTGAGTCTCTTAGTACCATATCAGAATTGTGTGTGATTCATTTATTTCTAACACAAAGGTACACTGAATATTATTTTTATGCTTTTTACTATCATTTGTTGCTTAAGCATCGCTTTAAGCCTATTTTGTATTGCTATTTAATGCGTTCTTCTTACTACTAATGATGTAAGAGAAATAAAATGATGTTTATGTATCTTGTGAATGTTGTAAGAAGGGTTCCGAAATGGAGCATGAATAGATTAGGGATGGGGCTACTCCTCGGGAGCTATAAGAGTGTCATCTGGAGTCTTTGAGGGGGCTCAGGTGAAGATTATGCTTAAATGCATATTTATTGCCATCTGGAGCCCTTAAGGGGTCCCAGGTGAAAGTTATGCTTAATGCATATGAACCCAGCCTTATGATTCTGGCTTTGCCCATCAAATTTGTTATAATCATTTCATAATATCATAAGCATAAACATAAACATGAGTTTTATGCTATTATTATTTTTTCGTTTGAAAATTTGGTATATAATAAAAGAATATTTATTTTGCAAGAGTTATGATTATCTTTTTGCTATAAATTATATTTCTCTATAATTATTATCATTTTTGCCTTCCGCTTTTGCTTAAAGTATATTTTTAAATACTCTTTGTATTTAAAATGTGGACTAAGGCATTATTTTTATAATGCCAGATCAGATACAGCTAGAGGAGGTTGATATAGCTTAAAGGCATAGCACGAGAAATTAACGAATTCTAACTACCCCTGCTAGGGATAATCATGTTTGTATAATGATGTTTTTGTAATAAGTTTTTGATATTGTTTACTTTAAATTGAATTAATGTTATTTCTTATACTTGAATGGCTCTGGATGTTTGTTCAACTGCTATTTTATTTCATCGCCAATATGATAATGCGGAGAGATGCATCCAATGTTAGTTTGGTTGCTACCAACCTAACATAGGTCATCATAGTTGGTACCAGAGCAGGATTAAAAGTGTTGGAGTAAAATAGCAGTTGACATAAAAGCCATAATTAAGAAATTATTCAATTTAAAATACAAATAGATTAGAATAGAATATTTTGTAAAAAACTAGTAACATAATAAGGCTATGGTTGGAACAAAATATCTTGTAGAAAATTAGTAACACAATGAGGTTATTATTGGGACAAAACATCTTGTAGCAAATTAGTAACATAATAAGGCTATTATTCAACAAGTTATAAGTTTGGATCTTTAACTGATGAATTCTCCCAATCACTCGGTGGAACACTCTGAAATCGATTTAAGTTAAGAAGGGTCCTGGCAAATAAACATTCATGAACCTAATTTCAGCCCCCTACCCTTAAAGATCGAATTCGGGAATTAGAAGACAAGGAGGAGGCACGTGGTGATAACCGGACAAGGTTCATGTGTGTCTCATACAAGAAAATTACTAGCCTCCAAAAAGAGGTGCAACAATTGAATGAAACACTGAGGTTGGTACTTTCTAAGTTGGCAGAATTTACTCTGGAGAAAGAAGAAGAGCATGAAGAATGCATTTCAGAGGTTGAAAGGAAGGTGCATCATGAGACCCGCCAAATGAGGAATGCAGCCTCAACTTCTAAGAATAGGAAAATGACCATTAAGTATAGGAAGCTTTGGGTTGAAAGCCTTAAGAAACTCATTTAGAATACTATTTTCTTAAGAGAGAAATTATGTGTAACAAGAGAAAATGATTGTATCTGTATTTTTGTTAACTTTCTTTTGCATAAAATATTAATTCTCTCTAAATAATGCATTCAAATCTTTATTTATCTCAATCACCCTCCTTATAGATGAATCTGGAAGAGTACTCTCCTAAGTTGCCAATGGAGACTCCTGTGAAGGTCCCTTTGCCTTCAGGACCATCGGAGAATAAAACTGATAAGATCTTAGAGTTGATGGCCCAAATATTAGCCAATCAACACAAAACTCATGAGTTTCCTCCTAAACAAGGGCACAGAATTGGCGGAGCCTTGCAAGCCTTCCTGAAGCTGAACATACCGCGCTACGATGGGTCAACTCGGTAGATGGATGCAGAAGATTGGATACAGGAGATAGAAGATAAACTAGAGGATATAAAATGACCAGCCAGAGATGTGGTGAGATTGGCTAAGAGCCTATTCAAGGCTAAAGCCAAGCGATGGTGGGGCGTCACCCACAAAACTCAATTCATGGGCTTGGAGCTAGAGGACATATCGTGGGAGGAATTTGCGGAGGCATTCCGAGGTCGCTACATTCCTCTTTCTTCCCAAAAAATATTGGAGAACCAATTCAACAAGCTGACTCAGGGAAATAGGTCCAACCCGACTTATGAGTATGAGTTCACAAGACTCTCCAGGTATGTGCACAAGCTAGTGGACACAGAGGCTTATAGGTGTAGCAGGTTCTTGGATAGTTTGAAGGACTCCATCCGAACCAGCTTACTCCCGCTCAAGCATACCAAATTTGCTGAGTTACTGGACTGCGCAACCATTATGGAGCATAATGAATAAGTAATCGCCGAATGCCAATAAAAGTGACACTCCCAATCCCAAGACAAGCGTGAAACCCTTAAAAGGTCTCAACCTAGTAGGCAGGCCAATGTTTATCAGATCACCTCAGGGCCTGCTAGGGAAAGGGCAAATTCAGAATGTCGGCGACCACACCCAATGGGCAGGTGCTATCACACTGGCAACAGATGTTACCAATGTGGCAGAATGGGACATAGTTACCGACATTTCAAATCTTTCAAAAATATTGATGGGGACATCATCCAGAGGCCCAAGATGAACATAGTATCTACCACTACTCATGCCCCGGCTCCAGCAAATGCACCAGCCTCGGCAGCATCTCCTGCAACTACACCGACTCAAAGGAGAGGTCATGCCCCGGGACGACCAGCTGCCGCTAGGGTTTACACACTTACCCCGGTTATGGCTCCCGAGGATCATGACATGGTGACAGGTACTTTTAAATTATGTTGATCAGCATATTTTAATTTTTAAGAAATAAATATTTAGCATGCATTCAATATTAGGTACCTTATACTTGTCTGAGAACGCATGTATAACATTATTTGACACAGGTGCGAGTCACTCATTTATACTGAAACATTCATAAAGAATCTATAACTACCATTTAGAGAACTAACGAAAAGATTAAATGCGGGATTAGCATCCGGTGCCCTCATGAGCGCTATAGAGTAATGAGAATGCAAAATCCCAATTAATGGTGGAACGCTTAAAGCCAGCTTGATAGTTCTTCCAATTACAAATTTTGATATCATTTTGGGTATGGACTGGCTATCTTATCATCAAGCAGTCATAGACTACCATCGTAAAAAGGTCACTCTCAGGAGTGCAAGGAGACTAGTGACATTTATGGGAAGGCTAGGCATTGCCGTATCTCTCATCAATGTCATACAGGCATCCAGGCTAATTCAGAATGGGTGCGAAGCCTACTTAGTAACAATGTTAGGAAGCATATAAGAGGTAGCTTTCTTAGCAGATACAAGGGTCGCCAATGAGTTTTCAGATGTATTTCTCAATGATTTGCCAGGAATACCTTCGGTACGGGAAATATATTTTACTATTGATTTAATTCTCGGTACGTAACCGTTATCAAAGGTACCATATAGAATGGCACCAAAAGAGCTTTAAGAAGTGAATGAGCAATTAAAGGAATTATTAGATAAAGGCCTTATTCGTCCCAGAATGTCACATTGGGGAGCTCCTGTGTTATTTGTCAAAAAGAAAGATGGTACCATAAGGATGTGTATTGGTTATCGAGAATTGAACAAGCTCACAATCAAGAATCGATATCCTCTTCCTCGCATCGATGACTTATTTGATCAACTTGCTAGAGCAGTAGTATTTTCCAAAATTGACCTTTGATCCGGATACCACTAGGTGAGAATAAATGATGAGAACATTCCAAAGACAATGTTCTGAACGAGATACGGACATTACAAATTCTTAGTAATGTCCTTTGGGCTGACAAACGCCCCATCGTTATTCATGGATTTGATGCAAAGGGTCTTAAAGCCTCAACTGGATAAATTTGTGATTGTCTTCATCGATGACATTCTAATATATTTCAAGAATAAAGAAGATCACGAAGTTCGTGTGCAAACAGTCCTAGAGACCCTGAGAACTAATGCATTATATGCAAAATTTTCCAAATGTGAGTTTTGGTTGAATTTTGTAGCTTTTCTGGGGCATGTAGTAAGTGACATAAGAATCTAGGTGGATCAAAAGAAAATCGTTGCCATTCCTGTATAGGCGCAACCTACATCTATAACATAAATTAGAAGCTTTCTAGATCTCGCTGGCTACTATCGAAAGTTTGTGCAAGGGTTTTCTCAATCTCAGCTTCACTTACCAAATTAACACAGAAGATGGTACCATTTGTTTGGAGCTATGAATATAAAGAATCCTTTCAGAAATTAAAGCATGCCTTCACGACCGCTCCTGTTCTTACTTTACCACAGGAAGGAATGGACTATCAAGTTTATACCGACACGTCCAAGGTAGGACTTGGATGTGTCTTAATGAAAAATGGGAGGGTAATTGCTTATGCCTCACGTCTGCTAAAGATCCATGAAAAGAACTGTCCAGTTCACGATTTGAACTTAGCAGCAGTTATCTTTGCACTTAAGATATGAAGACATTATTTGTATGGAGTAAAATGTGAAATATTCACAGATGACCAAAGCCTCAAATACATCTTTACTCAGAGGGAGTTAAATTGTCGGCAAAGGCGATGGCTGGAACTCATTAGTGATTATGATCTGGATATCTAATACCACTCAGGAAAGGCCAATGTCATGGCAGACGCCTTAAGCAGGAAATCAGTTAGCGTACTCAACACGATGACCATTAATAAGGATATCGTTAAGGAGCTGAATAAGCTAGAGATAGATCTGGTAACAACGGACCAACTGAATACCATTTTGACTACAGGAGTTACAGATTTAACATTAGAGGAGCGTATAAAACTATCCCAAGAAAAAGATTCAGAGTATCAAAAAATGAAGCAGCTTATCGTGGAGGGAAAGAATAATTATCTTCAAGAAAAGAATGACTATATTTATCATAAAACTCGATTATGGGTGCCCAATGATAAAGAATTACGAATGGTGATATTACAGGAAATGCATTATTCAAGATATATTATCCATCCTGGGACTTCAAAAATGTACCACGACTTAAAAAAAAAATTATTGGTGGTCTGGACTAAAGAGGAGTGTAGGAGAGTTTGTGGCACGTTGCAATGCATGCAACTTAGTGAAAGCGGAACATCAAAAGCTAGGAGGACTCTTATAGTCTCTATTAGTCCCATAACGGAAGTGGACTGATATTGCCATTGATTTCATTGTTGGTTTTCCTTTAAGCAAATCAAGAGCTGATACCATATGGCTCATCATTGACAGACTCACAAAGTCAGCTCATTTCATGCCAACAAGACAGACAGACCCCATGGAGAAGCTTGCAAGAACTTATATTAAGGAAATCATTCAACTACATGCAATCCCAAAATTAATTATATCAGACAGGGACCGTAGATTCGCTTCTCAATTTTGGAAAGCCGT
Source organism: Gastrodia elata (assembly GCA_016760335.1). Lineage (NCBI taxonomy): Eukaryota > Viridiplantae > Streptophyta > Magnoliopsida > Asparagales > Orchidaceae > Gastrodia > Gastrodia elata. Next base: position 23,069,691 of record CM028682.1, read on the forward strand.
ACACGATGATTTGGGCACTAATATCTTGCAATGAGCACTGCTTTTCATCCTCAAACTGATAGATAAACCGAATGAGTTAATCAAGTGCCAGAAGATCTTTTAAGACTATGCATATTGGACTTCAGTGAGAATTGGGAACCACACTTGCCATTAGTTGAGTTTGATTATAATAACAATCATCAGGACAGCATTGGAATGGCGCCCTACAAAGCCTTGTACAAAAGAAAGTGTCTTACACCTCTATCCTGATCAGAAATTGGAGATGTCCAAATTTATGGATCCGACATTGTCGAAGAAATTAATAAAAATATTTAGTTGATAAAGTTAAGAATAACTGCAGCCCAGGATTGCCAAAAAAATATCACGATTTAAGACACAGGATGCTGAAATTTCAGATAGGAGATTTTGCTTATTTAAAGGTAAGCCCAATGAATGGAGTATATCGATTTGGCATATCAGACAAGTTGAGCCCGCGATATGTGGGGCCATTTGAGATTATTACCCAAATAGGGAACTCTGCTTACCATTTGAAACTACCAGAGGATGTTTCTAGAGTACATAATATGTTCCATGTATCATCCTTACATAAGTGTGCAAGAACCATCTCGTCAGTTAGTAGCTCCCAAAACGATAATTCAGTCAGATATGATGTATGTGGAAGAACTAGACCAAATTATCGAACGAGATAATTGTCGATTAAGGAAGAGAACAATTCCTATGATCAAGGTGCAATAGAAAGGCCATAGTGCTAAGGAAGCAATATGGGAAAGAGAGGAGGATATGAGAAAGGAATATCCCGGACTCTTTCAGAATTCAGGTAATCTTAATTAAATTTTTTTGCAATCAACTAAATGAAATATATTTCGGTGTAATGTCGAGGACGACATTAATTTTAAGTATGGGAGTTTGTAATGACCCTAGGTCATCTTTAAGGAAAATGTTAATTTCCCGCAATATTTAAACTTCGTCAATTATCCCGCAAATTTCAGTTTCTCGTTAAAACTCCCGCTAAATTTCAGTTTTTAGTTACAGTCCTTAATTTGGAAAGTATTAAAATTCGTTAAAGCTGAAATAAGAAACTTGAAATTGACATTAAGCATGAAAAGGGAACAAGAACCTCAAAAAAACCGGCAACAATTAAGGTTGACGATTCTATTAGGAAAGAAATTGGAAACACACGCACACTTATTGGCTTTTAAGAACCGCTAGACCCCTTCGGCTCCTATAATCGCGCAACTTCCAATCCAATCGGATGCCTCCTGTAATCCCTTGCATGTTTCAGCGCATTTCAGTGCTTTTCCAGCCAACGCAGCAGGCGTGCGCTACATACGCACGCCTTATTTAAGTCCGAAAGCCGCTCAATTTTTCACTGCTTTCTCTCCACTCCTTCATCTTCCCTTCCGCTCGAGCTGTAAGAGCATACCTGAGCCAACGGTGAGACGCATCGGCAACAACGTCTTGCGTGACCAGAACAAGAGCCGATAGGAGCACGGTCAATGCCCAAGCGCACTCGCACGATCCCCCTCGCTTGATCCCTCCGTCTGTGCGCCGATCTTTCCTCTCCTCTTCTGCTCGATTCGACGTCGATCCTGTGCATTCGATCGAGAGTAAAGTATGATCTCCTTGCCCTTCTTCTTTTACCTTCAGTCGATCGAGAGAGGGAGAGCTGAATGCTAGGAGTACTTATATAGGAAGATTAGAAAATCGTAATTATTCTATTTTTTAATAGGGTTGCCTGTAAAGTTTTGTAGTTATATAATATATATATATATATATATATATATATATGTAATCTTATTAAACCTTCCCTTATTAAATCCATAATTAAGTGAATGTCTTAAGAGAGATTAGACAACTAATGGTATTTTTTTTTCTCTTTGTTGTTTGTCATACTAAGGCGATTGGCTATAGGGATATATTAGCCGTTGCCAAAAATGGATTGATCCTTTTGTAACAACATAAGGTTGTTACTCAAGTTAATTTAAGCTTAATCATATCTTAATTATTATTATGTTAATTTCATCTAGTTATTAGAATCAATTCATAAAAATTTGGCGCGATTCGGAGCTAAATCCAATATTTGGATTATTTTAATATTTAATTAATTAGAAAATTGATGTATTTATTTTGACCACGAAATCAAAATCTGACTTCGCCATTGCGATCGTCACCCCCAAATTAGCTAGGGATGATATTTTGGACGTGTTTGGAAGTCCTCGAATTTTTGCGAATATTTTAATATAATTAAATACACCGGAAAAATGAATAATTAAACAATCATCAGAATAAAATTTTGACTTCACCATTGAATTTCTCACCCCCAAATTAGCTAGGGGTGAAGTTTTGGGAATTTTCAGAACACGTTTATTTAATCTGAATTTTTAATAAATTAAAAATTAGGAATAATAATTAATTATTCATTAATTTGCTTTTTCTCTTTCCTTATCTCTCCTAAATTTTGGCTGGCCATCCCCCTTCATTCGGCTGACCCCTTACCTCCCTATTGCACATTGAAAGTTGAGGACATCCCTCTCCTCCCTCTTCTTAATTGCAATACTTGATGGCTAAGGTCATCCCCCTCCCCTTACATAATAACTCCCTAACTCATGGCCTTCTCATTCCTTCTTCTTCTTTAAAGAGAAACCTCAACTCTCCTTATTTTGTTTGCTGCCAAGCTAAAAGCTTCCTCTCTATTTCCCCCATTGTTGAGCTTGGTGCTGACGAAGGAGCTTCCCTCCCTCAAAGGTCTTGAGGAAAACAATGGTTTCTTCTTCCTCTTCCAAAGGCTAAGGTACTCTTTTGTTTACTCTCTTTGTACCCATTTGTTCTTCTTTCTTGGTCATTTCATTCCTCTATTATGCTTATTCGCATATTTAGACATCCATGATAAAGTATGGAAGCTATTATAGTTCTTCAAAGTAATATACCTCATGCTCTGTTTTTCATCCATTCTGCATAGGTCTTTATCATAATTGTACATATAGCTAGAATGATCTGTTCGTGCCGATTTTAGTGTCAATGGAAAGGTATCGAAAAAACCTTTCCATTGATATATGACACTGCTCATGGAATGCTCTGAATTGAGAGTATTTGAGCTTGAAATGTGACCCTTCATAGTTTTCGCATATGCGAAATCACCGTCGGGCGCTACAGCGCGCCGTAGCGTCCAGAAAATTTATTTGACCATATCTTAGTCATTTATACTTCAAATCTAAAAATTTAAAGTGCTAGATAGGTTAGAATTATAGTGTCAACAATAATCTAAAATAATATTTAGGTTCTGAACCCTAGAAAAATTAGAAAATGACTAAAATATCTCTAACCTTTATTAGGTCATAACTTGACCAATTGAAATCCAATTTGGGTCTACTCCCAGTTAAAGTATTCAGTGTGATATAGGAAAGCTATAGCCACTAAATTTGTTGAATTTGGATATTAAATGAAAAAGTTAGCTTTTTGACCCCCTCCTTTGCTTAGAAAATTACCAAATTGCCTTTGCAAATTAAAATAATTATAACTAATTCATTAGACTTCAAAATTTAGTGTTTTTAGACTCTATAGAATCCTTGAACAGCAACCAATAGTAAACTGCATAAAAATTTAGATTTCATTAGGTGTAATTTACTAAAATGCCCCTTAGGTCAAAAACCTTAGTTTGGACTCATATAACTCATGTCTTACCCAAATTGCATAATTAGGGTAACATTAGTTTCCTTATACAGAGTAGAATGAATACGTTAAGTGATTTATTTTTTTGATCTCTGTATTTCAATTTATGCCATAATCTTGTTAAACCATAATTAGTAAAAATTAGGGTTTGTAATCATTGGATTTTAGCAAACTTAGTTTATGATTAATTGTATGATAAGATAGAACTTATGAGCCAAATTGTATGATTTTCTGATGGTTAGATTTGTGGTTATGTGCTAATCCTTTAGGATTGATTTAGGGTTTGATTAACACTAAATACTTTTTGGTTTTTAAAATTTTTCTATTAATATGATTCATAACAGTAAGGGAGATGTATTGAAATCATATATGCAAATTTAGGATGTATAAATTGAATAAATAAAAAATGGAGAACTTACTCATCATAATTAACTTAAGAAGTCTTAAGACTTTGATCAAGTTATTAAGACTTGATCTAGATCTAAGATTGCCACAATAATACATCCCAAATTCACTGATTTGACATTTGATTTATAAATAAACATTTGATCTTAATTGGGCATGAGTAAGGGGTCAATCTCTAATCTAGTCGACTAAGATCCAAACTCTTAAATCCTTAATTAAATTGACTTGATTACAAGATAAGGAAATTGACATTATTCTAATAATGCATCTGATTTGGTATTGATCTTAAACATTTGAATTAGACATGTTAAGATTATTGATAAATCTATGTGATTGATTAATCTAAATCTAAACTTTAGATCCTTGATTTTCTCTTAAATAAGACTACTAGCATAAAAAGATAATAGAACTAAATTGATTTAATAATTGACTTGACTTTAATAACATCCTTAATTTAAATCCCATAATCTTAGAATAGGATATGATCAGATGACTTAATCATTTGATCTGATCACTCTAAACTTAACTATTATATGGAACCTAATATGTTAACTTTAGAATTAAGGGTATAAGATCTTAAGTATCTTAGTATATGATGGCCTCTGAAATATTTTAAAGATCTAAATTTAAATATACATTAAGGTAAGGGAATTTTGTATAACTCATTAAGGTAGAAGCTTAGATGATCCCTTAACCCTAGAAGTTGATCTTATCCCTTTATGGTAGGAATCACTTAAGATATTAAAATGACACTTTTTTCTTATGGTAGAACCCATATTTAGTGATCCTTGATCACTATCTTCTTGGAGCCTTGTATAGGATTTACCTATTTAGCATAGGAATTAATAGTCTTGATAAATCCTTGTTGATTAAATAGAATTATTTGAACTGAGGTTATTGGTTGGTGTAGTAAGAGTATACCCGTAGTACTGGATTATTTCAGTAATATTCAGGATTGGTTGATTCACTCCAATGTTGACTTATGACCAGGTGCTATCCCAAGGGATTAGACAAATATAGTCCCATTAGAGTAAATCTTCCAAGACTAAGAGTGTTATAATTAGTGAACAAGATCCTTAGTTTGAGACGTAAACTGTGACCAGTTCTGCCTCCTATCCTAGTGCGCTTTGATAAGTGAAGTTCAAGCAAACTAAGTATCCTAAGTCGCTTTGTGTAGACCACTAAGTATGCTTGTAATTTAAGTCATTTAATGGCTTAGCTTGATATATAAACTATGAAAGGGTTCTGCCTCCTATCGTAGTGCGCTTCAATAAGTGCAGTTTTAAACAAGCTAAGGGTTAAATCCACCTCTCTTGGAAACATACAACCATGTGTATACAACCTTTCCAACTAATGATTTTAAGTAAACTCTCAACTTTAACCAATTATCGAATTAGAACCTAGGAGTCAGAATCCTTTTAGCAGGATTTTGCACAATGGAGACATTGAATTTATTATCGGATTTTAAAGCATTTTTTGGATTTTTTTTGCATTTACCTCATGTAATTTAGAAGTATGAGCATGAACATAAGCATGATGTGTGTATCAGAGTGATGTATGAGTATTAGTGATGACTTATAAGTTACAAAATGTTACATATATTGATTGGGGAATCTCAGGATGCATCGGCATCACAGTAAACGATATTTCTAACTAGATGTATGTATACATTGGACCGTACTACTCATAGCAATTTAGTGATATTTTGGTTGCATATCAGTGGTATCCAGTATTATGGCATATTCAAATGCACAGTTTTAGTGACATGTAGCATAGTTTTATAGATTATTACTCAGTTTTTAGATCCATTATTATTTTTGGTCTATCTTCAGTATTCAATTTACAGTTTAGTTTTAACTTTACTTTGCTTTAGTTTGTACAGTTTTATACTTTCAGCTATCTTTACAGTATTACTACAAATTTAATTACATTATGTAAATGTTGAATGAATAATTAGAACTGTTTAGATTAGCCTTGATGTGTTAAACTTATTGTCTAATACGAGGTTCTTTTGGGATCCAGCAATTTGCTAGATCTTGAGCAGTATATTGAGCCAGGTCAGGAGAACACCCAGGAGATTCAGGAGGAGCCAGTGGAGCACTAGTAGACTCTTCTTCAGCTTTACCTTTCGCTTAGTTCAGTTCAGTACTATCTTTTATGTCTGTTTCAGTAAAATATTGTAATAATTCTAGATATATTTTCTTTTCTTTTCTGAGACGAATGATTTCATGCAGCTTCTGTGATGAATATTTCTGGATATTTGCTTAGCTTTCGCACTCGGTTATATACTACTTATACTTAGTATTGTGATGTGATCAGTATACTAGAAATGCTGATATCTTATGCATACATTGGATTCCTTATGTTTTTTTCAAATTTAATATATGTATCGGTGTAATACTTAATATAAGGATACTACTCTAATCTTAAGTATTAGCTCTCAACCCTCCTTGAGGTTGAGTCAACGGCCCTTCAGAGGGGTTTTATTTCAGCTATTCAGGGAGATGGGATATTCCTCCCCGAGTGGCACGCTGCTCTGCCGCCGATTTGATTATACTTATCTTTTGTGCGTGGTGATAGGGCGGAGCACTATAGTTGGTATCAGAGAAATATCTTAAGGTATCAGATAAGGAAATGTTCTTATCTACTTTATGAACCATTCTCTGCAGCAGATATGATCACAATTACTAAGTGTAAGAAAACCAGCATCCATAGTTCATCTTACTAAAATCTCAGAAATAAAACTAAGAATATATGGAATTGACACCTTAGGAATTGAACGAATCATAAATGAGTAAGATATGGCTAAATGATAAATACGAGTGACAAATGACATCTTATGATCTGAATGAACCTTAAAGAAGTAAAATATACGAATTAAATGCTTATAACTAAAATAATTGGAAAACCAAAATTAATGATTTAATGAAACTTTAAGTACGGAATATTAGCAGTTCAATTCATTCTACTACCTTAGACCATTCTTCGAGTATTGGATAGATAGAAGGTTATCTAGGAAGGATCGATTAGTAAGATTTAATGCTTTTTGTGCTGCATTTAGGGCAGAATATTATAGCTGATGTCATTAGATTTCATATAATACCTTACTTTCATATTAGTTTATCATTTTGTCTACCTATGTAATTTCTCTTTTGAGAAAGTGATGATAAAAAAAGATAGTAAATCTTTGTTTCATTTGCTAAATTCATGCTTTATTGCAGTCATGAATCCAGGATCTCCTTCAGCCCCTACGCCGATTAAGAATGCGATCTCATCTTTTGGCGGACCCAAAGTATCAAATACAATGGCGATTCTGGTGAAAGCCCTAATAGAAAGCAATGCGCAACAAGCGCAAGAGACTCGTGCTCTGATTCTCTCTATTAGGCAACAACCTGCACCCCCATTAGGGTTTTCATCATCTTCACACTATACTGGTGATGGAATCCTACACAGTTGTCTTCACCTTAGAACTCCTACGTTCAATAGAGCGCTAAATACTATGGACACAGTAAATTGGCTCAAGATGGCTGAAAATAACTTGGCTAGTATTAAGTGCCCTAATTTTGAAGCTATTCACTTAGTGGCTCATTTGTTCCAAGAAGAAGCCGAATATTGGTGGGAGAATGAGCGGAATAACAAATTCACCAATTATGAATAGAAGATATCCCCTGGGATATATTTTTGGATGCATTTCATGAGGCGTTCATACCAGCATCATCTCAAGCAATTCTGGAGGATGGGCTCCTCCATCTCACTCAAGGTAATAACTTAGTGTTCGACTATGAATATGAATTCTGGAGATTGTCATGCTTTATTCTGGACCTGGTTATAATGGAAGCATCTAGATTCCATCGATTCCTGAAGGGTTTGAGAGACTCTATAAAAGCTCACCTAGTGTCCCACCAAATCAAAACTCTGTCATAATTGATCGAGGTGGCTCGCCTCCAAGAAAGGTTTCAAGGTCAGATGGATCATAAGCGTAAGGCTACGTTTGTGCAGCCAAAGAAGGAGCACTTTGGTCACCGCAAGATGGCTAAAGTCTATAACATCGAACCTAAACATTCCCCACCCCAGAACTCTGAATGTAAGAAATACCATCCGTATGGGAAATGATACCACTTTGGTGGTGTTTGTTTTGCATGTGGTCGAAAGGGCCACCATTTCTTTGAATGCGACGCTAAGTCAATAATTGATGGAGTGCTCATCAATCACTCCCATCATAAGCAAGCATTCTGTGCTTAGCCAGGGAACAATTGAGAGCTCACTCCTAATATAATGCCAACTCTCTCTTCAAATGCTAAGACAGTTGTACCTGCACAAAAGCTGGCCTATAATCGTCAAGGCCAGCGGCCCCAGGGCAAACAACCTACAGCTCCTGCAATAGTATACATGCTAACACCCGCCTCTGCACCTGAAGACAATGATGGCATTTCAGGTATGTCTTAAAAAATTAAAGTTTATTCAGTTATCACTGTTTCAGTATTTTCAAATATTTGAGTAGCAATTCTTATTAAGTTGTTATAATCATAGGCACCTTAATGATAAATGATAAATCTTATAATATTCTTTTTGATACTAGAGCAAGTCATTCCTTCATATCGAAAAGCTAGGTGCAGACCCTTAAGCTACCAATATATCAGTTAGCAAACTCAGTGAGTATCGGGCTACCTTCCGGAGCCCGCATGTAATCCCAACAATTTTGCAGCATAGATATTCCTATCGGTGAACAGAAATATGGAGCTAAATTAGTTATATTACCAATAACAAACTTTGACATAATCCTAGGCATGAATTGGTTGAGTGAACATAGGACTTCCATAAATTACCAAAAGAAGAAAATCATTTTGGGCAGTAGAAGCCAATCAAAAACTTTTATTGGAAAATTTAGCACTTAAGCATTGTTGATCAATGCAATGAAAGCAGAAAGGCTAGTCAGAAATGGATGCGATGCATATCTCGTAACAATATTGGGAGAGAAGAAAAAAGTCATGCATATTTCTGAAAACTGAATAGTTTGTGAATTTCATGATGTTTTTCCTGAAGACCTACCCGGTCTTCCTCCCGTTAGAGAAGTGAAATTTGCTATAGAATTAATTTTGAGAACCCAAATATTATCAAAGGTTCCATATCGTATGGCGCCTAAGGAGTTGCAAGAGTTGAACAAACAACTGGAAGAGCTGCTAGAAAAAGGTCTTATTCGGTCGAGTTCTTCTTTTTGGGGAGCGCTAATTTTATTTGTGAAAAAGAAAGATGGACCGATGAAAATGTGCATCAATTATAGAGAATTGAACAAAGTAACTATCAAGAATAAATACCTATTACCGCGAATCGATGATCTATTCGATTAGTTATCTGGAGCTAAGGTATTTTCCAAGATCGATCTGTGATTTGGTTATCATCAGCTAAGAGTTAAAGATGTGGATATAGAAAAGACAACATTCAAAACCCGCTATGGACATTATGAGTTTTTGGTGATGTCTTTCGACTTAATTAATGCATCGTCCATCTTTATGGATTTAATGCAGTGAGTACTAAAAACATCTTTAGATAAATTTATCATAGTCTTTATTGATGATATCCTGATTTATTCAAATAGTAGTGTTGATCATGAGAAGCACTTAAGATTAGTTCTACAAGAACTCTGAAACCATGAGCTTTATGCAAAATATTCCAAGTGCAAATTTTAGCTTGACTCAGTCGCTTTTCTGGGCCACGTCATAGATGTGCAAGTAATTAAAGTAGATCAAAATAAAGTTAGCGTCGTTTAGGATTGGTCACATCCAAAGTCTGTGACTGATATCCGAAGCTTTTTGGGTCTGGTGGGGTATTATAGAAAATTTGTCAAAGGCTTTTCACAGATAGCTTCTCCTCTCACAAAGTTGATTCAGAAGGCAGTGTCATTCGTTTGGAGTCTGGAATATGAGAATGCATTTCAATCGTTAAAAGATGCTCTTTCTTCTTGTAACAACCCTAGTGTTATTACCCGTCAATTAGTGACCTAATTGACTATAATCTTTTTATATTAATCTTATAATAGTACTAGGTGCTTCCATTTCAATTTTCGTGTGAATTGGAGATCATTTGTCGATTTCCAGCATTTCTTGGTTTTTTGATAATTGTAAGAATGCCTAAATTATTTAGATCTTAGTGTCAAAAATGGACTCCACCATTGGACTCAGTAGCACCAAATTAGTTCGGAGTGTTGTTCCAGGAATTTTTGGAAGTCGTTGAATTTCTTGAATATTTTATTGTATTATGATCGCTTAGAATATTTTGTCAAAATTAGGATTCCAATTTAAGTCAAATAAAAATTAAATAAAAATATCCGCTTATAATGCCTATTGAAGGAATCATACTGCAAAATTTTGAGTGCATTTCAGATCCCAGATTGTCCTAAATAAACTCATAAAGTTTAAACTTTAAGGGCTAATAATATGAAAAATATAAATTAGAATTTAGAAATTTTTGTATATCTAAGTTAAGCATCATATGAGGGTGCTATGTTTCAAGTTTCGTCAATTTTCAAATTTCCAATTTATCGTAGTTAATTTCCAAAGATTTTCACTTAAAAATTAATATAAAATAAAATACTTGTTCAAATATAATAATTTTTAGATGCTTGTATCCGTCTTGTTGAGACAGTCATTTTGATACCAAGTTTATAATTTTTGGAGTTCAATCAGCGATAAATCAAAGCATGGAAGTTTCAAGCAATTTGTAGGCGTTCGATCGCGATCTAAGGCTCCTAATTAACTTTGGGCTTGTTATAAAGCATTCTAATTCTAACCTAAAATTTTCCTAACCTAAATTCTCTAATTCCTCTACAAGCCCTCAACCGAACTCCTCCTTTTCCCGATTTTCCTTCGTGCGGCGCATCCAAGGTCGCCGATCCTCTTCTCTCGCCGACTCTCCTCTGGCCGAGCCTTCTCTCGCCGACTCTCCTCTAGCCGAGAGCCTTCTCTCACCTACTCTCCTCTAGCTCAGAGCCTTCTCTCTCCAAGTCTCCATCTGGTTGAGCCTTCCAAGATGAGAGCGCCTCTTATAGCGAGCCTCTGGACGCTTAAAGGAGCACTTGAGCAGCGGCTACTCCATCTCCATTCGCAAACCCTAGCTCTATTTGGTGCGACCTCTAGAAGAAAGGTACCTCTTCATTTTGCCTTCCCTTAGTGGTATGCTCGAAATTTCAATTTAGGGCATGAGTATTTGGTATCACTTAAATCAATTTAGGTTGAAACCCCTTTCTCATATGTGCACATATTCGCGATTATTGTGAAGATTCCATACTTCAAGCTTATAATTTCATAAGTAATATGCATGTTTGCTGATCTTTAGTTTTATCTTAGAACTGTACGTGTTTTATGACAACTTGATGCAATAGTTCCATTGCCTATTCTTTAATGAAAATGTAGTTCAAATTTTTCTACATGATTTATTTTAATTGTATAATAACTCTAAGCCTAACTCTTGTAAATTTTCATCTTCGCAATTACTAAGAAAATATTTGTACTACTTGTAATGATACTTTGAGTATAATATCACAGCATAGAAAATATATGTTATCTTTATAATGGTTTAAACTTATTATCAAAATGTTCATCAAGTTAATTAATATTTCAGTAGACTAAAAGTTAAAAAGAAAAATGAAGGAATCAATGTACTTCCTTGAAGATTTGTGTTTAATTTACTTGTCCACTTATTAGAAAATTGAAAAAAGGGGAAACATCCAAGGTCAGTTTGATTTGACTTTAGAACTAAGAAGTAATATCTTCATCCCAAAGCTTCTCAAGGATTCATAGTAGCATTAATTCCTTCTTATAAAGCATTTCAAATATTAATTAAATCATGCAAATTCTTAGAAATTATGGGTCTCAATAATAAGATAATATTAAATCTCTATAAATGAGGTCAAATGAAGAGGCTAACTTTTCCAACAAAACCATTCCTTAATTAATTAAGGGTCCTTTATCTAAAATCAACTAATCACATCAACACTAAGTGACTAATCTCTTCATGAAGAAATTAATAAGGAGAAGAAAGAGAAGTACTAGAATTTACTAAGATCTCTAAGAGTATGATTTCATTATCATATCCTAAGATTAAGGCATCATGATAAAGTGATGTTATTAAATATTAATGAAATTTCATTTATTATCATTCAGATAATATATTTAATAATAGGATTTAAATCTTATATTAATATGTTATTATAATTGATGAATTCTATGACTCAATAAAATGATGTTAGAATTATAATATTGAGAATTTAATCTATAAATTCTTATGTGAAAGAGATTCAATTTAATTTCCATTGATGCTTAATGAAATAATATTTTCACCAATTTCACTTATTGCCATATTTCATAAGTTTTATAATTAATTTTATAATTACTAAGGTCAATTCATATAAATAAATGTAATTAATAAAGTTAAGATGTTAGAAATTGTATCCATCTATTAATTTCATTAATCATTATTTACAATGATTAAGTAAATTAAATATTACATAAATTGTCATTTATAGCATGACTTGATCAATTCATATCCAATTTGGATATTTCAATAGTCCATTTCACTCACAAGAATGTGGGGAGCATTAATATGAAGTCAAATTTAGGTTTTAAATCCTAATTTTTATTAATGACTTATATACCCTAATTAGGAGTCCCGAAAACCCTAAAATCCCAACGTTGTCTGATTTTGACCTACTCAGGATTGTTCTTCTCCTTATGCAATAAGGATTCAAATTTATGAATTTCATTTCATTTGGACAACAATTGGTGATTTTAGGCTGTGGCTCTTTAATTAGTATTACTTAAATAATTTCTTAATTTCTTAATTTCATGCTTTGGGTGTTTAAAGCCCTAAGATAGTAAACTTGTTTTACTATTTCCCTTCCATGTCAAGTTTCCATGACATGATTGTTTTGAGCTTAGTTCTCATAAATAAATTGTATGAATCTTTAGAAATTTGTTGGATTTATCTTTCAATCTTAGGATATAGCCTATAGGATTGATTATACCTTAAACTGTAGGTGACCCATTAGAACTAGATGTTATACCCATTAAGTGTATTTAGCCTTAATATTTGTTTAGTGTAGGTTATGATATTCTTAGTCATAATCCTAAGTAATTGGATTTGAGCTTAGTTCTCATCCTTTTAGATATATGAATCAATTGTAAATTTGCTTGATTCACCTTTCAACCCTAAGGTAGAAACCCTAGGATTGATTTAAACAAGAATTAAAGTTGATACCTAGATCTATTAGTTACATTCATTAAGAGTAGTTAGCCTTAATGAGTTTATAATTATAGATTATTGAGTCAACTAGGACTAGCCTTTAGTGATTAGATTGGAGCCTAGTTTATTTATCTCAATCCTTAAAGCCTTCTTTTGATTATTTTAAGAGATGGTGATAGGAGTCTTAATTTACTTAGAATACTTTAAGAATTCTATTGATCTTCTTAACCTTTAACTATTAGAAAATATAGAGTATATAGCTCTTAGTCCCTACATTTACTTATTTTAAGCCTTTCATTTTACATTGACCTATAGCTAGTTTAGTGTTTAATTTGGATAGAACCTTCAAACTACAACCTAGCTAGAGAACTTTAGTAGATTAAACCTTAACTCCCAATTTCTTAAGTTGATAATTCTTAATCTAAATCCTTTCCTACTAGTCATCTAAGCCTTGATTTAATTATCATAATTGAATCTTATGGCTTAGGACTAGATTAAAACTAACTTCTATTTGTATTGATTATATTTATAAATTATTTTGTCATATCATAATAAATGAAATGAAACCATTATTTTCAAAACTCCAATTATTACTTTCAATTATAATTAACTTGAGATCAAAATCTCAAAGTTAATTGGGAGCTCAATTAGCTCCAATCATTGAGTAGATCATTAGAATTAGATACTTTGGATATCACATAGTTGCAATTATTGATTTTCATTAAATGCTTGCTTAGCTTTGAGCCTTTTCATTTGAATCATTCATATAAGATATTATACATGAATAAAACTTTCACATTCAAATTACTAGGGGTCTATATGGTGGATCAGTCTAGGGCAGACTAAAAATGGAGTCATAAGGAGACCTCATATTCTTAGAGGATGAATATAAGTGTTTTAGGTAGACCCCACTTTTTTTTAGTAGTTAAATATACGTGTTTAACTCCTCATTTTATTCTGAATATGCCCACAGAATGAGTACAGATTAAAAGAACTTTAATTAGTAAATATGTGAGATCCTCTACAATCTTATTGATTGTGAAAACTCATCATAGCTTTTTAGCTGTGTTACCTTATATAGTCCTAGGCTATGTGTATCTTAAACCAAGTGTTTAAGATCTTCTTTCAATTTCCTTACTATGCATTTTCTATGATTTAGAACTATACTTTACTTGTTTACAGTTTATTTAGATTACAATAAATATTGTAAAATTTCATTTAAATGCTTCACTGCTTATTTCCCTTACTTAGCATAAGTTCATTTGAACATATATATGCTTTACTTCATTTACTTTCATATGCACATTAATTTATTTTTTAGCCTATTTAGGATGCTTTTACCCTTGTTATATTTGTAGGCTATGATATATATTTAAGTGAGTATTCTAACTCACTTTGTTTTTCTTATTTACTTTCTCTCACTTGTATGCTTACCATATTGTACCCATTCTTATGCTTATTTTGTAAGTAGTAAGTGATATCCAATTACAACAATAACATGTTTATCCTACTCTTAAAATGTGCTTAGACTATTTAGTCTAATCAGTTTTTCTTTTTTTTTAGCTTTGCCCTATCACATTTAAATGCCAAAATGTGATAAATCAGGTGCATAGGAGACTAGTGGAGCTGGATCAACTGCAATAGCTTAAATTGCTTCCGCTAATTATGAAATAGAAATACAGCTTATAAATTTTTATACGAGCTATTTCTTTCTTTTAATTTACTCATAATTTATAATAATTAAAGTCATTTACTTCATATTTGCTATGCTTGTATTGGAGTTTAATTAAATACTTAAATGCTTGGGATGAGATGAATGGATGGATGAATATAATTGAATGTTAATTAAATCATTAGTTGCATATTTATTTGCAAATTAAATTGGAACTTAGTTACATATCTACTTTGAATGTTAAATGTTGTGATAAAGTAAACCTTAGAGTAGATAATTATTACACATGTGTTTTTCTCCCTTTAAACATTTAGAATTGGAAATAAGCAATCCTATGAAATGGATTAAATTCTATTTTAGAGTTGGAAATGAGCAATCCTATATAATGGATTGAACTCAATAGTAGAATTGGAGTTATGGATTGATTATATGCTAGTTTTAAGTTATTTTTCTTTCAAATTATAACTTCCATTGGAATGGAAGTCTTGTATGTCTACTGTTCAGGTGTTTTCTTAACCATTTATAAAAGAGTCTCTGCCGAAATTTTTAAGAATTTTAGGACTTAAAAATTTTCTTGAAAATTGTAGACTAACATTCCATATGTTAAACATATAGAAATTTCATACTTAGAAATGCAAGTACTTATAATCATATGTGTCAATTATTCTTAAATTACACTCACATGTATCCTTAGTGTTTCATATGCTAAACACTTAGAATCTTACATGTATTGCATGATTAACTTTATTTTATTCTCATATGTATTTCATACAATGTTTATTATAATGCCTTTCATCTTAACTTAAAACCCTCATCTGAATCCTTGGCCAAACACAGCATCTAATGATTTTGATTAGTTTCCTTCTAATCTTGTAACAACCCAAATTTTTGAAAGCTAAATGTTGACCAAATCAGGATAAAATCAGGTCCCCAAACAAGTTCAAAATTAGGCCAAACAAAGTAGACCATTAAAAAGAGTATATATTTGTGATCATAATGTCTAAGTTTGGAGGCAATCCGACGGACGAATATTCCTATATTAATTATTAAATTTTTAAATAAGGGAAATTAGGAAAATTAGGAAAATTAAATATAAATCCAAATTGAATATTTTTGGTGTCGTTGGATTCACAATAATAAAATAAGGCCACACAAAAATTTTCATCCAATTTTGAGCGCCGGTCAAGTTTTGTCAATTTTGGAAATTAAACGACAGAAAAATACGATTAATTTAAATCAAAAATTTAATTAATTAATTTATTTTATTTTTTTTTTCCTAAATCTAAAGAATCTTTCCTTCTTCATTATTATAATATATATATATATATATATATATATATATATATATATATATATATATTATATATATATATATATATATATTTTTTTTTTTTCTTTCTCCTTCTCACGTAACCTACCTGCTTACTTTGCACGCAAATGACCGGCCCCTCCCTTGGAACCGCGTGGCCCTGCCAGCTGGGGGCGGCTGCCCGGCCACGTGGCCGGCGGGCAGCCGGCCTGGACAGCCCCCTCCTCCCTTTCCTTGGCTATAAATAGCCTCCCCCACCTCCTTCCTCCCTCACAAGCTTCCCAAAGCCTTCTCCTCCTCCTCCACCTCCGGCTGGCCGCCGACCTCCCTCCTCCACGTCCCTACCTTCCCGGCAACCTCCAACCATCCTCTCCCTCCCCTCCCGGCAACCCCAAAGCCTCCCCTCAACTCTCTTCTTCTTCTTCTTCTTCTTCCTCGACCAACGACCGCCCCTTGCCCCATCACCTCGCCGTGCCGACGCCACGCCAGCACGCTGCCGACATTCCCACTAGTCATCAACTACCTCATCGGCAAGTATCCGCCGCCCTCGGCAAGCCCTCTTTGAACAGGGAGAAGGACCACAAACACTCAAAAAAAAAGTGAGTTAGAAAAAAATAAATGGGCCAATTGAAATATAAAAAATTTTAATAAACGGTTAAAATAACTACAAATTTAATTTGACTAACCAAACTAATTAATTGAACACTAATTCTTACATTTATTTTTATGCTACTAATCGCTAACTTTTGATTTTTTTTGTTGTTGTTCAATTCTTGCATTTATCTTTACATAATTTTAATTCTTATATATATATATATATATATATATATGTCTATATGTCTGTTATAATATGATAATATGTCATATTATAACTATGTTATAATAATAATAATAATAATAATAATAACTAAATTTGTTATTATTATTATTATTATCATATTTATTACTTAAATAATATAATATCTCACACTAATATTATAATATTCTCTCTCTACTATTATTCTCTAAATAATAATAATAATTATTATTATATAATTATTATAAAAATATTATTATTATAATACTAACCCTCAGCTTAAAATAATATGATAATAAGTTATACTTATTATCATCTTCATATAACAATAATAATAATATTTATACTATTATTATTATCCTATTAATACTATCTTAATATTCTCTTTCTCTAAAATAAACTTATGTGGCATAAAATTATCACATAAAATAATACTTTTATATTCTTTCATTTATTATATTCTCTCACATAAAATAATAAAAATAATATTTTTTACGTGTAGATTCGCCTATAAATGATGATGATAATAATAATAATAAAATATTATTATTATCATTATTATCATTCGTACTTTGCTATTTTATAATGACTTTCATTTCTTTACTTATAAAATAAATAATAATAATAATAACATCGGTTATTATTATTACTATTATCATTATCACTATCATCACTAATATCATTACTATCTCCATCACCATTATTATCATCATCTTATTTATACTAATATCGAAACAGCAAGAGAAAGAACCAGAGACACGGATAATTAGAAATATGATAAAACAAATATTTTTATTTTCTTTACCCATCGATAATTTTCTAATAAATAAATCTTGTACAGATTCACAAGAAGTCAACATAACTAAGGAAAACATGTACCCCGGATATCATGAACTACATTTATATATGTTAATTTGATTATACGCTTTTGCTTCACAAATTTTACTATACTAATTTCTTACTCTGCTATAATTAAAGTTTACTGTCACTATATGAGATACTTTCAAAAATAGATAATGGATCTTGATTGATTGAATTAAATGGGGTTCCATGAGAAGTATTTACAGTCTGTACAGAATATAATCAGAACGGGGCTAGTTCACTATCATACTATTCCGTGAAGATATAAGGAGACTATGACTATGCCTACGAGGGGGCTAGCATAGGTGGAATAATACCTGAATGGTAATATTTGAACCCAAATTGTGATAATCATAGCAGACGTGCTTGATTTCCTCAAGATTCGAGAAATTGCCCGCTCAAATAAAAAAAAATGTTATATATATATATATTATTCACTTTCAAGATAGAAATATCAATTTTTTGATAAGTATGGCTAACTTGTGACAGGTTACTTTTATTGCTACTTCAAAGTTATCGCTAAAATTCTGATTTGCAGGAAAAGCCGTGATAATCCTCAAAGGAGGAAATTCTGTCTTTCAAATTTTTATTATTATGCTTCCCTGAAATTTTCCCTGCACTTAAATTTCATACTAATATATATATACAATGTAATTAATGATATCCAAAGTACTAGAGTTTATCTCTAACGGGTGCTCTACCCGGGCATTTTCGTTGTAAATGCCAGGTCAGATCACTGCTGAGGATCTAGAGATAACATGATCAATCTACTGCTGCACTTTTTATTCTCATATTATATTTATAAATAAAAGAGAAACCTGTACTTGTAATAATACTCTTTTTAGAATAAAAATTTCTACTTTCATGTTCTCTAATTATTTGAGCAAATGTATGTGATCTTTTTATTATTATTCTAAACTCCCGACTACAATCCTCGGCATAAAATGATGATGCCACCCTAGTCTCCACACCTTAACCAGGATTTATCAAGAATCCAGGGTCAAGGTTGGATATGGAACTAAGGTGGGGGTCGTCACAGTTGGTATCAGAGCTGGAGTTTGGAAAAGCTTATAATGATAATATAAGACCTAGATTTGTTCAAATTAATTTGAGAAAATTTAAAATATACATATATAAATTATTATAATATATTATTTTTACAGATGGATCCCGAAAATGAGTTCGAAGAATACTTTAAAGAAAATGAGGAACATAGTGAGATAAATTCATGTGCATCAGGAAGCCTAAGAAGTTATAGTATTGATCGACCACCCATCTTAGAAAATCAATTCCAAAACTTAATTCGAAAGTTTGAAGAGATGAAAGATTTATTCCTTACAGTCTTCCATGCTCAAACTAAAAATCATAAAAATGAAATAGAAAATCTACAATACACTATCAAAGAAGCAGCTGCAGCATATGAGTATCACCTAATGGAGCTAGAAGAGAAATGCAAGATAGATGAGAACATTTAACAGAAAAACTCGTCATCCAGCAAGAACCAGAAAACTACCGCTAAGAGAAAAATAGGAGCAATTAGAGGAAAGGCGCAGCAAAAACGTAGAACTTAAGTTTTATCATATACATATATAAACATATTTATATATGTATATATTTATTTATGTATATAAGTAAGACTTTATATCATAAGAAGGTTTGGGATGTTACATAAATCATTTTTTTTTAGATGGATCCACAATATTACTGGGATAATCTCTCAGAATCAGACTCCTCGAATGAAATCCCATGGCAATTCGAGAACCTCGATATAAACTATGCTCCGAGCCCGCCAACCCTACAAGAGCAAATTCAAATACTGGAAGAGATAGTTGAAAG
The DNA here is from genome assembly GCA_016760335.1 of Gastrodia elata. Taxonomy (NCBI): domain Eukaryota; kingdom Viridiplantae; phylum Streptophyta; class Magnoliopsida; order Asparagales; family Orchidaceae; genus Gastrodia; species Gastrodia elata. The sequence goes on from CM028682.1 coordinate 23,089,476, forward strand.
AATCATTGGAACCCTAGCAACCTTTACAATGTTAACTGATGAGAGGATTGATAATTTAGACAATGAATTACAAGAACTTCAACAAGCTATAAGAACATTAATCACTTCTCTTTCTTGGCTGTTAAAAGATCAGGAGACTAGATTCAGCCACCAAATAAACAAGCTAAAAGAGAAGATCGATCCCTCAATAAATTTGGAGCCAGAAGAAGAGGAAGCAACTTCCAACCAGCAACCCGAATGAAATAACCAAGATACTATATAATATATATATATATATATATATATATATATATATATATATGGATGAAGAATGAGAAATAAAATTCTGTAAATAAATAAATAAATAAATAAATATATATATATATATATATATATATATATATATATATATATCAGAAGAATGGTTTTCTCTGAAGATAAAAAAGAGGAAGAAAATCTGTATGCTTTACTAATAAATCTTCTTGCTTTATTTATTATTCTTATTATCTAAAAAGCTTTTCTTTTTCTTTCTTCAGATGGATTCTCAAGAAACTCCCACTATCCCTGACTCCAACGAACCCATCGAAAATAAGATCAACAAGTTACTGGAGTTAGTAACAACCTTACTTTATAACCAAATTACCAATCACACATCCACATCCTCAATATAACATTTCCCAAATCAAAACTTCTCCAATGATGGAATCCTTCAAGCTTATCTTAAACTAAAACCACCCACCTTTAATGGGACAATCTCACCAATGGAAGCAGAAGACTGGTTGAAAAAGATCGAGAAGAAGTTCATAACTATAAAATGTCCAAAAATTGACATGGTAAGACTAATTGTTTATCTTTTAGAAGGTGAAGCAGAAAATTGGTGGGAGCCTACCAAAAGCACTAAACTTGCAAATTCTAATCTAGAAGAGATAAGTTTGGAAGATTTTGTTAAAATCTTTCGTGCCCAATATATCCCGCCATCTGCACAAGCAATAATGGAAGACACGTTCATGAGGCTATATCAAGGGAATAGGACAGTTTCTAAATATGTTATCGAATTTACAAGATTAGTTCGATCTGCACCAAATATAGTAAGTACAGAGGCAACTCGTTGTAATCAATTTCTTAAAGGTCTCAAAGATTCCATAAGAAGAAGCCTAATTCCTTTAAGGCATACTAACTTTCCTGATCTACTCGAGTGTGCAAAAATGTTGGAGCATAATGATTAGATTACTACTGAAAGAATTAAAAGAAAGATTCAACCAGGAACTACACAAGAAGGATCCTTCAAGCGATTTCAACCTAATCCATCATCAAGAAATCCAGTACCATTGCAAAACAAACCCATACTAAATAGGCCCTGCCAATTACCACATCCAAATGGTAACTGTTATCATCATAAATATCAATGTCATAAATGTGGCAAAATGGGCCACCACTCTCAATTTTGCAGAGCCAATTATACTATAAATGGGCAGCCTATCAGAAGGGTGGAATCAACTTTCAATCAAGCACCACTGGTAAACTCAAGGCAAGCACCTACTCCTAATTCTCAACAAACAACTACCCTTGTTCCTAGACAAAATCAAGTTCCTGCTCAAAAACAAAGGAATCCGGCTCCTTCAAGAATGTATACACTTACTTCTATCATGGAACCAGAAAACTCCGAAGTGATGTCAGGTATTTTATATTATAAAGATATTCCATATTCAGTTTTATTTGATACTGGAGCCAGTCAATCATTTATATCAGAAGTATTTACCAAACAAATACTGCTGCCATGTTCAAAATTAGAAGAATCAATAAAGATAGGACTACCATCAGGAGCCTACATGATAGCCAATGAATATTGCATCTGCAATATATTCATAGATGGAAAATTCTTATTTACCACATTTATACTACTTCCTATTTATAATTTTGATATCATTTTAGGAATGAATTGGCTAAGTAGACATAAAGCTATTATAGATTGTCATGAAAGAAAAATAAAATGTAATGGGAATAATAAGTCAGATACTATCAAAGAAAAATTGAACGCCCTGACACACTTTATTGATATTATGAAAACAAGAAAGATGATTAGAAAAGGATGTGAATATTATCTGCTAACAATGATAGGTATGGAAAAAGACAGTTTCTTTAAAAGACACAAGAATAGTAAAAGATTTTATAGATATATTCCCAGATGACCTTCCAGGATTACCACCTATTAGTGAAATAAATTTTCCCATTAAACTTATTCCTAACACAGAACCACTATCCAAAGCACCATATAGGATGGCACCACGAGAGCTACAAGAACTCAAAATACAGATTCAAGAATTAATGGATAAAGGACTTATTCGCCCTAGTATATCCCCTTGGGGTGAGCCAGTATTATTTATCAAGAAGAAAGATGGCACCTTAAGGATGTGTATAGATTACCGAGAATTAAATAGAGTAACAGTGAAGAATAAATATCCACTGCCGTGCATAGATGATTTATTTGATCAATTATCAGGAGCTACAGTATTTTCAAAAATAGATCTTCGATCAGGACATTTTAAATTTTTAGTTATGTCATTTGGCCTTACAAATGCCCTATCGGTATTTATGGACTTAATGCAAAGAATATTACAACCATTTTTGGATAAATTTGTAATAGTATTCATTGATGATATACTAATTTATTCCAAAAAAGAGAAGGATCATGAGCAACACTTACAAACAGTTTTAATAACACTAAGACAACACCAAATATATGCCAAATTTTCAAAATGTGAGTTTTGGCTGCACTCGACAACTTTTTTAGGCCATATTGTTAGTAGCAGCAACATTCAAGTAGACCCAATAAAGATAAATGCAATTCAAGAGTGGCCTCAACCAACAACAATAACAGAAATAAGAAGCTTTCTTGGACTTGTTGGATATTACAGGAGATTTGTTAAAGGATTTTCAAAGATAGCAGTTCCGCTTACAAGACTTACACAAAAAGCAGTACCTTTTATTTGGAGCTCAGAATGTGAAGAAGCTTTCCAAAGATTAAAAAATGTACTAACAACAGCACCAATCTTAGCATTGCTACAAGAAGGAGTTGATTATCAAATTTTTACAGACGCATCTCGAAATGGATTAGGAGGCGTATTAATGCAAAATAAGAAGGTTATTGCTTATGCATCTCGACAATTAAAAATTCATGAGAAAAATTATCCAATCCATGATCTAGAATTAGCAGCAGTAGTGTTTGCTTTAAAGATATGGAGACACAATATTTATGGAGTTAAATGTGAAATCTATACTGATCATAAAAGTCTTAAGTATATTTTCACTCAAAAAGAACTTAACTTCAGATAGAGATGATGGTTGGAATTAATCACTGATTATGATCTTACTATTCATTATCATCCTGGAAAAGCAAACGTAGTTGCAGATGCATTAAGCAGAAAATCTGCAGCATTTTTTCACATGATAGAACTTAATAAAATGAAGATAGATATGATCTTTAGCTCATCAATAAATAACATGCGCAGTATTGAACCAATCAAACTTACTTTGGAAGAATAAATCAAGAATGATCAACTCAAAGATGAAGGTTATTTCAGATTAAAACAAGATATAGACAGTGGACTCAAGAAGAATTTACATTTGAAAGACATCTATATTTACCATGAGACAAGAATATGGATTCCTAATAATCATGAATTGTGTAATCAAATACTAACAGAGGCTCATCATTCAGGATACACAAACATCCAGGAAGTACAAAAATGTATAGAGATTTAAAGAAAGTATTCTGGTGGCCTGGGTTAAAGAAAGATATCGGGAAGTTTGTAACTCGTTGTCACGCTTGTAACCTTGTAAAAGCAGAACATCAGAAAGCAGGAGGACTTCTACAACCACTACAAATTCCAGAGTGGAAATGGACAGACATCTCCATGGATTTTATAGTCGGACTTCCTAAAGGTAAGATGGGAGCCGATACTATTTGGGTAATAATAGACAGGCTTACAAAATCAACACATTTCATTCCAATCAAGAAAACAGATAACATAGAGAAATTGGCAAAAATATATATAAAAGAAATTGTCAGGCTACATGGAATCCCTTCAACAATAGTATCTGATCGAGACAGTCGATTTACTTCACATTTTTGGAAATCTGTACATCAAGATCTAGGAACTAATCTAGCTATGAGTACCATATTTCATCCTCAAACTAATGGTTAGACAGATCGGGTAAATCAAGTATTAGAAGATCTCTTAAGACTATGCATACTAGACTTCGGTGGTAACTGGGAAGAACATATTCCATTTATAGAATTTGCATATAATAATAGCCATCAAGAAAGTATAGGAATGGCTCCATATGAAGCGCTATATGGAAGGAAGTGTAATACACCATTATCCTAGTTCGAAGTAGGCGACACTCAAATCTATGGATCAGAACTAATAGAAGCTACAAAACAAAAAGTTCAACTAATACAAAGAAGAATGCAAACAGCACAGGATAGACAAAAGAAATATTATGATCTTAAACATAGGTCAATCAAATTCCAAGTAGGAGATTTTGCCTGTTTAAAAGTAAGTCCGATAAAAGGGATGCACTGTTTTGGAATAACAAGAAAGCTAAACCCCAGATACGTTGGACCATTTGAAGTATTAGCTCAAGTAGGAAGCTCATCTTACCAATTAAGGTTACCAGAGGATTTTTCTGCAGTACATAATGTCTTTCATGTATCATCTCTCCGCAAATGCTTAATCAACCCAGAGCAACAAACTTATGTTCCTGGAGAATGCATCCAGCCAGACTTAACATATATTGAAGTACCTATCAAAATTATGGCAAAAGAAATTCGTCAACTTCGTAGCAAATCAATTCCTATGATAAAAGTTCAATGGAGCAACCAAAGTTCAAAAGAAGATACTTGGGAAAAAGAAGACGACATGCGCACAAAATATTCAAATCTCTTCAAAGTAACAAGGTAACTCCTAACCCGAACTACCTAGGATGTCGAGGACGACATCGATTTTAAGTAGGGGAGTCTGTAACAACCAAAATTTTTGAAAGCTAAATGTCGATCAAATCAGGACAAAATCAGGTCCCCGAACAAGTTCAAAATTAGGCCAAACAAAGTAGACTATTAAAAAGAGTATATATTTGTGATCATAATGTCCAAATTTGGTGGCAATCCAACGGACGAATATTCTTATATTAATTATTAAATTTTTAAATAAGGGAAATTAGAAAAATTAAATATAAATCCAAATTAAATAATTTTGGTGTCGTTGGATTCACAATAATAAAATAAGGCCACAAAATTTTTCATTCAATTTTGAGCGTCGGATTGTCCGTAGTTAATTTTTAAAGTTTTTACCTTCAAAAATTAATTAAAAATAAAATATAGTTCCGAATATAGAAATTTTTGTTCGAGGACGTTCGTCTCATCAAGACGGACCTCCAGGTCAAGTTTTGTCAATTTTGGAAATTAGACGACAGAAAAATACGATTAATTTAAATCAAAATTTTAATTTATTTATTTATTTTCTTTTCTTTTTCCTATATCTAAAGAATCTTTCCTTCTTCATTATTATAATATATATATATATATATATATATATATATATATATATATATATTTTTTTTTTTTTTTTTTTTTCTTTCTCGTTCCCACGTAACCTACCTGCTTACTTTGCACGCAAATGACCGGCCCTCCTCTTGGAACCGCGTGGCCCTGCCTGCCAGGGGGGGCTGCTCGGCCATGTGGCCGGCGGGCAGCCGGCCTAGACAGCCCCCTCCTCCCTTTCCTTGGCTATAAATAGCCTCCCCCACCTCCTTCCTCCCTCACAAGCTTCCCAAAGCCTTCTCCTCCGCCTCCACCTACGGCTGGCCGCCGACCTCCCTCCTCCACGTCCCAACCTTCTCGGCAACCTCCAACCATCCCCTCCCTCCCCTCCCCGCAACCCCAAAGCCTCCCCTCAACTCTCTTCTTCTTCTTCTTCTTCTTCCTCGGCCAACGATCGCCCGTCGCCCCGTCACCTCGCCGTGCCGACGCCACGCCGGCACGCTGCCGACATTCCCACTAGTCATCTACTACCTCATCGGCAAGTATCTGCCGCCCTCGGCAAGCCCTCTTTGAACAGGGAGAAGGCCCACAAAAACTCAAAAAAAAAGTGAGTTAGAAAAAAATAAATGTGCCAATTGAAATATAAAAAATTTTAATAAACTGTTAAAAATAACTACAAATTTAATTTGACTCCTAACCAAACTAATTAATTAAACACTAATTCTTACATTTATTTTTATGCTACTAATCGCTAACTTTTAATTTTTTTTGGTTGTTCAATTCATGCATTTATCTTTACATAATTTTAATTCTTGTTTATATATATATATATATATATATATATATATATATATATATATATCTGTTATAATATGATAATATGTCATATTATAACTATATTATAATAATAATAATAATAATAATAACTAAATTTGTTATTATTATTATTATTATCATATTTATTACTTAAATAATATAATATCTCTCACTAATATTATAATATTCTCTCTACTATTATTCTCTAAATAATAATAATAATAATTATTATATTATTACTATAAAAATATTATTATTATAATACTAACCCTCAGCTTAAAATAATATGATAATAAGTTATACTTATTATCATCTTCATATAACAATAATAATAATATTTATACTATTATTATTATCCTATTAATACTATCTTAATATTCTCTTTCTCTAAAATAAACTTATGTGCATAAAATTATCACATAAAATAATACTTTTATATTCTTTCATTTATTATATTCTCTCACATAAAATAATAAAAATAATATTTTTTACGTGTAGATTCGCCTATAAATGATGATGATAATAATAATAATAAAATATTATTATTATCATTATTATCATTCGTACTTTGCTATTTTATAATGACTTTCATTTCTTTACTTATAAAATAAATAATAATAATAATAACATCGGTTATTATTATTACTATTATCATTATCACTATCATCACTAATATCATTACTATCTCCATCACCATTATTATCATCATCTTATTTATACTAATATCGAAACAGCAAGAGAAAGAACCAGAGACACGGATAATTAGAAATATGATAAAACAAATATTTTTATTTTCTTTACCCATCGATAATTTTCTAATAAATAAATCTTGTACAGATTCACAAGAAGTCAACATAACTAAGGAAAACATGTACCCCGGATATCATGAACTACATTTATATATGTTAATTTGATTATACGCTTTTGCTTCACAAATTTTACTATACTAATTTCTTACTCTGCTATAATTAAAGTTTACTGTCACTATATGAGATACTTTCAAAAATAGATAATGGATCTTGATTGATTGAATTAAATGGGGTTCCATGAGAAGTATTTACAGTCTGTACAGAATATAATCAGAACGGGGCTAGTTCACTATCATACTATTCCGTGAAGATATAAGGAGACTATGACTATGCCTACGAGGGGGCTAGCATAGGTGGAATAATACCTGAATGGTAATATTTGAACCCAAATTGTGATAATCATAGCAGACGTGCTTGATTTCCTCAAGATTCGAGAAATTGCCCGCTCAAATAAAAAAAAATGTTATATATATATATATTATTCACTTTCAAGATAGAAATATCAATTTTTTGATAAGTATGGCTAACTTGTGACAGGTTACTTTTATTGCTACTTCAAAGTTATCGCTAAAATTCTGATTTGCAGGAAAAGCCGTGATAATCCTCAAAGGAGGAAATTCTGTCTTTCAAATTTTTATTATTATGCTTCCCTGAAATTTTCCCTGCACTTAAATTTCATACTAATATATATATACAATGTAATTAATGATATCCAAAGTACTAGAGTTTATCTCTAACGGGTGCTCTACCCGGGCATTTTCGTTGTAAATGCCAGGTCAGATCACTGCTGAGGATCTAGAGATAACATGATCAATCTACTGCTGCACTTTTTATTCTCATATTATATTTATAAATAAAAGAGAAACCTGTACTTGTAATAATACTCTTTTTAGAATAAAAATTTCTACTTTCATGTTCTCTAATTATTTGAGCAAATGTATGTGATCTTTTTATTATTATTCTAAACTCCCGACTACAATCCTCGGCATAAAATGATGATGCCACCCTAGTCTCCACACCTTAACCAGGATTTATCAAGAATCCAGGGTCAAGGTTGGATATGGAACTAAGGTGGGGGTCGTCACAGTTGGTATCAGAGCTGGAGTTTGGAAAAGCTTATAATGATAATATAAGACCTAGATTTGTTCAAATTAATTTGAGAAAATTTAAAATATACATATATAAATTATTATAATATATTATTTTTACAGATGGATCCCGAAAATGAGTTCGAAGAATACTTTAAAGAAAATGAGGAACATAGTGAGATAAATTCATGTGCATCAGGAAGCCTAAGAAGTTATAGTATTGATCGACCACCCATCTTAGAAAATCAATTCCAAAACTTAATTCGAAAGTTTGAAGAGATGAAAGATTTATTCCTTACAGTCTTCCATGCTCAAACTAAAAATCATAAAAATGAAATAGAAAATCTACAATACACTATCAAAGAAGCAGCTGCAGCATATGAGTATCACCTAATGGAGCTAGAAGAGAAATGCAAGATAGATGAGAACATTTAACAGAAAAACTCGTCATCCAGCAAGAACCAGAAAACTACCGCTAAGAGAAAAATAGGAGCAATTAGAGGAAAGGCGCAGCAAAAACGTAGAACTTAAGTTTTATCATATACATATATAAACATATTTATATATGTATATATTTATTTATGTATATAAGTAAGACTTTATATCATAAGAAGGTTTGGGATGTTACATAAATCATTTTTTTTTAGATGGATCCACAATATTACTGGGATAATCTCTCAGAATCAGACTCCTCGAATGAAATCCCATGGCAATTCGAGAACCTCGATATAAACTATGCTCCGAGCCCGCCAACCCTACAAGAGCAAATTCAAATACTGGAAGAGATAGTTGAAAGAATCATTGGAACCCTAGCAACCTTTACAATGTTAACTGATGAGAGGATTGATAATTTAGACAATGAATTACAAGAACTTCAACAAGCTATAAGAACATTAATCACTTCTCTTTCTTGGCTGTTAAAAGATCAGGAGACTAGATTCAGCCACCAAATAAACAAGCTAAAAGAGAAGATCGATCCCTCAATAAATTTGGAGCCAGAAGAAGAGGAAGCAACTTCCAACCAGCAACCCGAATGAAATAACCAAGATACTATATAATATATATATATATATATATATATATATATATATATATATATATATATATATATATATATATATATATGGATGAAGAATGAGAAATAAAATTCTGTAAATAAATAAATAAATAAATAAATAAATATATATATATATATATATATATATATATATATCAGAAGAATGGTTTTCTCTGAAGATAAAAAAGAGGAAGAAAATCTGTATGCTTTACTAATAAATCTTCTTGCTTTATTTATTATTCTTATTATCTAAAAAGCTTTTCTTTTTCTTTCTTCAGATGGATTCTCAAGAAACTCCCACTATCCCTGACTCCAACGAACCCATCGAAAATAAGATCAACAAGTTACTGGAGTTAGTAACAACCTTACTTTATAACCAAATTACCAATCACACATCCACATCCTCAATATAACATTTCCCAAATCAAAACTTCTCCAATGATGGAATCCTTCAAGCTTATCTTAAACTAAAACCACCCACCTTTAATGGGACAATCTCACCAATGGAAGCAGAAGACTGGTTGAAAAAGATCGAGAAGAAGTTCATAACTATAAAATGTCCAAAAATTGACATGGTAAGACTAATTGTTTATCTTTTAGAAGGTGAAGCAGAAAATTGGTGGGAGCCTACCAAAAGCACTAAACTTGCAAATTCTAATCTAGAAGAGATAAGTTTGGAAGATTTTGTTAAAATCTTTCGTGCCCAATATATCCCGCCATCTGCACAAGCAATAATGGAAGACACGTTCATGAGGCTATATCAAGGGAATAGGACAGTTTCTAAATATGTTATCGAATTTACAAGATTAGTTCGATCTGCACCAAATATAGTAAGTACAGAGGCAACTCGTTGTAATCAATTTCTTAAAGGTCTCAAAGATTCCATAAGAAGAAGCCTAATTCCTTTAAGGCATACTAACTTTCCTGATCTACTCGAGTGTGCAAAAATGTTGGAGCATAATGATTAGATTACTACTGAAAGAATTAAAAGAAAGATTCAACCAGGAACTACACAAGAAGGATCCTTCAAGCGATTTCAACCTAATCCATCATCAAGAAATCCAGTACCATTGCAAAACAAACCCATACTAAATAGGCCCTGCCAATTACCACATCCAAATGGTAACTGTTATCATCATAAATATCAATGTCATAAATGTGGCAAAATGGGCCACCACTCTCAATTTTGCAGAGCCAATTATACTATAAATGGGCAGCCTATCAGAAGGGTGGAATCAACTTTCAATCAAGCACCACTGGTAAACTCAAGGCAAGCACCTACTCCTAATTCTCAACAAACAACTACCCTTGTTCCTAGACAAAATCAAGTTCCTGCTCAAAAACAAAGGAATCCGGCTCCTTCAAGAATGTATACACTTACTTCTATCATGGAACCAGAAAACTCCGAAGTGATGTCAGGTATTTTATATTATAAAGATATTCCATATTCAGTTTTATTTGATACTGGAGCCAGTCAATCATTTATATCAGAAGTATTTACCAAACAAATACTGCTGCCATGTTCAAAATTAGAAGAATCAATAAAGATAGGACTACCATCAGGAGCCTACATGATAGCCAATGAATATTGCATCTGCAATATATTCATAGATGGAAAATTCTTATTTACCACATTTATACTACTTCCTATTTATAATTTTGATATCATTTTAGGAATGAATTGGCTAAGTAGACATAAAGCTATTATAGATTGTCATGAAAGAAAAATAAAATGTAATGGGAATAATAAGTCAGATACTATCAAAGAAAAATTGAACGCCCTGACACACTTTATTGATATTATGAAAACAAGAAAGATGATTAGAAAAGGATGTGAATATTATCTGCTAACAATGATAGGTATGGAAAAAGACAGTTTCTTTAAAAGACACAAGAATAGTAAAAGATTTTATAGATATATTCCCAGATGACCTTCCAGGATTACCACCTATTAGTGAAATAAATTTTCCCATTAAACTTATTCCTAACACAGAACCACTATCCAAAGCACCATATAGGATGGCACCACGAGAGCTACAAGAACTCAAAATACAGATTCAAGAATTAATGGATAAAGGACTTATTCGCCCTAGTATATCCCCTTGGGGTGAGCCAGTATTATTTATCAAGAAGAAAGATGGCACCTTAAGGATGTGTATAGATTACCGAGAATTAAATAGAGTAACAGTGAAGAATAAATATCCACTGCCGTGCATAGATGATTTATTTGATCAATTATCAGGAGCTACAGTATTTTCAAAAATAGATCTTCGATCAGGACATTTTAAATTTTTAGTTATGTCATTTGGCCTTACAAATGCCCTATCGGTATTTATGGACTTAATGCAAAGAATATTACAACCATTTTTGGATAAATTTGTAATAGTATTCATTGATGATATACTAATTTATTCCAAAAAAGAGAAGGATCATGAGCAACACTTACAAACAGTTTTAATAACACTAAGACAACACCAAATATATGCCAAATTTTCAAAATGTGAGTTTTGGCTGCACTCGACAACTTTTTTAGGCCATATTGTTAGTAGCAGCAACATTCAAGTAGACCCAATAAAGATAAATGCAATTCAAGAGTGGCCTCAACCAACAACAATAACAGAAATAAGAAGCTTTCTTGGACTTGTTGGATATTACAGGAGATTTGTTAAAGGATTTTCAAAGATAGCAGTTCCGCTTACAAGACTTACACAAAAAGCAGTACCTTTTATTTGGAGCTCAGAATGTGAAGAAGCTTTCCAAAGATTAAAAAATGTACTAACAACAGCACCAATCTTAGCATTGCTACAAGAAGGAGTTGATTATCAAATTTTTACAGACGCATCTCGAAATGGATTAGGAGGCGTATTAATGCAAAATAAGAAGGTTATTGCTTATGCATCTCGACAATTAAAAATTCATGAGAAAAATTATCCAATCCATGATCTAGAATTAGCAGCAGTAGTGTTTGCTTTAAAGATATGGAGACACAATATTTATGGAGTTAAATGTGAAATCTATACTGATCATAAAAGTCTTAAGTATATTTTCACTCAAAAAGAACTTAACTTCAGATAGAGATGATGGTTGGAATTAATCACTGATTATGATCTTACTATTCATTATCATCCTGGAAAAGCAAACGTAGTTGCAGATGCATTAAGCAGAAAATCTGCAGCATTTTTTCACATGATAGAACTTAATAAAATGAAGATAGATATGATCTTTAGCTCATCAATAAATAACATGCGCAGTATTGAACCAATCAAACTTACTTTGGAAGAATAAATCAAGAATGATCAACTCAAAGATGAAGGTTATTTCAGATTAAAACAAGATATAGACAGTGGACTCAAGAAGAATTTACATTTGAAAGACATCTATATTTACCATGAGACAAGAATATGGATTCCTAATAATCATGAATTGTGTAATCAAATACTAACAGAGGCTCATCATTCAGGATACACAAACATCCAGGAAGTACAAAAATGTATAGAGATTTAAAGAAAGTATTCTGGTGGCCTGGGTTAAAGAAAGATATCGGGAAGTTTGTAACTCGTTGTCACGCTTGTAACCTTGTAAAAGCAGAACATCAGAAAGCAGGAGGACTTCTACAACCACTACAAATTCCAGAGTGGAAATGGACAGACATCTCCATGGATTTTATAGTCGGACTTCCTAAAGGTAAGATGGGAGCCGATACTATTTGGGTAATAATAGACAGGCTTACAAAATCAACACATTTCATTCCAATCAAGAAAACAGATAACATAGAGAAATTGGCAAAAATATATATAAAAGAAATTGTCAGGCTACATGGAATCCCTTCAACAATAGTATCTGATCGAGACAGTCGATTTACTTCACATTTTTGGAAATCTGTACATCAAGATCTAGGAACTAATCTAGCTATGAGTACCATATTTCATCCTCAAACTAATGGTTAGACAGATCGGGTAAATCAAGTATTAGAAGATCTCTTAAGACTATGCATACTAGACTTCGGTGGTAACTGGGAAGAACATATTCCATTTATAGAATTTGCATATAATAATAGCCATCAAGAAAGTATAGGAATGGCTCCATATGAAGCGCTATATGGAAGGAAGTGTAATACACCATTATCCTAGTTCGAAGTAGGCGACACTCAAATCTATGGATCAGAACTAATAGAAGCTACAAAACAAAAAGTTCAACTAATACAAAGAAGAATGCAAACAGCACAGGATAGACAAAAGAAATATTATGATCTTAAACATAGGTCAATCAAATTCCAAGTAGGAGATTTTGCCTGTTTAAAAGTAAGTCCGATAAAAGGGATGCACTGTTTTGGAATAACAAGAAAGCTAAACCCCAGATACGTTGGACCATTTGAAGTATTAGCTCAAGTAGGAAGCTCATCTTACCAATTAAGGTTACCAGAGGATTTTTCTGCAGTACATAATGTCTTTCATGTATCATCTCTCCGCAAATGCTTAATCAACCCAGAGCAACAAACTTATGTTCCTGGAGAATGCATCCAGCCAGACTTAACATATATTGAAGTACCTATCAAAATTATGGCAAAAGAAATTCGTCAACTTCGTAGCAAATCAATTCCTATGATAAAAGTTCAATGGAGCAACCAAAGTTCAAAAGAAGATACTTGGGAAAAAGAAGACGACATGCGCACAAAATATTCAAATCTCTTCAAAGTAACAAGGTAACTCCTAACCCGAACTACCTAGGATGTCGAGGACGACATCGATTTTAAGTAGGGGAGTCTGTAACAACCAAAATTTTTGAAAGCTAAATGTCGATCAAATCAGGACAAAATCAGGTCCCCGAACAAGTTCAAAATTAGGCCAAACAAAGTAGACTATTAAAAAGAGTATATATTTGTGATCATAATGTCCAAATTTGGTGGCAATCCAACGGACGAATATTCTTATATTAATTATTAAATTTTTAAATAAGGGAAATTAGAAAAATTAAATATAAATCCAAATTAAATAATTTTGGTGTCGTTGGATTCACAATAATAAAATAAGGCCACAAAATTTTTCATTCAATTTTGAGCGTCGGATTGTCCGTAGTTAATTTTTAAAGTTTTTACCTTCAAAAATTAATTAAAAATAAAATATAGTTCCGAATATAGAAATTTTTGTTCGAGGACGTTCGTCTCATCAAGACGGACCTCCAGGTCAAGTTTTGTCAATTTTGGAAATTAGACGACAGAAAAATACGATTAATTTAAATCAAAATTTTAATTTATTTATTTATTTTCTTTTCTTTTTCCTATATCTAAAGAATCTTTCCTTCTTCATTATTATAATATATATATATATATATATATATATATATATATTTTTTTTTTTTTTTTTTTTTTTTTTCTTTCTCGTTCCCACGTAACCTACCTGCTTACTTTGCACGCAAATGACCGGCCCTCCTCTTGGAACCGCGTGGCCCTGCCTGCCAGGGGGGGCTGCTCGGCCATGTGGCCGGCGGGCAGCCGGCCTAGACAGCCCCCTCCTCCCTTTCCTTGGCTATAAATAGCCTCCCCCACCTCCTTCCTCCCTCACAAGCTTCCCAAAGCCTTCTCCTCCGCCTCCACCTACGGCTGGCCGCCGACCTCCCTCCTCCACGTCCCAACCTTCTCGGCAACCTCCAACCATCCCCTCCCTCCCCTCCCCGCAACCCCAAAGCCTCCCCTCAACTCTCTTCTTCTTCTTCTTCTTCTTCCTCGGCCAACGATCGCCCGTCGCCCCGTCACCTCGCCGTGCCGACGCCACGCCGGCACGCTGCCGACATTCCCACTAGTCATCTACTACCTCATCGGCAAGTATCTGCCGCCCTCGGCAAGCCCTCTTTGAACAGGGAGAAGGCCCACAAAAACTCAAAAAAAAGTGAGTTAGAAAAAAATAAATGTGCCAATTGAAATATAAAAATTTTAATAAACTGTTAAAAATAACTACAAATTTAATTTGACTCCTAACCAAACTAATTAATTAAACACTAATTCTTACATTTATTTTTATGCTACTAATCGCTAACTTTTAATTTTTTTTGGTTGTTCAATTCATGCATTTATCTTTACATAATTTTAATTCTTGTTTATATATATATATATATATATATATATATATATATATCTATCGGTTATAATATGATAATATGTCATATTATAACTATATTATAATAATAATAATAATAATAATAACTAAATTTGTTAGTATTATTATTATTATCATATTTATTACTTAAATAATATAATATCTCTCACTAATATTATAATATTCTCTCTACTATTATTCTCTAAATAATAATAATAATAATTATTATATTATTACTATAAAAATATTATTATTATAATACTAACCCTCGGCTTAAAATAATATGATAATAAGTTATACTTATTATGATCTTCATATAGCAATAATAATAATATTTATACTATTATTATTATCCTATTAATACTATCTTAATATTCTCTTTCTCCAAGATAAACTTATGTGCAGAAAATTATCACATAAAATAATACTTTTATTTTCTTCCATTTATTGTATTCTCTCACATAGAACAATAAAAATAATACTTTTTACGTGTAGATTCGCCTATAAATGATGATGATAATAATAATAATAAAATATTATTATTATCATTATTATTATTCGTACTTTTGCTATTTCATAATGACTTTCATTTCTTTACTTATAAAATAAATAATAATAAATAACATTGGTTATTATTATTACTATTATCATTATCACTATCATCACTACTATCATTACTATCTCCATCACCATTATTATCATCATCTTATTTATACTAATATCGAAACAGCAAGAGAAAGAACCAGAGACACAGATAATTAAAAATAGGATAAAACAAATATCTTTATTTTCTTTACCCATCGATAATTTTCTAATAAATAAATCTTGTACAGATTCATAAGAAGTCAACATAACTAAGGAAAACAAGTACCCCCGGATATCATGAACTATATTTATATATGTTAATTTGATTATACGCTTTTGCTTCACAAATTTTACCAAACTAGTTTCTTACTCTGCTATAATTAAAGTTTACTGTCACTATATGAGATACTTTCAAAAATAGATAATGGATCTTGATTGATTGAATTAAATGGGGTTCCATGAGAAGTATTTACAGTCTGTACAGAATATAATCAGAACGGGGCTAGTTCACTATCATACTATTCCGTGAAGATATAAGAAGATTATGACTATGCCTATGAGGGGACTAGTATAGATGGAATAATACCTGAATAGTAATATTTGAACCCAAATTGTGATAATCATAGCAGACGTGCTTGATTTCCTCAAGATTCGAGAAATTGCCCGCTCGAATAAAAAAAAAATGTTATATATATATATATATTATTCACTTTCAAGATAGAAATATCAATTTTTTGATAAGTATGACTTACTTGTGACAGGTTACTTTTATTGCTACTTCAAAGTTATCGCTAAAATTCTGATTTGCAGGAAAAGCCGTGATAATCCTCAAAGGGGGAAATTCTGTCTTTCAAATTTTTATTATTATGCTTCCCTAAAATTTTCCCTGCACTTAAATTTCATACTAATATATATATATATATACAATGTAATTAATGATATCCAAAGTACTAGAGTTTACCTCTAACGGGTGCTCTACCCAGGCATTTTCATTGTAAATGCCAGGTCAGGTCACTGTTGAGGATCTAGAGATAGCCTGATCAATCTACTGCTGCACTTTTTATTCTCATATTATATTTATAAATAAAAGAGAAACCTGTACTTATAATAATACTCTTTTTAGAATAAAAATTTCTACTTTCATGTTCTCTAATTATTTGAGCAAATGTATGTGATCTTTTTATTATTATTCTAAACTCCCAACTACAATCCTTGGCATAAATGATGACGCAACCCTAGTCTCCACACATTAACCAAGATCTATCAAGAATCCAGGGTCAAGGTTGGATATGGAACTAAGGTGGGGGTCGTCACAAATCTAGTATTATATATTATGGTGACGTATCAATGTTGAGTTAAGTGATCCTCAATATTGGGGTCGTCACACTTCTGCCCCAATTCTTGCCTTACCCAAAGAAGATTTGAACTACCAAGTCTATATCGATGCTTAAGGGATAGGCTTGGGTTGCGTGCTAATGCAGGAAGGAAAGGTTATTGCCTATGCATCTTGTCAGTTAAAACCACATGAAAAGAATTATTCAGTTCATGATCTCGAATTGGCTGCTGTAGTCTTTGATTTAAAGATTTGGCATCATTATCTGTATGGCATCCAATGTTCCATATTTACAATCATCAGAGCTTAATGTATATTTTCACTCAATGCGAACACAACTGTCATCAGTGAAGATGGCTTGAGTTAATAAGCAATTATGATTTATCAATCCAGTATCATCCAGGGAAAGCGACTGTTGTAGCCGATGCGCTCAGTCGTCATGCTACACTTTCCTCCTTAATAGCTTCAAGTCCGTTAGAGGAAGAATTTAGAAGGCTTGATATCAGGCCAACTCGTAGTGATATGTTAAATGTACTAATATCTATGAGTACCGTTGAACCAACATTTTATCGTGATGTCTCCATCACCCAAATGAAAGATGAGGACTATCTGAAGTTTAAAAAGGAAATCGAAAGTGGTCGTCGATTTGACCTGCAGCTGCGAGGTAATGTAATATATCATAAAGATTGCTTATGGATTTCCAAATCCATGCATCAAGAGATTTTAGTAGAAGGCCACAATTCTGGTTACCAAGTACATCCTGGTAGTACTAAGATGTATCAAGATCTGAAGAAATCATTCTGGTGGCCTGAAATGAAGAAAAAACGTGACTGAATTTGTATCGAAGTGTCATGCCTGTAATCTAGTCAAGGCTGAATATCAGAAGACTGGGGGACTTCTCTATCCTCTAGCAATCCCTGAATAGAAATGGTATGATATTTCTATAGACTTCATAATGGGTTTACCCAAATCGAGATCTAGTGCTGATTCAATTTGGGTCATTGTCGATCGACTGACCAAATCAGCACATTTCATTCTGATGCGTCAAACCAATTTTGTGGAGAAATTGGCGAAGCTGTATATCAAGGAAATCGTTAGACTTCATGGAATTCTGAGGTCTATTGTATCCGATTGTGATAGCGGATTCACTTCTAAATTCTGGTAAGCCGTACATCAAGACTTGGGAACTACCCTAGCCATGAGCATCGCTTTTCACCCCCAAATAAATGGTCAAACTGAGCAAGTTAATCAAATTCTTGAAGACCTTCGCTTATGCATTTTGGATTTTGGAGGTTTTGGGAAGATCATATTCCCTTAGTTGAATTTGCTTATAATAACAGTTTCCAATCAAGTATTAGCATGTCTCCGTATGAAGCATTGTATGGCAGAAAATGCAGTATGCCCTTAGTGTGGCTTGAAACAGGCATTGTTTAGCTGTATGGTTCAGATTTAGTCGAAGAAACAAATAAGAAAGTGCAATTAATCTAGCAAAAAATTAAAGCAGCTCAAGATCACCAGAGTAAATATCACGATGCCCATCATTATTCTCTGGAATTTAATGTTAGAGATTTGCGTATCTCAAAGTAAGCCCAATGAAGGTTGCATTTCACTTCGGTGTAGCTGGGAAGCTTAGTCCTTGCTACGTCGGACTGTTCGAAGTAATCGAGAAAATCAGTTCGGCAGTGTATAGATTAAAACTTTCTGAATATTTCTCTGCAGTTCATAATGTGTTCCACATCTCCTCTCTGCGGAGGTGTCTTCGTAATCCTTCACACCTAATCTAACTTCCAGCAGTATTCCTTCAGCCGGATCTTTCCTATATGGAAGAGCCTATCAAAATCTTAGCTCGTGATCAAAGGCAACTAAAAAATCATTCTATCCCTATGGTAAAAGTTCAGTGGAGTAATCGCTCTATCGAAGAATCCATTTGGAAAAAATAGGTTGATATGTAACAGAAATATCCAAGTCTCTTTGAAAGTCCAAGTACCCTTAAGATTCAAAAGTTCCATTCATAATTTTCTGTATTTTATCTTTCCCATCCAAGTAATAATGTCGAGCAGACATCATTTTTAAGTGGGGGAGTCTGTAATAACCTAAGGTTGTTACTCAGCTTAATTTAAGCCTATCATATCTTAATTATCATTCTATTAATTTCATCTAGCTATTAGAATCAATTCCTAAAAATTTGGCATGATTTGGAGCTAAATCCAGTATTTGGAATATTTTAATATTTAATTAATTAGAAAATTGAGGTATTTATTTTGACCTTGAAATCAAAATCCAACTTCGCCGTTGAGATCATCACCCCCAAATTAGCTAGGGGTGGTGATGTCTTGGATGCGTTTGGAAGTTGTCGAATTTTTGCTAACATTTTAATATAATTAAATGCACCAGAAAATGGAATAATTAAATAATCGTCGGAATTGAATTTCAACTTCGCCGTTGAATTCCTCACCCCCAAATTAGCTAGGGGTGAAGTTTTTGGATTTTTCGGAAAACATTTATTTAATCTGAAATTTTAATAAATTAAAAATTATGAATAATAATTAATTATTCCTTAATTTGCTTTTTCTCTTTCTTTATCTCTCCTAAATTTTGGCTGGCCATCCCTCTTCATTCGGCTGACCCCTTACCTCCCTATTGCACAATGAAAGCTGAGGCCATCCCTCTACTCCCTCTTCTTAATTGCAATGCTTGATGGCTAAGGCCATCCCCCTCCCCTCACCTCATAACTCCCTAGCTCATTGCATTCCCCTTCCTTCTTCTTCTTTAAGAAGAAACCTCAGCCCTCCTTATTTTGTTTACTGCAAAGCTAAAAGCTTCCTCTCTATTTTCCCCATTGTTGAGCTTGGTGCTGATGAAGGAGCCTCCCTCCCTCAAAGATCTTGAGGAAAACAAATGTTTCTTCTTCCTCTCCCAAAGGCTAAGGTACCCTTTTATTTACTCTCCTTATACACATTTGTTCTTCTTCCTTAGTCATTTTATTTCTCTATTATGCTTATTTGCATATTTAGACATTCATGATTAAGTATGGAAGCCATTAGAGTTCTTCAAAGTAATATACCTCATGCTCTATTTTTTGTCCATTCTGCATACCCCCTTTGCCTTTATCACCATTGCTTATACAGCTAAGATGATCCGTTCGTGCTGATTTTAGTGTCAATGGAAAGGTTTCTTCTGTAATAACCCAAGGTTGTTACCCAGCTTAATTTTAGCCTAATCATATCATAATTATCATTCCATTAAGTTCATATAGTCATTAGAACCAAACCCTGAAGGTTTGAGTCATTCGGAGCTCGATCAATTATTTTGGAATATTTTAATATTTAATTAATTAGAAAATTGAGGTATTTATTTTGACCTCAAAATTAAAATCCGACTTCGCCGTTGCGATCGTCACCCCCAAATTATCTAGGGGTGATATTTTGAACGTATTTAGAAGTCGTCAAATTTTCACAAATATTTTAATATAATTAAATACACCGAAAAATAAAATAATTAAATAATCATCATAATTAAATTCTGACTTTACCGTTGAATTTCTCATCCCCGAATTAGTTAGGGGTGAATTCTTGATAATTTTTGGAGCGCGTTCCAAAAATCTGAATTTTTAAATAATCAAAGAAAATAAATAAGGGATTATCTAGTCCTAAATTTGCAATTTTCCCTATTTTTTTCTAATTCTCCTGACAACAGCCCATATTCAGCTCCCCTCCCTCCATGGCATGCAAGAGATGGCTGTGAGCCATCTCTTCTTCCCTCACTCCTAGCTTCTATAGACCATACCCCCATTTCCCCTTCCTCCTTCCTTTAAGAAGGGATCCCAGCCCCTCCTTCAGCTGCTTGCAGAATCCTTCACTTCTTCTTCTCCATTGCTGCTCTCGTGCTGAAGGAGAAGGCTCATCCCAAGGTCTTGAAGAGAACAGAGTTTTCTTCCTCCTCTCCTTCCAAGGACTATAGGTATCTTTTTATTTACTCTCCTTGTCCCCTTCATGTTACTACAATGCTTGAATGTATCTCTAAAAATATATAAACATGTATGGAAGCCATTAAGGCTCATTGAGGTAGCTCATTTCTTTGAAAAATGAATGCTCAGTTTTCATCCATTTTGTATACCCTTGCATTCATCATCATTTTTCGTATAGTTAGGATACTCCGTTTGTGCCGATTTTGATGTCAATGGAAAGGTATCGAAAAGACCTTTCCATTAATATAAAACACTACTCATGGAATGCTTTGGATTGAGAGTATTTGAGCTCAAAAATAGGCATTACAAGTTTCGTCCAGGCAAAAAATGTCGTCTAGCGCTGCAGCGCTCAAATTTGCAGAACAGGGCTGTTGTAGTGCGCCACAGCGCGCTGCAGCGGGCTACAGCGGTATTTCAGAAAAATTAACAAAACAATCAGCTAATAAATTAATCAAATAGTAACCTATAAGTAGACCGCTGCAGTGCGCTGTAGCGGGCTTGCAGCGGAATTTTTGGAAAACCTTAGGAAATATGAAAAATGAATTAATTGAACAGTAATTTTGCAAGTTAGACCGCTGCAGCACGCCACAGCGGGCCGCAGCGTTAAGAGCGCCACTGCGCACTACAGCGCCAGAAGCGCCACAATGCGCTACAGCGCCAGAAGTGCTGTAGTGCGCCATAGCGCACTGTGGAGCCCAAAATTGCAAAAATGCCAAGAAATGTCTGAAAATTGCCTAGAATTGGCTGAAATGGCCAAAATTTCACTGTTTTTGCATTTTAAGGTCCTAGGACCCTAGTGGGACTGAATTATATCACATATGAACTTATTTTAGCTAAAATTGAACATTGCATAAAATTCTATATGGAAATTAAGTTTGAAACTTTATCATTTTTAATAGATGCTCAAAATCTACCATGTATCTTAGATATATTTTATGCCAAATGCTAAGTAGTAGAATCTTAAGTGTTTGAATGGAATAGGTATATCTCAACAACTAAATGACATGGAACCTAAGTCTTTTAGAATTGTAATCAAGCGCTAACCCCTTTGCTTTGATTTAGAATTTAGTTAGCCTTAATTACCTTCTGCTTTATTCCATCTTACATTTATCTATTTTCACAATTTTAGGATGTATGTTAGAGAACCTTAATAATTATTTGGACACTTAAATATGCTTAGTTGATATTAAACTATAAACGAGCCTAAGAATCTTGATAATTTGATTAAGTAGATGATACTTAATATAAACTTGAAATTTGTCATCAACAATATACTAATAACACATTGATTTGTCATTAATTTTTAAATTAACCTTTGGTCTTAATGGTAGAAAGGCTAGGGGTTAAACCCTAACTTGTCTTGATTAAGACCTAAACCTTAATCATCTAAATTAAGTAACTTAATTGAAAGATAATTCAATCAACATTATTCTAATAATGCATATGATTTGATTATGATCTTAAATTATTGAATTAGAAGTGCTAAGGTTAATATTAAATCTGTGTGATTAAATTATCAGAATCTAAACTTTAGATCTTTGATTTTCTCTTATATAAGACTATTAGCATAAAATAGATAATAAAATCATAATGATTTATGAAATGATCTAACTCTAATAAGATCTTTGATTTTATCCCATAATTATAAAATAGAAAAGGATTAGATGAATTTTAATCATCTGATCTGACCACTTAAATGTTAGTTTAAGAAGTAGAAAAGTGAGATCTCAAGGGTCTTGATATAGGATCATTATTAAAATGTTTAAAGACCTTAACTATTGATACATTGAGGTAGGAAGAACTTTTGTAACTTATTGAGATAAGAATCTTAGATAATCCTTCATAACCTTAGAGGTTGATCTTGACACCTTGTGGTAGGAACCACCTAAATCATCTAGAATGGAACTTAGTCCTTGCGGTAGAAATCAATATTGAGTGATCCTTTGATCACATCCTTGGAGCCATGTGTAGGACTCACCTATTT
The DNA here is from genome assembly GCA_016760335.1 of Gastrodia elata. Lineage (NCBI taxonomy): Eukaryota > Viridiplantae > Streptophyta > Magnoliopsida > Asparagales > Orchidaceae > Gastrodia > Gastrodia elata. The sequence goes on from CM028682.1 coordinate 23,112,728, forward strand.
AGAGTAAGGATTTATAGCTTTGATAAATTATTATTGATTAAATGGAATCTTCTGAACCCAGATTATTAGTTGGGTATAGTAGGGCATACCCACAGTACTGGATTATTTCAGTAATATTCAGGATTGGTTGATTCACTCCAATGTGTATTTATGACCAGGTGCTATCCTGAGGGATTAGACGAATACAGTCATATTAGAGTAAATCTTCCAAGACTAAGAGTGTTACAATTAGTGAACAAGATCCTTAATTTGAGATGTAAACTGTAATCGGGTTCTGCATTCTATCGTAGTGCGCTTCGATAAGTTCATTTTAAGCAAACTAGGTATCTCAAATCACTTTGCGTAGGACACCAAGCATGTTTGTAATCAGGACATTTAATGGCTTAGCTTGAGATGTAAACTGTGACCGGGTTCTGCCTCCTATCGTAGTACGCTTCGATAAGTGTAGCTTAAACAAGCTAAGGGTTAAATCCATCCTTCTTGAAAACATGCGAAATATGTGTATACAATCATCCCAGCTAATAATTTTCAAGTAAACTCTCAACTTTAACAAATTATCGAAGTTAGAATTTTAGGAGTCAGAATCCTTTTAGCAGGATTCTGCACAATGGAGATATTGAATTCATTATCAGATTTCAAAGAATTTTTCTAGATTTATCTCATAAGCATGAGCATGAGCATAAGCATGATGTGTGAGTATCAGAATGATGTATGAGTATCAGTGATGATTTATGGGTTACAAAATATTGCATACATTGACTGGAGAATTTTAGGATGCATCGGCATCATCAGTAAGCAGTATTTCCAACTGGATGTATGTATACATTGGACTGTACTACTCATAGCAGTTCAGTGATATTTTGGTTGCATATCAGTAACATACAGTATTGTGGCATATTCAAATGCACAATTTTAGTGACATACAATATAGTTTTACATATGATTACTCAGTTTCAGATTCAATATTACTTTGGTTTATTTTCAGTATTCAGTTTATAGTTCAGTTTTACTTTAATGTACTTCAGTTTTGTACAGTTTTATACAGTTTTATGCTTTCAGTTGTCTTTACAGTTTTTTTTGCAGACTTACTTATTATGTAAATGTTGAATGAATAATTAGAACTGTTTAGATTAGTTTCGATGTGTTAGACTTATTGTCTACGGGGTTCTTTTGGGATCCGGTAATTTGTTAGATCTTGAGCAGTATACTGAGCCAGGTTAGGAGGACACCCAGGAGATTCAGGAGGAGCCTGTGGAGCACTAGTGAACTCTTCTTCAATTTTACTTTTCTGCTTAGTATTTTCAGTTCAGTATTTAGTCTTATGTATGTTTCAGTAAAATGGTTGTAATAATTTTGGATGTATTTTCTTTTCTTTTTTGAGATGAATATTTTTATACAGCTTCTGTGATGAATATTTCTGGATATTTGCTTTAAGCTTCAGCACTCTGTTATATACTACTTATACTTAGTATTGTGATGTGATCAGTATACTGAAAATGCTAATATCTTATACATATATTGGATTCCTCATGTGTCTTACATCTAATATATGTATTGGTCTAATACTTAGGATAATGATACTCCTCATATCTTAAGTATTAACTCTCAACCCTTCTTGAGATTGAGTCAGCAGCCCCTTCAGAGGGGTTTAGTTTTTAGCTATTTGGGGAGATGGGATATTTCTCCCCGAGTGGTGCACCGCTCCGCCGCCGATCTGTTTATACTCTCATCTATTGCGCGCGGCGACGGGGCAGGGCGCCACACCTCAGCCCTCCTTATTTTGTTTGCTGCCAAGCTAAAAGATTCCTCTCTATTTCTCCCATTGCTGAGCTTGGTGCTGACAAAGGAGCTTCTCTCCCTCAAAGGTCTTGAGGAAAATAAATGTTTCCTCTTCCTCTCCCAAAGGCTAAGGTACCCTTTTGTTTACTCTCCTTGTACCCATTTGTTCTTCTTTTTTAGTCATTTCATTCCTCTATTATTCTTATTTATATATTTAGACATCCATGATTAAATATGAAATCCATTATAATTCTTCAAAGTAATATACCTCATGCTCTATTTTTCGTCCATTCTGTTTACCCCTGCCTTTATCATCATTGTTTATATAGCTAAGATGATCCATTCATGCTGATTTTGGTGTCAATGGAAAGGTATCAAAAAAATCTTTCCATTAATATATGACACCACTCATGGAATGCTCTAGATTGAGAGTATTTTAGCTCGAAATGTGACCATTCATGGTTTTCGCACAGGCGAAATCACCGTCTGGCACTACCGCGCGCCGTAGCGCCCAGAAAATTCATTTGACCATATCGTAGTCATTTAAACTCCAAATACATAACTTTAAAGTGCTAGAAAACTTAGAATTTCAGTGCCAACAATAATCTAAAATATATTTTAAGTTTTAAACCCTAAAAAAATTAGAAAATGACTAAAATACCCCTAATATTAATTAGGTCATAACTTGACCAATTGAAGTCCAATTTAGGTCTACTCCCAGTTAAAGTACTCAGTGTGATATGAGAAAGTTATAGCCACTAAGTTTGCTGAATTTGGACATCAAATGAAAAAGTTAGCTTTTTGCCCCTCTTAGCTTAGAAAATTACCAAATTGCCCTTGAAAATTAAAATGGCTATAACTAATTCATTAGACTTCAGAATTTAGTGTTCTTAGACTCTATAGAATCCTTAAATAGCAATTAATAGTAAACTACATAAAAATTTAGATTTCATTAAGTATAATTTACTAAAATGCCCCTTAGGTTAAAAACCTTAATTTGGACCCATAAGACTCATTTCTTATCCAAATTGCATGATAAGGGTGTCATTAGTTTCCTTATGTAAAGTAAAATGAATGTGCTAAGTAATTTATTTTTTTGATCTCTGTATTTCAATTTATTCTCTAATCTTGTTAAACCATGATTAGTGAAAGTTAGGGTTTGTAATCATTGGATTATAGCAAACTTAGTCTTTGATTAATTGTATGATAAGATAAAACTTATGAGCCAAATTGTATAAATTTTTGATGGTTAAATTTGTAGTTATGTGCTAATTCTTTTGGATTGATTTAGGGTTTGATTAACACTAGTTACTTTCTAATTTCTAAAATTTTTTTATTAATATGATTCATAACAGTATGGGAGATGTATTAAAATCATGTATGAAAATTTAAGATGTATAAATTGAATAAATCAAAAATGGAGAACTTAATCATCAGAATTAACTTAAGAAGTCTTAAGACTTTGATCAAGCTATTGAGACTTGATCTAGATCTAAGATTGCCACCATATATATCCCAAATTCACTAATTTGATATTTAATTTATAAATAAGCATTTAATCTTAATTGGGCATAAGTAAGGGGTCAAACCCTAATCTAGTTGATTAAGATTCAAACTCTTAAATCTTTAATTAAATTGACTTGATTAAAAGAAAGGAAATTAATATTATTCCAATAATACATTTGATTTGGTACTAATCTTAAGCATTTTAATTAGATATGTTAAGATTATTGATAAATCTATATGATTGATTAATTTAAATCTAAACTTTAGATCCTTGATTTTCTCCTAAATAAGACTGCTAGCATAAAAAGATATTAGAACTAAATTGATTTAATAATTGAGCTGACTCTAATAACATCCCTGATTTAAATCCCATAATCTTAGAATAGGATATGATCAAATGACTTAATCATTTGATTTGATCACTATAAACTTAAATATTAAATGGAACATAATATGTTAGCTTTAGAATTAAGGGTATGGGATCTTAAGTATCTCAGCATATGATGGCCTCTGAAATATTTTAAGGACCTAAATTTAAATATACATTAAGGTAGGAGAATTTTGTATAACTCATTAAGGTAGAAGCTTAGATGATCCCTAAACCTTAGAAGTTGATCTTATCCCCTCATAGTAGGAATCACTTAAGATATTAGAAGTGTAACAACCCGAGTTGTTACCATAGTTCATTAGGACTAACCCTAAATCTTAAACACAATTATAAGTGCTAATTAGGTCAATTGGAGTCAACCTCTGAAACTTAGTCCAAATCAAGAGTCAAATGGATCGAATCCTGATTTCTAGAAATCTAGAGACCCTAGAAATTGACATATTTAAATTGACCTCCGATCGAAAAATAGACACCGCCATTGCGTTCCTTGACCCCAAATTAGCTTGGGGTGAAGTTTTCGTGTCAATCGAAAGTCGTCGAAATTTCGACGAATATTTTAATAATAATAATACCCCGGAAATCGAGGTATCAAAATACTCGTCGGATCGAAAATCCGAGTTCACCATTGAATTTCTTGACCCCAAAATAGCTAGGAAAAATATGTTGAAAAATTTCTGGAATTAAAAAAAAAAAAATTAATTAATTACTTAACGGCTGCCGTTAAGTAATTAACTGTTTCGTCAACTGTAGCTGACGGCGCCGTCTATCTAGACAGCGCCCTTGCAGCCATTGGATCGGGCTTGAATCTAACGGCTACGGAGCCGTCGTCCTCGATGGCTCCGTCCCGCGTGCCACGCGGCGTCCTGCTGCCCCCTCGGCCAACCGAAGCCCTCCCCGGCCTCGACGAGGTCGTCGGCTTCCCTTTAAAGCCTCCGGCAGCTTCTGGGCTCCGGGTTTTGCGAACCCGAGCCCAGATCGAGCCCCGAAGCCCTGTTCGACCGCGAGCCGTCTGAATCCAAGTACTGGATCTCCCACGTTCTCCATTCAATTACTACAATTATTGTTTCGAATCACTATTCCACGAGCTCGATTGTCGATTGAACGGTTCCGATCGGGGCTAGCCCGACCGGGTCGTCGGGAAAATGGGTTTCATCTACAGTTGAAACCGTTAGGTTTCTGAAACACGTAACCCTAGGACCTAGGGTTCCACTTTGTCGGCGATCCCAACCACCTCCGGCGAAGGTCCGCCCACCGGCGTGTAGCCCTCGTCGAGGGCTACCATCGGCCGTGCGGGCCGAGGTGGTCTGGCGCCGGGTAGGTCGGCAAAAGCCGTGCCCTAGCCCGGCGCCCTCGGACCGTCTCCGCGAAGGAGACGAAGTCCGGGTCGGGCCTGGTCGACCCGAGCCCGAGCCGAGTCGGCGTCAGCCGGGTGGGGCCCACCAAGCCACGTGGCGCCTTCTGGGCTTGCCATGTGTCCAGTGGGACCCACTAGCCGAAGCCTGCGACCCTTCGGCTTCGGCCGTGGGGCCCACAGTGCCACGTGGCAGCCAGCCAGTACGCCACGTGTCACGTGGGGGCCACAGCCCGAGCCCGCGCGGCGGTTTGGCTCCCTAGTGGGGCCCACAGTGCCACGTGGCCGCCTCTGGGCCCGCCACGTGTCAAGTGGGACCCACTGTCCGGTCACCCGCGACGCTTCGGCTCCCCCGTGGGGACCACAGTGCCACGTGGCAGCCTCTAACAGTGCCACGTGTCAGGTGGGGGCCTACTGCCCAGTCACAAAGCTGACTCAGCCCCTGTGGGGCCCACAATGCCACATGGCAGCCTCTAGCAGTGCCACGTGTCTTGTGGGGCCCACAATCTGTTAATTAAAATTTAATTAAATTACTGTTAGTGTTAATTAATTATTGTTAATGATTAATTAATTACAATTAATGGTTAATTAAATTATGATTAATGTTAATTACTTTTAAACAGTAACCTTAATTAATTAAGTAATTAGAGATTAATTAGGGTTAATTTAATATTAATTAAACTTTAAACAGTAATTAGAATAATTAATTATTATTAAATAGTAAAGTATAATTAATTATTCTTAATTAGATATTAATAAGTAATTAAGACTAATTAAATAATAATTAGTACTAATTACTTTGATATAGTAAGAAAATCAACTTTAAAAATAATTATAATTAATTAATTAAAGGATTAATTAAGAGTTAATTAATAATTAAGCCTAATTAAGTACAGATTAATTAAGATTAATTAATTTCAGGAAAATTATATATAAACTTTAGGAATGAACAGTAAAATAATTTAATTTGAATAAATGAATAGTAAATTTATTCAAATTGTATTTTTGAATAGTAATCTTAAAAGTTTAATAACTTTTTATAGGATGATCTAAATATAGCCAATATAGGTCTTAAAATACTCAAAAAAATGTAAAGAATCAAATAACATAATGTAAAAATTTATTTCAGGGTACGTATATCGAGGTAGTATTTTAGGACCTCTTTAGAGCCCCATAACTTCTTACCCAGTTATCGAAACATAATCAATATGGGTCTTAAAATACTCAGGAGAGCGGCCCTATCACCGTAGTAGTATTAATTTTCTCATTTGGACATCAGGATAAAAGGTCAACCCTAGAACTTAGAGTTGACTTTAGTGAAAAATGACCAAATTGCCCTTGGAATTCAAATGACCATAACTTAGTCAAATCAACTCCAAATTTAAAAATTCAAGAAGCTATCTAACCTAGAAGTCCAATGTCATCAATATACTGAAATAATATTTAGGATTGGAACCCTAGAAATTTAGGTAAATGACTAAATTACCCCTGGCTTCGTTTTGGTCATAGCTTGACCGTTTCTCATCTGAATTGGATGTACTTACTGTCTATCTTCAAGTTAGACAGTAAAGAATCAAATGAAACTAAGAGAATCCAATTCTAACCCTCAAGTCAAAAGTTAACTTTTTGACCCTTAAAGTAGGGGTAAAATAGTCATTTTGTCCTAAGTTTGGGCTAAGTACCCTAAACCTTTAAAGTTAACATTCCAAAACACTAAAATTAATGTTATAATCATGTTAGTAACATGTAAGTGAGTGAAATCAACTTTTAAGTTAATTTCTAAAAATTCTAAGTCTCTAACACTACACCTAAAGGACCTTTCTTGAGAATAGGAATAGATCATATGCTAGAGTTCATTCATTAGGTAAATGGGTTAATCAATGGGTGAAACCTTGATTTTAGTATTTTTTAGACCTTTATTCTATTTTACAACCTATTTTGATTATTTTTTCTTTTAACTTTAGAATTAAGATAGGAGATTCATCTTATTAAGTTTAATTACTTAATAGGATTTGCCATGACTAGCAGATCACTTATAGTATAAAACTTAGAACTTAGGTCTTATCCTTTTTGATTATGTGATTAGGCCTAATTCTTGTAGTGTTTAATCCATAATCTATAGATTTAGAAGATCTTGATCAGATCTTAGTTAGAACGTCTAAATTCACAAAATTAGGACGTATGATTTATTAATTTAACTCGTAGTCGTCTGTCTGATTGAACTAGATTAGAACCTGATCAGTTCTAATCCTTTTTAACTTATAAGGACAAATTTCTAAGTTACACTCGATAGTAGGAAGATGGTGATCCTGAACTTGTGTAACTTGGAATAGTTAGAATGGTTAAGTAGAAAACAAATAATATCACCATGATTAGTAGAGTCTCTTGCTTCTGTTTGATACTTTGTTGCTACGCATTCCTTATATTTTTGTGCCATATTTCCTTGAGCATATCATATAAGACATTTGATGCATGAATAAAATATTAGGAAAATATGGAGACTCCTTAGATTCTTTGTGAAAATATTAAAGTAATTAATGAGAAGAAAATGATTTGATGTGTTTGAGCTACCTCTCAGTATTCTTTTGATCATACTGATTATTGCCATAGCCGTATCGTGCTAGGAACCGTCCTAGCCGTACTGGTGCTAGGATCTTTTGGGTATGACTGTTGGTGACCTAGTCGTATCATGTAGGAACCGTCCTAGCCATACTGTGCTAGAGCCTTCTATGTTGTCTGTTGTTGCCTAAGCCATATCGTGCTAGGAACCGTCCTAGCCGTATTGGTGCTAAGATCTTCAGCCTTTTTGGTGAGCTAAAGTAGCTCTCTTCTGTATGGCATATTGTACACGTATGGTTTTATATGCAGTTGATGTTGTTTATTTTTCAGTATTTTTATTCAGTTAGCTATTTCCTTGTACTACTTTTATATATATTTAGGATGTTAGAATCTTGCTGCTATTTATATGTACCACTGCTGAGTTGTTTATTTTAATTGGCATATCTCATTTGATCACCAGCATGTTTAGGATGTAAAATTTTTCTTGCAGCACTTATTTGGTTATGTATATTTATATGCCCCACCTTGCTTAGTTTGCATGTGAGGCATGTCTCAGCCTCTTTCCTTTTCTTTGCTTAAGTTATAAATGATGATTTATTGCTTTCCTTTTCTTTTGTATTGCTTACTGCTCCTTTATACACATTTTACTTAGGAGTAGTAAAATGGTGGTATTACATAACATCTATAAAAATATATCAGTTTAAAATGTACTTAGACAATTGTCTAACCAGATTTTTCTTTTTTTGGTTGGGGCCCTACATTGTGAAACCGACAATGGCAGACCCTCTTCAGTTAGATGAGTAAGAGTTAGGAGTGGAGCCATACCCAGAGGAGGAGCCCGTGGAAGAAGCTGTCGTTTAATTCCCTTAGACTTTCGAGTGAGGATGAGTGGTTACACTCTATCTTATTTAAACTTTTTAAATGATGTAATAATACAGGTACCATTGACTGTGTATTTGGATTGTATGCTTATATTCTGTGTTCTATTTTTTGCTATTTATACTGTGATGCTTGGATGATTCTCATTTTCTTAAATCGCTTCTGCACTCTGTATATTTACTTAGATAATGACTGAATGCTTGATTCTATGCTCACTCCTTCCTTTATTAAGTGGATTGTGGATTTCATCCTAATCCAATTACAAGAGAAGTGTTAGCTAGAGTGACACGCCACCCCTTAGCTTAACCCTTATGGGTTAAGGGGTGGGGCGCCACAGAATGACACTTTTTTCTTGTAGTAGAACCCATATTTAGTGATCATTGATCACCCTCTTCTTGGAGCCTTGTATAGGACTTATCTATTTAGCATAGGAATTAATAGTCTTGATAAATCCTTATTGATTAAATAGAATTATTTAAACCTAGGTTATTGGTTGGTGTAGTAGAGTATACCCATAGTACTGAATTATTTCAGTAATATTCAGGATTGGTTGATTAACTTCAATGTGGACTTATGACCAGGTGCTATCTCGAGGGATTAGAATAATATAGTCTCGTTAGAGTAAATCTTCCAAGACTAAGAGTGTTATAATTAGTGAATAAAATCCTTAGTTTGAGATGTAAACTGCGACCGGGTTCTGCCTCCTATCGTAGTGTGCTTCGATAAGTGCAGTTTAAGCAAACTAAGTATCTTAAGTTACTTTGTGTAGACCACTGAGTATGCTTATAATTAGGTCATTTAATAGCTTAGCTTGATATATAAACTGTGACTGGTTCTGCCTCCTATCGTAGTGCGATATAATAAATATAATTTTCAATAAGCTAAGGGTTAAATTCACCTCTCTTGGAAACATACAACCTTGTGTATACAACCTTTCCAACTAATAATTTTAAGTAAACTCTCAATTTTAACCAATTATCGAACTAGAACCTAGGAGTCAGAATCCTTTTAGCAGAATTCTGCACAATTGAGACATTGAATTCATTATCGAATTTCAAAGCATTTTCTGGATTTTTTTTGGATTTACCTCATGTAGTTTAAAAGCATGAGCATGAGCATAAGCATGATGTGTGAGTATCAGAATGATATATGAATATTAGTGATAATTTATGAGTTACGTAATGTTGCATACATTGACTAGGGAATTTCAGGATGTATCGGCATCACATTAAATGGTATTTCCAACTAGATGCATGTATACATTGGACCGTACTACTCATAGTAGTTTAGTGATATTTTAGTTGCATATTAGTAATATATAATATTGTGGCATATTCAGATGCACAGTTTCAGTGATATATAGTATAATTTTATAGATAATTACTCAGTTTTCAGATCCATTACTATTTTTGGTTTACTTTTAGTATTCAATTTACAGTTCAGTTTTACTTTATTTTGCTTCAGTTTGTACAATTTTATACAATTTTATACTTTTAGCTATCTTTACAATATTACCAAAGATTTAATTACGTTATGTAAATGTTAAATAAATAACTAGAACTGTTTAGATTAGTCTCAATGTGTTAGACTTATTATCTAACACGAGGTATTTTTGGGATCCGGCAATTTGCTAGATCTTGAGCAGTATATTGAACCAAGTCAGGAGGACACCTAGAATATTCAGGAGGAGACAGTGGAGCACTAGTGGACTCTTCTTCAGCTTTACATTTCGCTTAGTTCAGTTCAGTACTAGCTTTTATGTCTGTTTTAGTAAAATATTATAATAATTATTGATGTATTTTCTTTTCTTTTCTGAGATAAATATTTTCATATAACTTCTATGATAAATGTTTCTGGATGTTTGTTTAGCTTCCGCACTCTGTTATATACTACTTATACTTAGTATTGTGATGTGATCAGTATACTAGAAATGCTGATATCTTATGCATACATTGGATTCCTTATATGTGTTTCAAATCCAATATATATATCAGTCTAATACTTAGGATAAGGATACTACTCTTATATTAAGTAATAGCTCTCAACCCTCCTTGAGGTTGAGTCAGCAGCCTTTCAGAGGGTTCTATTTCAGCTATTCGGGGAGATGGATTATTCCTCCCCGAGTGGCGTGCCGCTCCGCCGCCGATCTGATTATACATATCTTTTGCATGCGGTGGTGGGGCGGGGCGCTACACCTTTCGAGTGATTGATCAATTTGTTGAGTTTCAAGGTCATTAAAATAAACAAACCTATAAATATAATCAGCACTTTCTAGACGTCATTTTGACATCATTTTCTTGTAGATTGATTTTATAATGATATTATCTAATCAAATAATCAATCTCTTGGGTCTATGATTTAACATACTTGATTGATTTCTTTAAGCATTTCATCGACTAAATTGGTCAAGAATATGATTGATCCTTTGAAATTTATTGTTCCTAACCTAGGTCTTAAAATCTTAAGAAGATCTAAAATATTGAGAGAACTATAAACTAATCAAGATCAACTTAGAAAAGATTATATATGTTTTAATAATAAAGACATGCATTGTCAAAGACTAATAAAATTACAAAATATAACTTTTGCAGACACATCGAGTCTCTTAGTACCACATCAAAATTGCGTGTGATTCGTTTATTTTCTACACAAAGGAACATTGAATATTATTTTTATACTTTTTACTATCATTTGCTGCTTGAGCATCGCTTTGAGCCTATTTTGTATTGCTACTTAATGTGTTATTCTTACTACTAATGATGTAAGAGAAACAAAATGAAGTTTATGTATCTTGTGAATGTTGCAAGAAGAGTTTCAAATGGAGCATGAATAGGCTAGGGACGAGGCTAGTCTTCGGGAGCTATAAGGGTGCCATCTTGAGTCTTTGAGGGGGCTCAGGTGAAGGTTATGTTTAAATGCATGTTTATTATCATTTGGAGCCCTTAAAGTGGCCCAAGTAAAAGTTATGCTTAAATGCATATGAACCCAACCTCATGGTTCTAACTTTGCCTATCAGAACTGCTATCATTGCTTCATAATATCATAGATATAAATATAAATATGAAATTTTATGCTATTATTATTTTTCCGTTTGAAATTTTGACATATGACAAAAGAATATTTAATTTGCAAGCATTATTATTATTTTTTTGCTATAAACTATATTTCATTGTAATTATTATCATTTTTGCCTTAAGTTTTTGCTTAAAGTATATTTTTAAATATCCTTTGTACTTAGAATGTGCACTAAAGCATTATTTTTGTAATGCCAGATCAGATACAATTGGAGGAGGCTGATATAATTTAAAAGCATGGTGCGAAAAATTAACGAATTATAACTGCTCATTATAGGGGTAATCATATTTGTATAATGATATTTATGTAATAAGTTCTAGATATTATTTACTTTAAATTGAATGAATGTTATTTCTTATACTTGAATGGCTCTGGATGTTTGTTCAACTGCTATTTTACTTCACCGCCAATATGATTTTGCGGAGAGATACATCCGATGTTAGTTTGGTTGCTACCAACCTAACATGGGTCATCACAAAACTACTCAAAACTAGCTCAAGCCTCATGAAGTTTAACCCAAGTGTGATTGCAAGAAGGGCATTTTCCTTGTCCCAAAGCATTCGTTAATGACAAGTCCTTTAGTATATAGTAGGAGCTCCAGAGGATCATCAAAGTCATTAAAATCATTACAACACATGTAAAGAGTAGATCAATCACATTTTTAGTATATATAGTGGATTTGGTTCTATATTGGTGAATTTGGTCAATTCAAATTCAATCTTTTTAAAAATAAATGATGAGAGTTCTAAAATAAGTTTGTTCTTAAAATAATATTCAAAAAATTGATATTGATTGGTTCACAATAAACAAGAGTGTTTCACTCTTCAAAATGTGAGAGTAAGCCTAAAAACTAATTAAACCACTATAATAATAAAAAAAAAAAAAAAAAAAAAAGAAACTTATAAAGACATATTTCATTATATATGTATATATATATATATATATATACATTAATTTAACATCATTTTTCTCTTTACAATCTCAACAATTCAATATCAAGGATTTACCTTTAAACATATGATTTGCTCTAATTTTTTGCCTTTTAATGGCGAATTACTTGTAAATTTATGAAAATTTAATGAGAATCTCACAAGTTCATTGTGTAACACACTAAGACTCTCATAAAAAATATACTCATAACATATGCATATTAAGAAAACCTATTGAATAAAAATAAAACTAATGAAAAACGTAAAATTGCTTTAAAACCTGTTGCAAGATGCATTGTAAAATGTTTTAAATATAATTTAATTACTTGTTAGCTATAGACAGTACCTGAACCTATGCATGGCCAAAACATACTTGGAATTTTTTAAAGTTAAATTTGGGAAATGCTATTTAAGTAATAAAGTTGATTTGTAAGCCTTTTTACCTCTTAGTCCTGAAACAAACTCCACTAATATATCAAGCATGCATAGTGCACCATCCATATCTTTCATTGACCAAACTCAACAATCATTATCATGATACTCTTTCATTAAATATCTTAATAATAAGCATGCTTAATAATACACTAATCATCAACTTTTACAAGGTCCCCCATCCCACTACTACCAAAATAAGATTAGTAAAACCGGATACCAGAAAAGGGATGACAGGTTAGTGCAGTGTAGCCCCCACAAGGCCAGAATTAGAGTGGGTTCCCTGAATGTCCCCACCGAGCACTGAGAACCCTACAAAGAAATAAGGAGACATTTGCAAGTGGAGGAGCCACCTTTTCGTCCTTTTTTCGCAGGTGAAAAAAGCGAAAGGCAAACATGGAGGCAGTGAATGGTATTGTGGCTCAGTGGTTGGAGACTTGGGATTTAAATACTTGATATGTCAAGAGTTCAATTATCACCGGCCATACATATTTGCCTTATTGATGCTCAACTTCTTCCAAAAAAAATAAAACAAGGAGATTATTTGTTCATAACTTCTATGTGAAGAGGTCAGGAGATAGAGATGGTGGAGTCTTCGGTTCGTTCTTCACTGTCGAATTTCCCGGCGAATGCTGAGTGTGGCAGATGGCAGCGGCGAGCGATATTGGCATCAAGCAGAGAGCCTTTGACTGGAGAAACTGCATTGCTGCGCCCACATCTTCTTCCATAAGCTTTGCCACTTGCCGTTCTGTGCCGTCCGTCGACCATTTCTCCCAACCCTGCTGCCTGCTCCTTCCGACACCGCCATTGTCTCCCTAATAGAAATCAAAAGAATAATCATTTATATGAATAAGGCAGGCAAATTTGATCAAAATTCGCTCGAATTTTAAATCGACTCAAAATCTATTCAAAATGTTTAGAGACTACAACAAGCCAATTTTGAATTCGAATTACTTTCAAGTAAATTTCGAGTGTATTAAGGCAAAATTGAACTCAAAAGCAGATAGGGAATGATTATGGCTAAACCTTTATTTATACTTAGTGTGGTGAAGAACTGTATTAAAATCACCCCTTATTTTTTAAATGACATTTAAATGATTATACTAGTGTTTTATTTATTTGAATGAAATTTATCTTTATATTTTTCTAAAATACTATATATATATATATAATTAGTTTATTATTATTATAATTATTATTAATATATTATTATGATTGTACACGTTTCATGATATATAAGAACATGTATCTATAGTACATTTGTTTTGAAATTTATTATATATATATATATATATATATATATATATATATATATATGTATGTATATCTTGTCCACACAGTTGCTTAATACCTCAGTATGTGAAAGCGGAATATCAGCTACACGTTGAGCCACAGCACCAGCGCCTCCCAGTCTGCTCATGCTTAGAACCTGCCATTTTGAAAACAGATTAAACAAAGGCGTTATCATCCAATATTAGTGCTTAATCAAGATCAATATCATATACTAAGCTTAAGAAAAAAACGTATTGGATTGCACGAAATCAATCTTAGCATCACTAAGACTGCGCAACAATTAAATAATAAAGGGAACGCTTAGCATTTCTTTATACATGGGCTTCCATAATTCAATGTGCATGCATGCAGCACTTAATAACGAGGCAAGTATTTTAGTATGAAAATATGAAATAATCAGTTGTTTGCGAGATTAAAGGTATATAAATTGTGACGCTACTCACCTTTACTTGAAGCCTCAGAAACTTAACATAATCTACAATTTCATCAAGCATGGCTGCTCTATCCGTCTGCATAAGAACATCAGCATTAAACAAAAATAAATAAATGAGTAACAAATATTGTTAGTGATAACCTTGTTAGTGTTGGGAACTAATTCCTGCAACGCCCTCATTCTTTCTGCTATTCTTTCTCTTCGCAACTGTCATGAAAACAAGCATATTATCATTTTCCTGAAGAATTCAGAATATAGTTTTGTAAATTAATATAAAGAAGTTCAAATACAAACAAAGTATATTGCAGTTTCAAAGAGTAAAAAAGCCACGCCACTCCTAAAAGATGACGCAATAAGCTACTCATTAAATACCTATGTTGAGAATCAGAGTTGTGATCTGATTGTTATATCATAAGCCAAATATATCATGCAATAATGTAATAAGGCAATAATAATAGCGGAAACAAGGATAAAAACAGCAGTTTGTAGGCATTAATACAAACGACTGGAAAATTTTTTTCTAACAATTGTTCTTAAACGATGAAATGAGAACACTTGCAAAGCCAAGTCCACATTGATTGATTATTTTTATTTAGCCAACCATCGATGGTTTGAACTCAGAAGATCATACAAAGTTTCAAGCATTAAGAAAAAGTAGTCTGTTAATCTCATGGATCAAATGCATGTTCTTTAAACTTTCTAACATAGATGATAATGTATTTCTTTGCCAAAACTGCAATACTTTTGGATCATTTTTTGATGCGTCTCAACAAATGAATCTTTGAAATTTGATCAAAATGTAAAATCCTCAATTTGAGCCTATTTGAGTCTCCTTCAAAAATTCAAGATTCACTTCTTTCACATCTACAATATAATGGTTCTATTTTGATTAAACTGACTAAGCACTTATCATGGCTTTTTATAACATAAATTTTGATTAAGCTAGATATCTCAGGTGTCCTTCCTTCTATTAAATGATTAAATCTGCTAATACATGATACTGGCAATCAATTGTTTTTTAAAATCATCCTTAATATTGTTTGGGTTCATATACAGTAGTTCACAATCTACCCTCTTTCTTTAAGCTCCACCACCCAGAGCTTTAACCACACTAGGTTACCATGAAAAGCCTACTAATTCTAAGGCTCTATTATTTGATCGCCAGTTGATGATCCGTAACCCTCTCATCCTTCCTAAGGATAAGGAGGCAAATTCCTCAAACTTTTCCTTAGCCATTCCTTCTCTTAAGTCTAAATAGCTCTTGAACCATCTAAACTGTTGAAGATTTGCATGGGGGTTGATATAGTGTTTGGGTATTAGTATTTGTAAACTCTTGACTTAAAGAACCAAAACAAATATTGGCACCCCTTTTTTCAAAACAAATGATATTCTAGAGAAATTAAAAAGGTAAGATGAAAATTCCCACAACCTAACAATTTAGTTAAATTTTTGGTGAGAATGTCTAACCAAAAATAGGTCAAAATCTATGCATCATTTTTTAATGTTTCGATGTCCATCAAAATGTATTTGTCTATAAGCACAAAACTTGGACTTCATTAAGAACTCAAAATGGATATCCTAATAATAGTTTTGGCAAGGTGAACTAACAATTTCTTTTCCACAATTTAGAGTCACTTTTACAATCCTTCTGTATCCAAAAATTTATCATTATAAAGAAGCATTTATAGACAAATAACGAACAGCATAATAGTCTAACTAGTGAAATATTTGAAACTTCAGATCATTTTTTTATTTGTTAACACATGTAGATACAAGCATGTGCTTGTGTAACAGGCAAGCATAGCTTGAGTACTTAAATGATTTAATAATTGAGAACTTAGATTATTAAAGAAAGCGAACTGAATGCTAAGATTATGTATTGAATTTGACTTAATATAATCATAATCTTTTTTATTATTAGCATAAAATAAAATAAAAAAAATATAAGGTATCACTAAAATAGTTATTAGATGAGGTCTGTCTAATATTTTATAAAGAGGTGTATAATAAATAGCTATAAAATTTAATAACTGTCCTGCAATAAAACCAGTTGTTGCTGATACTTCTTTTTCAGTTCTTTCTCGATAAAGTCGGTTGATTAATGAATTATTATCCTAGCTAAACCATACGTGCACTTTTTAATACATATGGTTTTAGTTATTTCATAAGATAGATAAAATATAAAAAATAATCAATGTGTAAATTTAAGTATTTTTGGATTATTTTAACATTAGGTTTGACCTAGTATAAATTATATATAATATATATTTATATTATTATTTGAATATTTGAACAGAAAAATATAAATAAGAAATCAAGTTGAGTTACTTTAGTATTTAGTAATTTAACACTTCATTGTGACATTACTTAAAACAAAATTCTAGTGTTTTGCGGATGAAATAAAAAATAAAAGCAGGCTGATCAAAGATAGACCAATAAACATAAAACAATAAAAAACGATTCAAAATACTCAATGCTAATAAATATAATAACAAGAAAGGAAGCAACATAAAAAAAAAGTTCTAGTAATCCAGTTGCATATACGTGCATCTATGAAAGCGTGAAAATTACCCTCTCTGCAATGCTATGAGGATCAGTAGCTTGTCCACGCCTTGCCCTCACTCTTGGACGAGGTGCAGGCACCTGTGGAGCTGAAGCAACGGGTGCTTGCAATGATTGCCCATGAAGAACCTATTTAAATACACCATCCGATCATTTGAGAACAAAATATTTTACAAATCAATATTAATATAAAGTGAGCTGTACAATTATTACAACAAAATCCCTTTTTTATAACCTGGAACTGGATGCCACGTCACATACAACTCTTAAAGCATAATATAAGAATCGTCATTTTTTCTTAATTATTAAACATTATTGTCATCTAAGAAATTATGTGTTCGGTTTGATTTCATGTTAATTAAGGATCCCAATACTTTTCTTGATATATTAAATGCCAATTCGATTAGGTAACATTGCCTCTTTTACATTTATCCTGAAACAAAGCCAGCTAGTTTTCGGTTTCCACAACTCATTCCTTTCGCAACATTTGGTGGTCAGATGGAGAAAAATTTTATCAGGACAACCTAACCTATATTTGATCATAGTGTCATGAGATTTGACAAACTATCCAAATCTCAAGAGCATTCTCACCTAATATCAGTAATGATGTAGTTAACCACATTCTTCCCTGATGAAGCGTAGCCATTCTTGAAGACGATGCTTAATCCGATAGCATAGCAAAATCTTGATACAAAAGATGCAAGTTTTCGGCGAAGTAATACCTTTTCCCTGTTCAACTATCCCTTGAATGCTAGTCTCCCTCTATTCATCCGGTAAAATACAATCATTTCGGGTATCATAAGCCTTTAATAAAAAGGTATTTGGATCCCATAATTGAATACATTTAGCTAACATGTTAACAAGCCAAACAGTTGAAATCTCTCGATAACATTACATAACATTAAAATGATTCCACTGAACCAAACATTTCCTACATTTAATTCCAGAATATAAATTTTAATTACTAAAAATTACACAAAAAAGCCAAAGCTCTCGATAACGACTTATTAATAAACTACCTGCTGAGGATTATGCCGGATTTGATGAGAATGTGCATGTCCGAACGCGGGAAACCAGCTCGGCAACTTAATTAAATCCCGTTCCTGCCAAAGAACAGGCACATAACAGATTTTCCCTAGACATGAGAAATATATAAAAAAAGCTCATCCGAGGGGCATTTGAACGTCCACAGCTCAATTTGATAAAATCAAAAAACACCATCGGCACAATCAAAGTCCCTCTAATTTAGGGTTAGTGAATACTTTTCTATCGACAACAGAACAATACCATGGAGGAACTGGATATGATCGCTGATTTCAAAATGAAAAAAAATGAGCTCACCGCATCCGGAGAAGTCTTCATCTCCGCGCCTTCGTGGAATCTCTTCCCAATCCCAACGCCAGAAGGGCCCTCTTCTCCCATGGAGAATCCAGGTCGCCCATGTTCCAAGCTTAGCCCTAGAGGAAATACCGAAAAAACACCGGGAGAAGAACCAGCTCCGGAATTGAACTGAGGCACGATTACAGAAACAGAACTTCCATCGCCACCAGAGATATTTCCTTCGCCGGAGGTGTATCCAGGTATAGAAAATATCTGCTCAAAGAAATCGTCCGAGATTCCATCAGAAGGGGGCTGCGGAGGATTGGCCATGAGAGGTGGAGTTGCATCGATTGAATAAAAATTGGAGAGCGATCGAGCGAGGAACCGAAAGAGATGAAAATTGCCTGCGGCAGGCGACAAAGAAAGAAAGACTCAAGTGTTTCTTAGCAACTTGTACTCAAAAAGGACTTAATAGCGTTATTACAGAGAGAACGTCCTCTTATATATATATATATATATATGTACACGTTGGGAGCTTTAAAAAAGAAAAAAAAATAAAAGTCAGATATATGAAAAATATTATTTGACTTTTAAATATGAAAAATAATTAAATATTATTCTTAAATTTATACAATAAAAATATATTTTATATGATAAAAACAATTAATTAAAATAGAAGGAGTTTTAATTAAAAGAGAAATTGGCACCCAAAAAAAATTATTAAATAAGATTTTGATATTATTTTAATATAAATTTTAAAAATAATATTTTATATTTTAATATAAATAAATAAATACTAATAAATTCATATTCAAATTTTATTGAATAACTTTTTTTTAAGTATCATATCAACAATAGATTTAAATAATATTATTCTAATTAAAAAAATTATTATTTCTTATGAAAATTTTTTACTAATTAAAAACTTTATTTCATACTAGTTATGAATAACTTATTAAGTATTAGATAAAAAGTAATATTACTCTTTAAATTAAGTTATTAAAATTAATCATAATTATAAGAAAATTATTTGTATTTATGAAAAAATCTTTTATAAAATCATTAAGAATTTATTCATTTCAAATAAAATTGTTCTTTAGTATGGAAAAAATCTTTAAATTATATAATAAGAAATATATTCCTTATTTATACTAACATAATATGAATTATTTTTAAATACAATTACTATATCTTTTTTATCATTTTGTTAATTAGAATAAAGTAAAATCAAGATGTATTAAAATAATTAACATTTTGTTAATTTGAAAATTATTTAATTAACATTTATTTATTTTTATTAAAATAATATAAATATTATTTTTAAAATTTATAATTAAATGATGTTCAAATCTTATTAAATAATTTTTTTTTAGTATTATGTTAACGAGTCTAATTAATATTTCTCTAACTATAATTAGTAAATAATGAGTTATTTTAGAAACTAAAATAAAAATAAATGTTACAATAACTAATTTTTTCTCAATAAAATAATTATAAAGGTTGCATCATATTTTATTTCAAATTTCTAATCATATTTACCTCTCAAAATTTTCTTATTTACATACATTCTGATTTTATGTTTGATTTTTCATTTTAAAGTATGCTAGTTCTCGTAAGCAGCATCTAATATAATTATTGTCCACATTATAATACAATCATAGCTAAGTAATTGTATTTAGATAACATTAGAGTTAGATTTGATTCGAGTTCAGGCCAGGCTCGAACTCGAAAATTTTAAGTTTAGCTCGACTTGAACTTGACTTTAAATTCGAGTTGAATCGAGTTCAACTCATTAAACTTCGAGTTCGAGCTAACTCTAACATGATTTGAGTTAGCTCAAAATTACATATCAACTCTTAAAACTCGAATTCGATCTAACTCAAACTTAGTTCTAATTACCTTAAAATTAAACATTATAAATTAAAAAACAAATTAAATGTAACAATTTTATAATTTTTAAGAAACTAAGTAAATATATTGAATTCATAATGTTTCAAAAATTATAATTTGCTTTTGTTGCTATAGTGTTATTGTTGATAAACTATTTTTTTGCTACTTTTAATATGCGGGAAAATACAATCTACTTAATCATTGTGTAACAACCCGTGATTATTATCGCGTTAAATCAGGCTTAATTAAAGCTTAAATTTGGTTTCATTAGACAAGACATCATTAAGAGTATACATGTGGAATTTGGAGTCAATTTGAGCAAAGACAAATTGAAAAATATTTTAATATTAAATTGATACTCAAAAAAATTCAAAAAATTTTGATCTCAAACCTCAAATACGATTACATATTTGAATTTCTCACATCAAGATATATAATGAGTGCAAATTTCATAATTTTTGAACTTAAAATAATCAAAATATTCAAAAAAAATTGAAATTTTTATTTTAATAAATTTATATTAATTAATTTAAATAAATTTAAATATTAAATTCTCAGAATATTTAAATCAAAACGACAGGGATCTGTTGTTTCAATCCACACACAGAACATCGAATCGATCCATTTTGCGCCGTCTAACTTAGATCGGACCACAGGTGATTGACCCGTGGTCCGATCAGATCTAGACGGTCATATTTGATCCCGGATCTGACGGCTGGAATCAATCCTGTGGCGCTCGTCTTCCACACATCAAGCATGGGTTCGCGGGGATGCCGACGACTGCCACTTAGTCGAAGTGTGCTTGTTTCCAACGAAGTCAATGAGAAAAAAATACTTATCGTTCTCTCCTCTATATATTGAGGAGGATTCAAGTGCACAAAGAGCCCGATTTCTCCCACATTTTCCCGGTAAAGCTGGCAGACATGCACAACTTCTACAAAAGGTACCACCTCACCTTGTCCTCTTTTCTTGAAATTTTTTGTTTGAATGTTGATTTCATGAGCTTAATTACATTATCGAAACTTTAATTTCCCAAAATCATGACAATTTTATCATCAATTATATCTCCTATGAGCAGTAACCTCGCCGAAGAAATTTTAAGTTTCGATCCCGACGACCAATCAAGGGGCTTTTGATCCCCATCGATGCACCGCGATGAGAGGATTCCAACAATGATCGAATTGGGGTGAACAGAGGCTGGGCGGCTGAGAAATCAACGTTCAAAGATAATGTGTCATGGAACTCTGAACAGCCACATTAGGATCAATTCGACATTTTTTTTCCTCCCAATTCAATTTTGTAACCCCATTTCATAAGCCGAATTGTAGCATCGAACTGGCATCACGACCAAATATAGTTTATTTGGCTCTCAACACAAGTATGGTGAACAGTAGAGTTTAGGGTTTCGGTCGCTGGCATCCATTGAAGGGGTTTTGGTGTCCATTGACGTGCCGTGAAACGAGGAGGATGCCGGTGGGTCTCACGTCACCGGAGGTAGCTGAATAGTGTCGAAAATCATTGTGGAAGGAAAATTGTCACAATGATTTTGCGAGAAAGATGAACATTAACAGGTACTGTGGTAGACTGGCTCAATCGAACTGGCTAGTGAAGTTGATTGTCGTAATATGCTGTCTTCCATCAACCGAGAAGGAATTTTCTCCGGAATATTCTAAATTTAATTAAACAGTGAAATTATTAAGAAAATTAAGATTTAATTATTTAAATATTTTGAAATAATATAAATCTAAATATAGTCAAATTATATGTTAAAATACTCAAAAAAATAACAGAAACAAGATTAAACCCAAGGGGTGGTGTGCCCCTCTAGCAAATCCCTCACTGATCATTGGATTATGTAAAATCCATAATCTACTTATAAGAGAAGGATGTGCACAGAATAATTATGAAAATTAGTCACTAAATCTAATATATATACAGAGTATGGAAGTAAAATAAAATAAATATTATATCCATTCACCATACATCAGGTAAGAAATAAAATATAGCTTAATAAATAATAAAGTACAGAAAAGTAATCATAATCACAATACCTGTATTATGACAATATTTAATGAATAATCTAAAGGACTAAAAGTAAATATAAGAATCTCTCATCCTCACAATAAGCAAAAAGAAAACTAGGCAGCGTCTGTCTCTCCTAGCTGATGCTCCTCCTCTAAATAAAGTTCCTCTCCTTCAAGACTGAGCTCCTCAATCTATCTGAATTTGATATTATTGGTTTCATAATGCCAGGGGGCTAATAAAAAAAAATCTTATTAGACAATTGTCTAAGTACATTTTAGGCTGAATATTTTAGATAAATTATTAATGACACCATTTTATACTTAAACATAACAAAAGGGAACTAAAAGCATAGGAACAATAAGCGTACAAGGAACATGATAAGATATAAATATAGCATTTATAACTAAGCATAAAGTGAGGCAAAAAGCACAAATCAAGCAAACTAAGCAAGGAATGGCCATATACATATATATAATACAGTAAGTAAAAGTGCTGAAAGTAAAGTCTAATCATAAACATGCTGTTGATCAATATGACATATGCTAATTAAAAACAAAAATTTAAAAAATGGTACATATAGTAAGCAATAAAGTCTAGCATCCTATAAATACATACAAGTGAGCAGGTAAGTAAAAAAGCACAACTAGCTGAAATATGCATCAATAATACAGTACACAGTAAGCTAAAACTAAAACAGTTATGTAAGCTTATCATATCAAAAAATTAGCCAACCGGGCCCAGACAGAAATTCCCATAGCCTTTCTGGGCTAGGGCAGACAGAACAATTGCACTGAGGAGACAGTAATTATAAATGCATAATCTTTTAGTTATTTTACTTATTATTTTTGTGGACATGTCCAGAAATAGTTGAGGAGTCAAGCACGTCTGCAAGACTATACGGGTTTCAAGTTTAACACACCCTCCTCAATGAGTAATGTTAAGCATCCTCATTACTTATTACCCTTGTCAATTAGAATAAATATAACAACTTAAGTTGTTATCTTAGTCATTTAAGATTAATCCAAGTCTTAATTATAGTTTAGATAGCTTAGTTAAGTCATTAGGAGCTCACCTCTAGATCCAGTCCAGATTAGAAGTCAATCGAATCAAAAATCAAAATTTTAGAAAAATCCAGAAACCCTAAAATTTGACCTATTTAAATAGACCTCAGATCGAAAAATGGACTTTGTCATTGCGCTCATTGCCCCCAAATTAGCTAGGGGTGATGTTTTCGTGTCAATCGAAAGTCATCAAAATATTGACGAATATTTTAATAATATTTAAATACCCCGAAAAATTGGAAAATTAAAATACTCGCCAAATCAAAAATCCGACATCGCCGTTGCGTTCCTCATCGCTCAATTAGCTAGGGATAAATATTTGGAATTTTTCTAAAATTAATTTAATTATTTAAATTAAATAGAAATTTAATTAATTAAATAAAATAATAATTCATCCTAACGGCGTCGTCCACTCAACCCGCGTCGTTAGTGGTCCAGCCGTCTGAACCAACGGCTAATCTGAGCCGTCTGATCAGAAGATCAGAGGGCAGAGCATTGTCTCCCTCGCGGAGATCGTCCCGCGAGTCGCCCGCAGACACGCAACGCGTTCGCCGCGGCCAGCTGCTCGGCAACCTCGTCCACTCCATCGCAGCCCCCTACTTCTACCCATTTGCGACTTAAAGGAGCGTTTTTCACAAAACGGTGAGCCCAGGACAAGGATCGAGCCTCTTCAGCCCTCGCAACATCACAGCCGTAGAACGAGGTACCTCCGATCTCCCTATCTACTCACGCAATTCTTAATCTTAAGTTTCGAAACCCTATTTCATCGCATGGATCGACAATCAACGGGTTCGATTGGGCGCAATCCAACCTGATCGAACGGCATGGGCTCAGGATCCACCGTGGAAACCATTAGGCATCCCGTCCCAAACCCTAGGCCACTAGGGTTAGCCTCTGCGTGCAGCTCCGGCCACCTCCCGTGACGGTTCACTCGCCGACGTGTAGGCCTTATCGAGGGCTGTCGTTGGCTGGGCGGGCCGAGGTGGTCCGGCGCCGGGAAGGCCGGCAAAAGCCGTGCCCTAGCCCGGCGCCCTCAGGCTGCTTCGCGTAGGAGAAGGAGTTCGAGCCAGGCCGGGTCGACCCGAGCCTGACCCAAATTCGCCCGGGTCCGCATCCGCAAAGGTGGGGCCCGCAGTGCCGCGTGGCACCCTACGGGCGTGACATGTGTCACATGGGGCCCACTGCCCGTGCCGCGGTCTCTTCGACTACGGCCGTGGGGCCCACATGCTGTGCAGCGCCCAATCGGGGCTATCACGTGTCGTGGTGGAACCACTGATCCATCACGCATCAGCTGTGGGACCCGCCGCGGCTCCCGTGGCCAATCACAGTGTGCCACGTGGCAGCCGTGGGGCCCACGGTCATTTTCGACATAAATTAATAATTTTAATTAATGTTAATTGTAATTAATTAGTGATCAATTGTATTTAACAGTTAGATTAGTATATTAATTAATGATAATTAGTAGTTAGTTATTATTAAATAGAAAACATTACTTAATTAATTAATTAGTTAATTAATTATTAATTAGTTAATTAATTATTAATTATTAAACTAACTATAATTAATTATTATTAATAATTAATTAAGCAGAACCTAATTAAGATTAATTAATCACTAATCAAATAATAACAGTAATTAGCATTAATTAATTTAATTAATAAACAATGAATATAATTAATTAAATTAATTAGGTTTAATTTAATATAATAAATATAGCAAATTAATATTAATAGTAATTAATTAAGGATTAATTAGCACTAATTCCAAATGAACAGTAATCCTAATATATATAAAATATAATTAAAATATTTAAGTTAATTAAATAACAAATTAATAATTAATATTAATTAAATATAGATTAGAGATAATTGAATAATTAATTAAGAATATAGAAAATTCATTTTTAACTTTAGGAAAGAAAAGTAAATTAATACAATTTACATAAATGAATAGTAATTTTATTTATTTAAATTATTTAATTCAAAATTCTTAACAGTTTAATAACTTTTTATAGGATAATTCAAACATAGCCAATATAGGTCTCATTTTACTCAGAAAAATAAAATGAATCAAATGACGCAATTCAAAAATTAATTTCAGGATACGTATAACGTAGTGATATTTTAGGACCTAATTAAACCCTTATAACTTTTAATCTAGTTTTCCAAACATATATAATATGAGTATTAAAATATTCGGGAAAATAGCTCTAACAATACAGAAGTATTAGTTTCCCCATTCGGAACTTAGTTTGAAAAGTAACATTTAGGACCATATCCTAAAAATGACCAAAATGTCCCTAGACTTCAATTGACCATAACTTGGTCAATTTAACTCCAAATTCATAAACTCAAAGGGCTAACTAACTTAGAATTTTAATGTCATCAAAAACTGAAATAATATTTAGGATTTGAACCCTAGAAAATCAACAAATGACAAAAATACTTCTAACTTTAGCTAGGTCATAACTTGACCATTTGAAGTCCAAATTGGGTTTACTCCCTGTCAACACACTCAGTATATTATAAGAAAACTATAGAAATTGAGTTTGCTAAAATTAGACTTCAAACGGAAAAGTTCGATTTTTGTCCCCCATTGATCGATAAAATTATCGAATTGTCCTTAGAAATTAAAATAACTATAAGTTAGCCTTTTGACCTCAGAATGCAGTGTTCTTGGACTCTATAGAATCTTGAACAGTAACTAATAGTAAACTGTACAAAAATTTAGATTCCATTAGATGTAAATTACAAGATTGCCCATTAGGTAAAAACCATAGTTTGGACCTATAGGATCTGTTTCTTATCCAAATTAAGCGTACTTACTGTCTATCTTCATGTTAGACTGTAAGGAAACATTTGGTAGCAAGAAATTCTCATTTAGAACCCAAAATCAAAAATTAGCTTTTTGAACCCTTTTAAGTAAGGGCAAAATGATTATTTTACCCAAAATTTAGGTTAAGCATCTTCTACTCTTAAATTAGCTTCTAAATGAGTTAAACCCATATTAGAACTCTAGTAAGATTATTTAAGTAATCAAAACTAATAATTTAATCAACTTAGTAAAATTCCCTAATCTTCTCTAAGCCTTTTCCCTTAGGATCCTTTTCACCTCATGCTAGGACTACTCTTGAGTCTAGGATTAGATCATAGGTTAGATTTCATTCATTAAAAAATGGGGTTTTTCAATGAATGAATCTTTTGTTTTATTAATTATCTAGATTTTATAACTTATTTTGATTATTTTGTCTTTTAACTCTAGATTTAGGATATGAGATTCATCTTATTAAGATTGATTGCTTAATGGGATCTATCTTAATTGATAGATCATTTATTAGTTCTCTAGATTTTACCTTAATCGATATATCACCTCATGCTTTATCCTTTGGGGTTATGTGATTTAGCCCAATCTCATGATGTTAAATCCATAATCTCTAGGCTGTAGATTTTGGTCAATTAATAGTTTGGAGCATTTGAATCATAAACTAGATCGTGATTATTTCTTATAGTCAACATTGATTAAGCATATTAGGACCTAGCTAGTCCTAATATTTTGAAACCTATAAGGACATACTTTTAAGTTACACTTGATAGTAGGAATTGGAGATCCTGAACTTGTGTAAATTTGGAATAGTTAGAATATTAAAATTAGATAACAAATAATATCATCATATTTAGTAGAGTCCTTTGCTCACTACTTGATTTTTGTGCTACGCATTCCTTGAGTTTTGTGCTTATTTACCTTGGACATATCTTATAAGAAAATTGTTATTGCATAAAAATGAAAACTTAGAATATTAGAAAAATATTTGTATTTGGGTTTAGTTTATGGTGGATAATAGTGCACATTTACTCCAATAAATAGGAATAAGGTAAGATCAGGATGCTTAACATCACTCATTGAGGAGAGTGTATTAAGCTTGGGACCCAATCAGTCTTACAAATGTGCTTAATTCCTTAGCTATTTTTGAAATTATCCATAGAAACAAAAGTAAAATAACTAAAAGATGTTGTATAATATTATCTGTCTCTTCAATTATACAGTATTATATAGTGATATATTTGCCCTAGCCCTTAAAGGCTATGGGGATGGATATATATATTGGGCTAAATTGGCCAATTCTTTCTGATATGATAGTTATACATTTCTTTTAGTTTTCAGCTTACTGTGTATTATATTGATGACGTATTTATTTCAGTTAGCTGTATTTTTCCCTATTTTTATCTGCTGACTTGAGTAGATGCTTATATATATATATGTATGATGCTAAACTTTACTGCTTATTATATGTACCATTTCAAATTAGTATTTTAAATTAGCATATGTCACATGATCGTAAGCATGTTTAGGTTTAAACTTTTCTTTTTAGTATTTTTACTTAATGTATTATATATGTATGCGCTACCATGTTTAGTTTGCTTGAGGTGTACTTTTGCCTCAATCCTTGCTTAGTTATTAAAAATTGCATTTATAACTTATTAACATTCCCTTGTATACTTACTCGCTCCCATGCTAGATAGATGTTGACTTTGTATAGAATAAAATGGTGATATTAATAAATGCTTAATAAAAATCACTTGCCTAAAATGTACTTAGATATTTTGTCTAACAAGATTTTTCTTTATTGGCTGGGGCCTTGGCATTATAAAATCGATAATGTCAGAACTTGAGCAGTTGGAGGATCCTGTACATAAGGAGGAGCCTTACATAGAGGAGGTGCAGCAGCTTGGACTAGAGGATATTTAGCTATTTTTCTTTTATTATGAGGATGAGTGATATTTATATTTCAGTATTTCATTAACTTTAATTAAAATGATGTAATAATACAGGTTCTGTGACTGTGCTTACTTTCTGCACTATTATTTTTTGAGCTATTTTATTTTACTTCATGTATGACGCATTATAAATGGATGTAGCCTTTACTTTTCGTATGCTTTTGCATTTTGTATATATATATATATATATATATATGTAATGACTGATTCTATTATTTATATTATGCACATCCTTTTCTTAGCAGTGGATTGTGAATCTTACCTAATTCAATGTTGAGTGTGAGGGATTTGCACGAGTGACACTCCGCTCCTTAGCCTAAGCATTGGGGACTTAGGGAGCAGGGGCACCACAGTAAATATGCACCAGAACCTACCAGAATATAACTGAACCCAATAAAACTGTTATCCTAATTATTATATATTTTCATTTTATGCACAAAGTTCTCTTATATGATATGTCTAAGGAATTAAGCATAAAATACAAGGAATGCGTAGCACAAATAAATCAAGTAAGCAAGGGACTATTCCATATATGGTGACACTATTATTATCTAATTAAACTAATATAACTATTCTAAGTTACACAAGTTTAGAATCTCCAATTTTTACTATCGAGTGTAACTTAGAAGCACAACCTTATAAGTTAAAAGGATTAGAACTACTCAGGTTCTAATCTAATTTAATCAAGTATGACTATAGGTTTAACTAATAAATCATAGTGTCATAATTTGATGAATTTAGATATTTTATCTAAGATCTAATCAAGATCTACTAAACTATAGATTATAGATTAAATACTATGAGATTCAGCTTAATCACATAATCTAAAAAGGATAAGACATAAGATCTAGGTTTTAGTCTAAATGTGATCTATTGATTAAGGTAAATCTTATTAAGCAAATCAAACTTAATATGATGAATCTCCTATCTTGAATTTAGGGTTAAAAGATAAAATAATAAAAATAATTTATAAAATCTAGAAACTAATAAAACCAAAGATTTATTCATTGAATAACTCACTTAACTAATGAATGAAATCTAACATATGAGTTAGTCATAGTCTTAGGAATAGTCCTAATTTGAGGTTTAAGGTCCTAAGAGAAGACTTATAGATAATTTAGGAAATTTAACTATCTTAATATAATAACTAATTTTAACACTTAAAATAATTATATATAGTTCTAATATTAGTTTTAGTGACATAGAAGATAATTTAGGATTTAAAGATGCTTAACCTAAATTTTGGGCAAAATGACTATTTTGCCCCTACTTAAGGGTCCAAAAAGTTACTTTTTGAATTAGGGCTCCAGATTAGAATTTGTTATTACCAAATGATTTTTTACTATCTAACATGTAGATAGACAGTAAGTATGCTCAATTTAGATTTGAAATGGGTCATATAGGTCCAAACTAAGGTTTTCGACCTAAGGGGTATTTTTATAATTTACACCTAATAGAATCTAAAAGGTTGTGCAGTTTAATGTTGGTTACTGTTTAAGAATTCCATAGAGTTCAAGAATACTGCATTCTGAGGTCATATGACTAAGTTATAGCTATTTCAATTTCTAGGGGCAATTCGGTAATTTTGTCGATCAACGCGAGACAAAAACTGAACTTTTCTGTTTGAGGTCTAATTTTAGCAAACTCAATTTCTATGGCTTCTCTATAATATACTGAGTGTATTGACTAGGAGTAAACCCAATTTAAACTTTAAATGGTCAAGTCATGGCCTAACTAGGGTTAGGAGTATTTTGGTCATTTCTAATTTTCTAAATTTTAGACCCTAAGTAATATTTTAGTTTATTGATGACACTAAAATTATAAGCTAGTTAGCATTTTGAATTTTTGAATTTATAGTTGAATTGACTAAGTTATGGTCAATTGAAGACTAGGGGCATTTTAGTCATTTTTAGGGTAGGGTCATAAATTTTATTTTTCAAATTAAGCTATAAATGGGGAAACTAATACTTCTATAGTGATGGGGATATTCTTCTGAGTATTTAAGGACTCATATTGACTATATTTGGACAACTATATTAAAAGTTGTGAGGATTTGTTTAGGTCCTAAAATGTCACTACATTTTAGTACCACGAAACTAATTTTTGAATTACGTTATTTATCTCCTTTTATTTTTTGAGTAAAATGAGACCTATATTAGCTATGTTTGGATTAATATTTTAAAGTTATCAGACTTTAAAATTTTGAATTAAATAAATTAAATTAGATAAATAAAATTACTATTCATATCTATGGTTAAAAATGAAGTTACAGTATTCATTAATTAACAAATTATTCCAATCTATTTTAAATTAGCATTAATTATGTATTAATTAACCTTTTATTTAATTACTTAATTTCAATATTAATCTACTATTTAATTAGGGTTCACATTAATTAATTACTTTTAAACCTAATTAATTAATTATTGTATTCCGGTTAACCATTTACTATTTAATAATTATTAATAATGACTGTTATATTAAATTTTTCTGCATTTAAGTAATTAAATAAATTAATTAAACTAGACTTAATTATTATTTAATTAATTTAATTAAGATTGTATTAACAACAAATTTAATTATACTATTATCCTGTAATTTAAGAAATTTCCTATTTAATTATTAAGTAATTTTAATTTTATTGTTAATATTAATTATCATTAATCAGATTAATAAATCTTTTATATATATATATATATATATGTATATACGTGATAATATACTACTAATTATTTAATTAAGCTAGATATACTTGATAAAAACTATTGTTTAGAATACTCCTTAGCCATTAATTAGATGCATTAAGTTAATTAATCTTAATTAATTACATACATATGCATTTTCTGATCAACTAATAATCTATATTATATATATATTATTTCATTAAATCCTCTGTAGATCATAATAGTGGTGGGACCCACGCATGCATGTGGCAGCCTACGGTTGGCTGTGCCAGAGCGGCGGGGCCCACCACATCCGACGGTACGAGGCAGTGGGGCCCGTAGCACATGCGGCGCTACGGGATTCGCCGCTGAGGTTGACGGGGTTCCACCCGATGTCTGCTGGATAGACCGCGGGACACAGCTCTCATTTTCCGCGGCGCACGCGGCCCGTACGCAAGGAAGCGGGTCGAGCCCAGTTGACCTGGCCCGACCCGAAGGGTGCCGCCCTCGTCCCGAGCAGAGAAGCTATGGTTCAAAAATTCAGCGGCCTCCTGGCGGTGCACGACATCGAACCGCATGCCATGGGGTAGGTCTCGGCCTCCTCTTCCTAACTAGGGTCGGAATGTACGTCGTGGTGCACCGCGACGTCCTCACGAGCAAACCCCAATCCCTAAGACTCAGCGAGGGGCGGGTTCGACGAAAGGCACTGTGGAATTCGGTCCAATTATGGCTACTCGAGACACTACTAGTTAGATCTGACTCATTCACATCCTAATCTATAGCATGCAATGAGGCATTGAAGGGAGAAAACAACAATCGAATGGAAGTTGGGGGGCGTGGGGTTTTCGGAGCGTACCTTCTTCGGACGGTGCAGATTGAGCTGGGGTTCGAAAGCGAAATCCCGAGGTTCAGTTCGCGCCAACAGACAAACTTGAGCGTCGACGAGGGATTTTGGGATCTTGGGTGGAGCCTGCAAGGTCCTAGCAAGGCGGGGTGGGCCATTGCGAGCGGCGACGAGCCACGTGCTGCGCGGGCTGAGGCTGATCGGGACGACAAGCTAGTACCGTTCGATCGATCTGATCGGACGGTCCGATTCCAACCATTTGATGGAACGATCCATCCTAATGGTGGGCGCGGATTCAAACGGCGTCGGGAATATAATAATACTTTATAATTATTTATATAATTTACTTAAATTGAATAATAACAATGAATAATTTAATTGCATCCACCAATAATTTTTTTTTATACATCACTCCTTAGCTAATTGAGGGGTGATGAACGCAACGACGATGTCAGATTTTCGATCTGACAAGTATTTTATTTTCCCAATTTTTGGGGTATTTAAATATTATTAAAATATTCGTCAAAATTTTGATGACTTCCGATTGACACGAAAACGTCACCCCTAGCTAATTTAGGGGCAATGAGCATAATGACAAAGTCTATTTTTCGATTTGAGGTCAAAATAAATATGTCAAATTCTAGAGTTTCTAAATTTTTTCAGAAATTAAAATTTGATTCATTTGACTCCTAATTTGGACTATGACTTAGGAAATGACTCATAATGACTTGATTAACACTTAGGATTTAGATTAAGATTGAGATTAATCCTAATTGACTAAGGTAACAACTTGGGTTGTTATAGGCTCCCCCACTTAAGAACGATGTCGTCATCGACATCACTCAAGTGGAAAGAAGAAGGCAAGATTAAAACATGTGTTGAAGTTGAAAGCTTAGAATGCTAAGAAAGAATACCTGGATTCTCGAAGAGTCTAGGATACTTGGCTCGCATTTCTAACACTTTTTCCCAAGTGGCTTCGTTCTGAGAACGATTCTTCCATTGCACTTTGATCATTTTGATTGCATGATTCCTAAGTTGCTTGTGATCACGGGCCAGGATTTGAATTGGTTCCTCGGCATATGATAGATCAAGTTGGATTTGAATTTCTAGGAATTGAACTAGGTGAGATGGATCTCTGAGGCATTTTCTTAATGATGATACATGAAATATATTGTGGACTGCTGCTGTGGCATCCCGCTCCTCATCGTGGTCCTATTAACTCTTAAGTTAATATGATTATGGTGAGGCGGTCACCAAATGATAAGGTCCTTGCTTATGATTAGGTTAGTGACTAATACTAACCCATTATAGTCAAAGACTTTGTCATTATCCAAAGAAATCCTCACTAAATGTAAATACAAAAAGAACAGAGTGCAGAAGCATAAATATAAATATCCATCCATCATATATAAATACATCTTAAGATAAGCAAAGTGCAGAAAATAAAGTTTAACCTGTATTATTACAATATTAAAGCAATTTATAAGAACTGAAAATAGCACTCAGCCTCACAATGCAGAGAATAAAAGAGCTAAGTCTAAAGATCTTCAGGTGCACGCTCCTCCTCCAATGGCAAGTCTTTCACTGGATCAACTGCTTCAAACAACTCTGAACCTATCATTATTAGTTTCATAATGATAGGCCCCAGCCAACAAAAGAAAAATCTTAATTAGACAAAATATTTAAGTACATTTTTAAGGTAATCATTTTATTATGTTCATTAGAAATCACCATTAACATTAAGCACACAAGCATATAAGTAGGAGCAAAAATACATAAAAAAGGACAAGGTAAAGCTATAAACAACTAATTTATAACTTATGCAATTAGGAAGTAAGCACATACCTCCTCCATAGCAACTGCACAAGGTCAAGTAAGTAAGGAAAGACTAAAGCAAGTGAATATAAAGAAAATAAATCCTAGACATACTTATGATCAATATAGAATTATGCTAATTAACATAAAAGTAAATGAACATATAAAATATTATAAAACTAAAAGTAAAGCTAACATCCTATGCATGTGTAAACAACAAGTAAGACTAACATCATACAAGTGTATAAGTAGTGAGTAAGACTAGCACCCTACATGTAAACAAAGCTAGAAATGCAGTACGGACTGTAAGTAAAATTAGTGCTAAAATGTAGAAAAGATTAAAGTAAAATAATAAATCCAAAACTAAAAGCTATTTTGGCTACTCAAGCCACTAAAACTGGAAGTAAACATAGTATCACTTAGCCTGATGGGCTAAAATAAAAGCTCTGAACTGTATGCACTGAAATCACTTAGCCTGATGGGCTAAGGTAGAAATACTAAACTAAATATTGTTGAGATCACTTAGCTTAATAGGCTAAACAGAAACATCAAGTGGAAGTGTACTTAAATTAGTATTACCATATCAAATCCCAACTAATTAGTCAGTAGGGTAAGAGTCTACATACAACCCATCCTATCCCATGGACTAGGCATGGCATAGACTATCGGACTAACTCTAAGGTCTAGCCGATCCCAACAAAAGAAGTGAAGAGGTATACTAATTAAGCTACATTGTACTAAAAATATGAGTAAAAGAGCAAATGCTACTTATGCATTTTTAAAATTGATATTGGGATACTCATTAAATATCCTATGTACATAATATATGTTCAAGGTATAAAGCTTAATTACAAGGTAACAAAGCATCAAAGTCAATATAAGCAAGAGACTAAACTAGGACACATGTGATATACATTATTGTCTAATTATTCATTCTATCTACTCTAAGTTACACAAGTTCAGGATCTCCAAGTCATACTATCGAGTATAACTCAGATTCACATCCTTATAAGTTGAAAATAATTAGGACTAGCTAGGTCCTAATTATAAATAAATTTATGTCGACTATATAAGTTAAATGATAAATCAATCGACCTATTTTGATAATTTTAAGAAATCCCAAGACATCTTGATTAGCCAAATTAAGATGAAAGGATTAAAAATTAAACACCAAATATTAGAGTTTAATCACTTAATCCAAAAGTATATCTAAGGTTCTAAGATTTAGAACCCAAGTCTCACAGATTAGGTTAAGGTAAATCCTAATGAGTAATCAACTCATTAGGGTAGATCTCTATCCTTAGATCTGAGATTTAAAGATTAAATAATCATTAAATAAATTAGGAAAATCTACAAACTAGTAAACTCAAGGCTTCACCTTTTGAGTAACCCAATTTACTCAATAGGTGAATTCTAACCTAAGATCTATTCCTAATACTAGGAATTAAAGCTCTTAATTACTAAGAGTATCTCTTAGACACACATCCTAACTAATGTTATTAAGACCCATGGAAAGATCTAAGAAGTTAAGGGTGAAAGGAAAAAGCTCAAGATTTTTACATAGGATTTTCTTAAGGGCTAAAAATGAGATTTTAAACAAAGTTCATACTAAGTCTTATAATCACATAAATTATGATCTAAATCATTATTCTTACTATTTATATTATTTAGAATATGATTCTAGGGCTTTAAATGCTAAACCTTAAATTTGTGCAAACTGACCATTTTGCCCAAACTCAAGGGTCTAAAAGATCAACTTTTGATCTAAGATTCTAAACCTGAAATTTTTTAGTGGCAAGATGTTTCTTACTGTCTAATCTAATTACACTAATTTTGTGTATTTATTAAGCCTTTTGAGATCAAATTACTAAATTTGACTCATAGGGGAATTTTGGTAATTTGGCTTAATAAAATTTAAATTTTCTTTCAGTTTATTGTTGCTTATTGTCTAAGGTTTCCATGAAACCTAAAATTACTAAATTATGATAAGTATTGGCTAAGTTATAGCCAATACAAGCTAAGGGGTAAAAAGGTAATTTAGGATTTCTTAATTAAGGGTCAAAAATTCTAACTTCTCCAATTGGTGTCCAAATTGAGTAAAATCAGTGGCTATAGTTTACAAATGATTCACTGATTACAATGATTAGTAGTAGGCTCAATTTGGACTCTAATTGGCTAAGTTATGGCCTAATTCGGGTTTAGAGTGATTAGTGAGTGATTAGTGAAATTAATCATCAAATTACTAAACAAACTACACCATTAGGTTTCATTCTACTGTAGGAGTTCTCTGAAACTTGAATTTTTTAATTTAGATCATTAAATTTGCTAATCTTCACTAATTATAATTTATGATAATTAGGGTTGATTAAGAAATCTAACCGTTGGATCTTAAATCTTCTTATAGTTTACTGTTAGTTAAGTTTTTCTAATCAAAATGCATATATAGATTACCTAATTTGGAGTTAAATTGACCAACTTATGGTCAATTGAAGTTCTAGGGTTGATTAGGGTAATTAAGATTAGGTCCTAAAAGTGATTAAGCTCAAACTAATCTAAATAGCAAAATAAATACTACTAGATTAATCCTTAGGGTTTGATGATTACCTTGAGACCCATATTTAATAGATTTGGATTAGTGTGTGCAAAGATATGAGGGTTTGAATGAAATGACAATTTTGATAATAAATTATATACCTAAAATTTCACTAAGTGAAACATTGATCCTATAGCAAAATAAATGGTATCATTAAATTCCTTGAATTTTTCTGATTAATTTGGTATATTCATTTGCATAATTTGGACTTATATTTAGTAAGATATGGATGCTTAAAGTTTGAATTTTAATTAATTAAATGAAATTTTACGTTTATTTAATTAATTCCTATTTAAAATTAATTCTCTGTTAATTAATTGTTTAAAGTACTTAATATATTATTATATTTATTAATTAATTATTTTCATTTTTCTATCATTATATATATATATATATATATATATATACATACATATATCTTTAATTAGATTAATATATACATAAGCATTATAAAAATTTATAATAATTAAATGTATATTAATTTTTTTTTCTTTTATCTGCAGGTGGGGTTCACATCGACCGACCAAGATGACTGCCGCGGGACCCACGGACACTTGTCAAGATGAGACTCGATAGAGTGAGTCGAGCGGGCCCCACAATTCAGAATGATGAATCTAGTGGGTCCTGCCGTCTGCCGACACATCCCACAATGCGGCGTGCAACGCGAGCACCAGCTCCTCAGCTGGATCCACCCTCGACATGTGGCGACCCACGCTGCGAAGACCGGGTAAATCGGGCCGGGATGGCCCGACCCGAAATGATCGGGAGACGGTTCGACTTCTTGAACCATCCCGATCCCTTAGGGTTTCACGATGAGCCCACTGATCGATCAAGAATGGATTTGATACATGGATTCAATCATAAGTTTTGAACAATTTATTGCAATCTAGGATTCATAATAGGTCGAGGAGGAATGCGAGTACCCTTAAGAATGGAAACTGAGTTATAAGGTTTGCTCTAAGGAAGCCTCTGAGGATCCTTGCGCCTTCTTGCTCGATCTAGATCATGAAAACTGATGCTAAAGGTTTGCGAGGGCTCATAAAGAGAGGTTTAACGGTGGAAAGGTGACAGACTGTAAATACACGTCTACGCTTGCATGCAAGTGTACGTGGTCTGAAGTAATAAGTGGAAAGTGTGACTTTTCGGGAATTTATCGAACCACAGAGAATTGGTTGATCTGGCACTAAAGTATATCTATTCTCACTAATGTTTAAGCTATAGTTTATATTGGTTGGTTGGTCTAAAATTAGCATGAAAGAGGAGAGTTGGGCCCATCCCACATGTAATGATATAATACTTGTGTGGATTTGTTTCTCAAGCTTTATCATTTAGTTTAATTGAAATCAAATGCACATTATTGTCCTTTAGTCTAGCTCAAAGGCTTACAAGTTCAAATATTGTGCACAAAATGAACTCACATTCGGTTCTACTTTAGCACAAAGATTCTTGTAAGATTCTTGAGAATTAAAATTAATTCATTTTCTCCTTATTTAAGGAGAGTTTAAATTTTCTTAAATCTCAAGATCTCACAAGCATTGATTTTTCACTACGAGCATCACTTCGCATCTCATATAGTTGAGATGAGAGGATCACATGTTGGGCTCAATGACTATGTCACTTAGTTCATGAGCACTCAATACTTCATTTCTCAATCTCAATTATGTGGAGCTAAGGAGCTCAAATAGTGGGTCTTAGCATCACTTGCATCAACTCTTTGGTTGAGCTTAGATTGAGGTGCATTGAGCTCAAGATCCTTCTCACATGGTTCTAAGCGTCCATGCACTCAAAATCTAGCATCCCACCAAAGGTGAGCTAAGGAGCACAAGACTATTAGATCTTGGATTTTTTAGTTCTTTTCTTATAAACACATTAAGACTAATTTGATAGAAATTTATTAGTAAGGCATTTAAATCATAATTACATCATGCTTGAGGGAAAACATTCTCATTATAATATTATATCATGCAAAATGGGACTTCATCCCAACCCTCCCTAGGGGGAGTTTAGCTACTCATTACACAAGAAAATAAGGAAAACACATACATAGCAAAAGACCCTTTCATGGTCACTAAAAAGAAAATACAAGATTGAGTTTAGAAGATACTAGGAACGCTCCGTAGAAGTTCTCCAGAATTATTCTTCTCCTTCTAATTACCTTCTCCTTAGGATGCTAGTGCTATCTTCTTCCACTTCTCCCTTTGCAAAAAGCTTGCTTTGTCACCCTTGGGGAGTTCTCTCTTCCTTTGGCTCTCCTCTTTACTTAGGCAATTCTTGCTAAAATTGTGAACCCTCTTCTAGTCAAGAGGAGGGGTATTTATAGGGAAGGGGGGCTGCATGCTCCTCCTCATAAGCAACCATATTTCTCCTTTAAAAATACTGAATTCATCATTGCATTAATTTTTAAATTAGGGTGAGGTGACAATAATCCCATTTTTTTAGCCACACATCACCTCAAAGCTTTACAAAAATGCCTGCTACAGGATATGGTGGCTGGAGACAACATTCAGGATAGAGGTCATGTCTCCAGCCACATTAAATGCTCTGACTGGAAAAATATTCGGCGGGCCACTACAGCGCGCTGTAGCGCCCTACTACATGCCTTAGCATACCTTGGTTCCAAGCAATTTTAGCTAAGTCCTCCGGTGTAGACCGCTGCAGCGCGCGACCGCGCGCTGTAGCGGGAAATATTGCGAAAAAACACTCTTCAATTAGTGCTTTTTTTCGATTGTATGGAGAAATATTTCTGCGGCTGCCCGCTGTAGTGCGCGACTGCGCGCTGTAGCGGTCAATTCTGCCAAAACACTGTTCAATTAGTTGGGCGGCCCAATTTATATTGCCAAGTTTTTCGCGATGAACCGCTGCAGCGCGCGACCGCGCGCTGTAGCGGTAAATTCTGAAAAATACTATTCAATTAGTTGAGCCCCCATTTAATAATCATAATATTTCCACAGTAGACCGCTGCAGCGCGCGACCGCGCACTGTAGCGGTGAATTCCGCGAAAAGCACTATTCAATTAGTTGGGAGCCTATTTAACAATCTTAAATGTTTCCGCGAACAACCGCTGCACGCGCGACCGCGCGCTGTAGCGGTAAATTCCGCAAAAAACACTATTCAATTAGTTGAGCCCCCGTTTAAATATAGTTTAAATGTTTCCGCTGCAAGCCCGCTGCGGCATGCGACCGCGCGCTACAGCGCGCTGTAGCGGAATTCATTGTTATATTTTTAGAAAAATTGTAGAAATGCCCTATAGCTCCTTTGGATTCCATTTCCTAAAAAAGATAGAGAAATTTGATTTAGGAACATCAAAAAATATCTTAAATAAATATATTTTCCCCTTTATTTTAGATGTAATTTATGGATTCATCACACCTCCACACTTAAATTCTTGCTCGTCCTCGAGTAAGCTCAAAATAATAATTTTTTTCTGTATTTTGAATGGATGAAAGTCACAATGATGTATTTGAAATAAGTATAAGTGAAAATATGTGCATGTCAATAAAAAATGAAATGAACATTGTAGCAACCTTAATGTTATCAATTGAGTCACTAAGGTGGTAAGTCACTAAATTTCCAAATGTTTGAATTGTTTAATGCTTGAAAATAGGTGATGGGTTCCATACATTTTGGACTTTTAGACTAAAGACATGGTTTGGAGATTCTTATGGTTGTGCCATATGTGCTCCTTTTTATAAATCACAAAGATGAAAAAATTAAGGAGAGATATTTTTCTTAATCCTTTCTTATTTTGATCACTTGGGAGAGATATTTTTTATCATCTATTTTTCTATAAATATTTTATTCTTTTCATCCTTAGAGAGAGATATTTTTCTTCATCCCTAATATATTTGTGATCATGAAGTCCTACGGGAGCCTAGCACACCCTATTTAGAATCCATTTTATATTCTTTTAGTTTAAATCCTATGCCTTCCCCCACACTTAGCTCAAGCATTTTATTTAAATTTTTGGAGATTTAGATTTTCCTCCATTCATTCCTCAATCTCACATTTGATTGCATAATAATTCATTTAATCATTTTTTTGGTAAGCCTTCTTTTACTTATATCTCATTTGATTTTTTTTTTGCATTTTTGTGATTTTTATTTCTTTTGAATAATTCAGAAAAAGTATGTCAATTAAGAATAACTCAATAAATGTGAGAATATGAGAATTCATAAATTGCAATCTCAAAATTAAAAACAAACTACAATAAGGATAAAAAAGAAAAAAATGAAAAAGAACAAATACAACCTAATTAAATTTCCTCATCTCATCATCGTCTTCCTCCGACAAATACGCCGTTTCGGTGGGGTAGTGCGTCTCCGGTATGGGTGCACCGATGGGATGTCGTGGCAACATGGAAGCGTCCGGTCCGTCGTGCAAATTCCAATTATCAAAAAATATCCCGAGGGCTTCATAGAATTCTGATTGGAACTGGCACTATTGGGTGTATTCATGTTTGAAAATCCCATATCGGTAGCTAG
Organism: Gastrodia elata; assembly: GCA_016760335.1. Taxonomy (NCBI): domain Eukaryota; kingdom Viridiplantae; phylum Streptophyta; class Magnoliopsida; order Asparagales; family Orchidaceae; genus Gastrodia; species Gastrodia elata. The sequence continues at coordinate 23,153,381 of CM028682.1, forward strand.
AGCTTTACTAAGCTCTGTGTTTTGATTGTGGAGGCGCATTAAGAGTTGGTTCGTGAGATGCAAATCAGAAGGTGCAGATGCTTCCGCCATATGGCCCCTTCTTTTCTTGGGCAATTTCCATTCACTTGCCAGGACGTTAAGGTTCGAGGGGTGCAGGGCAACACTGGGGGGGAACAATGGTGTCGGAGGAGAGGATCTTAACCCCTTGGGCTTCGCATAACCCACAAATCAAAGACTTGAAGGCCAATGCTGCGCATGAACGTTTGAGAGCTTTCCAAAGCTACCTAAAGATAATGTTTGAGATGCGGATTTCGCCTACCCTAACCAATGAGCACAGAAGGAGTGCTCGGGCACGGGTCACTTCAGTTAAGTGACTCGAGGGAATGACATAGCTAGAGATGAAGACTAGCCAAGCACTACTCGTCTTCGTTAATTCAGAGCGAGGAATGTTGGCGAGTCCCCCTTCCCACTCGGTGTCGTTATTGACGATCTCCGCAACAAGAGCGCGGGGTCAAAGCGAGAGTCCAAGAGGTTAGAGTATGCACAAGAACTTACCTCCGCCAACCCATAGAATTGCTCAATGTGAGCAATTCCTAGGATGACACCTTTTCCCCGGCAGAAAATCCACTGCCCGGATGCGTCTATTGCGTTTGCATACACTTCTTGGACAATTACCGTGTATGTGGGAGCTCTCTTGGTCACAAACTCATGCCATCCTCTAGGATTGACCTGATCATGAGGGACGGGGTAGGCAACGCTGAAGCTTCATTCCGGGATCAACTTTCGTTGGGAAGTGATAGAGGTGAAACGGTGCTCGGCCTCTGCCGAGGAGAACCTCTTCGAGTTGAAAGTACCTACGGATGAGGAATCTCCAACATTCTTCCTAGCGATTGCCTTCTTCCCGGAATACATTATGTGGGATGAGAGTTTTAAGAAGATCAAGAGAATGAAGAAGATGAAGAGAAGGTGCAAGGATAACCCCCCCTCCCATTCCCTCCTTATCTATAGCCAAAAAAAATTCAAGGCAAGAGAAGATGGTCAAATGGTCTTCCCTATGCCATTAATGTGGTGATCCATGTGAAGGGGGGGGGGGGCAGCTTTTTCAGCAACTTTTTGACTGCCTTGGGAACCCAAAGGTCATTACTTTTTGACTGTATTTTCCCAAGGCATAAAATCTGGGCAAACTGCTGCAAGCGCGAGGTAGCGCGCTGTAGCGTGCGATCGTGGGTTAGGGTGCGCTAGGGTGTAAAATGATTCAGCGCTGTTTATGCGCGAAACACCCGCAGTAGAGCGCTATTGCAGAGGTTCCGCTGCAGCGTGCTATCGCGGTATTTCTGCGGCAGCGCGCTATTGCGGGAATTCCGCGGTAGCGCACTGTAGCGCCAAAAAAATAAAATAAAATATATATATATATATATATATATATATATATATATATATATATATATATATTTTGAGTGTTTGGGTTGCCTCCCAAAAAGTGCTCCATTTAACGTCCTAGTCTAGACTCTTTTAAGATTAATATGATGTATTCGGTGGTTTCATTAGGCTAAGGATGTTCAAGTGAGCACATCCCTCTTGGTGGCTCAAACTTTGTTCATCCTCAACCTTAATCGAAGGATCCCTTCTTTCAACTTCATAATTCGTGGGGGTTTTTTTGTTTCTTTTTCCCCGTTGCGTTTTTCTCTTTTTCACTCCTTCCTTGCTCTGGTTTTCATAGGAAGGAGTTGAGCTATGATCAGAATTCATTTCTTCCAGAATTAGATCTTCAAGTACATCATTAACCCATAGTCTTTCTTCTCTTACCCTTCTCATCACCTCATTTTCCATCTTTTTTTTCTTAATTAAAGTGGGTTTAAGGTCAATTAATTCAGTTTTTCCTTTTACATTTGCGCTCATAAACCCACGACCCACATCAATAACAGCTTTCACACTCATTAGAAAGGGTCTTCCAAAGATAATCGTGGAATTCTTATTCCATTGATCCCATTCACAAACCACAAAATCAGATAGATCTATAAAACTTCCTAATTTGACTGCAATAATTTTTATCATTCCAAGAGGGGTAAGAGATTCTAAATTAGCAAATTCTAAAATCATTGAGGTATATTCCATCCCTCCTATCTTTAGATGTTCATAAATATGGTAGGGCATAACATTGACTGAAGCACCTAGAACATACAAGGGATCTATAAATACTTCATTTCTAATTATGCAGGGGATGCTCAACCTCCCAGGGTCTTCACATTTAGGAGCTGTTAGCTTCTCACTCTCATTCCCAATTTTTTCTTTCCCTTCCTTTAGCATATAACTTATTGCACTCATACTTTCAGTTTTAATTTCCCTATACGTATCTTTCGAATGTATCACACTAACCAACTCCCTGGGGTTTACTTCGGTCGAACTGGGTAAGGCCCCTTGCTGCCGTGATGTCAGCTGCTTGGAGATCTGCCCTAATTGGGTCTCTATATTCCTCAGGGAAACCTCTATCCCTTGGATAGAAGCATCATGGCACGTGATAGTCGCTTCTGTGCGGCGCATAAATTGGATTGTTTCCGCTTTGAAAGAGTTGAAGGCCCCTTCTAAATTGTGGTGATGATTATTGTTGTTATTTCCACTATGCATGCCTTATTGATTGGATGAGCATCCCCCATATTGATTTGCGTTATTATTATTGTTACTCCAAGAGAATTTTGGATGGTTTTTCTATCCTGGGTTGTACGTGTTGGAGTACGGGTTATTAATCGAGTTGTTGTTTCTCAGGTAGTTTACTTGTTCAGTGTTGGTTTGTACAAAAGGGTTATTAAGTTTGCAATTTTCACTGTTATGCTTACCCCCACACAAATCACAATGCACCTCAAGAACAACATTAACATTCATTCTTTCTATTTTTTCATTTAAGGCATGCATTTCCTGTTGTAACATCATTATTTGATCGGACTCATTTACCTTTAAAGCTTCCTTTTTTAATCTTTCAGAAGGCCATTGGTAAGCGTTGTTTGCCATTTCTTCCAAGAGGTCATAGGCCACCTATTGGGTTTTTCCACTAATAGATCCCCCGGCTGCTACATCAATGAGTATCCTAATCGGAGCGTTCAAACCATTATAAAAGGTTTGCACTTGCATCCAGAGAGGGAACCCATGATGCGGGCAATGTCTGAGGTACTCCTTAAAGCATTCCCACCCATCATAGAGAGTCTCACCTTCCATCTGAGTAAAGTTGGTGATCTCAATTCTCAACCGTGTAATTTTAGCCGGAGGGAAGTATTTGGCTAAGAATTTTTTAGCCAAATCATCCCAAGTACGGATAGAATCGCTCGGTAAAGAGTTGAGCCAACTCTTGGCTCTATCTCGCAGTGAAAAAGGAAATAGCCTTAATTTAACTGCGTCGTCGGAGACACCGTTAAACTTGAAGGTATCACATATTTCAAGGAAGGTTGAAATATGTGAATTTAGATCTTCAGTGGCTAATCCTCCAAACTGATTATTTTGTACCATACTCAGCGTAGAGGGTTTGATTTTAAAATTATAGGCTTCTATATTTGGCCATACAATCACATAGGGAATGCCCCTAATAGTGGGTAGTGCATAATCTCTAAGTGCTTTACCCCTAGGCTCTTCTAAGTTTTCTGTGAAAGTGTCCATCTCAATTTGTTGGTTTGATAAGTTTTGTTCTCGCCTAGCTTGTAAGTATATTCATTCTATTTCAGGATCAAATAGATATTCAGTACAGACTCTTTTACTCATACAAGTTTCAATAAAGCTTATCAAGAATGATTTTAGCAATACATATCAAACAGATATATTTTGGAAATGAAAATAAACAAAAAAAAATATAAAATGTTAGCTTGATAATTACACTAAACAATGTAAAGCAAGAAGAAATAAAATCAAATGCTTAAATCACTAGCTACTTATAGATTATCTTTAGTTCAATTCAAAAACCAACTCCCCGGTAACGGTGCCAAAAACTTGACAGACTGTAAATACACGTCTGCGCTTGCACGCAAGTGTACGTGGTCTGAAGTAATAAGTGGAAAGTGTGACTTTCCAGGAATTTATCGAACCACAGAGAATTGGTTGATTTGGCACTAAAGTATATCTATTCTCACTAATGTTTATGCTATAGTTTATATTCGTTGGTTGGTCAAAAATTAGCATGAATATTCACTGAGTAAATAACAATATTTAAGGAAAGAGGAGAGTTGGGCCCATCCCACATGCAATGATATAATTCTTGTGTGGATTTGTTTCTCAAGCTTTATCATTTAGCTTAATAGAAATTAAGTGCACATTGTTGTCCTTTAGTCTAGCTCAAAGGCTTACAAGTTCGAATCTCGTGCACAAAATGAACTCACATTCGGTTCTACTTTAGCACAAAGATTCTTGTAAGATTCTTGAGAATTAAAGTTAATTCATTTTCTCCTTATTTAAGGATAGTTTAAATTTTCTTAAATCTCAATATCTCACAAGCATTGATTTTCCACTACGAGCATCACTTCGCATCTCATATAGTTGAGAAGAGAGGATCACATGTTGGGCTCAATGACTATGTCACTTAGTTCATGAGCACTCAACACTTTATTTCTCAATCTCAATTATGTGGAGCTAAGGAGCTCAAATAGTGGGTCTTAGCATCACTTGAATCAACTCTTTGGTTGAGCTTAGATTGAGGTGCATTGAGCTCAAGATCCTTCTCACATGGTTCTAAGCATCCATGCACTCAAAATCTAGCATCCCACCAAAGGTGAGCTAAGGAGCACAAGACTATTAGATCTTGAATTTTTTAGTTCATTTCTTATAAACACATCAAGACTAATTTGATAGAAATTTCTTTGTAAGGCATTTAAATCATAATTACATCATATTTGAGGGAATACATTCACACTATAATATTACATCATGCAAAATGGGACTTCATCCCAACCCTCCCTAGGGGGAGCTTAGCTACTCATTACACAAGAAAATAAGGAAAACACATACATAGCAAAAGACCCTTTCATGGTCACTAAAAAGAAAATACAAGATTGAGTTTAGAAGATACTAGGAACGCTCCGTAGAAGTTCTCCAGAATTATTCTTCTCCTTCTAATTACCTTCTCCTTAGGATGCTAGTGCTGCCTTCTTCCTCTTCTCCCTTTGCAAAAAGCTTGCTTTGTCACCCTTGGGGAGTTCTCTCTTCCTTTGGCTCTCCTCTTTACTTAGGCAATTCTTACTAAAATTGTGAACCCTCCTCTAATCAAGAGGAGGGGTATTTATAGGGAAGGGGGGCTGCATGCTCCTCCTCATAAGCAACCAGATTTCTCCTTTAAAAATACTGAATTCATCATTGCATTAATTTTTAAATTAGGGTGAGGTGACAATAATCCCATTTTTTTAGCCACACATCACCTCAAAGCTTTACAAAAATGGCTGCTGTAGGATATGGTGGCTGGAGACAATATTCAGGATAGAGGTCATATCTCCAGCCACATTAAATGCTCTGACTGGAAAAATATTCGGCAGGCCGCTGCAGCGCACTGCAGTGCACTGGAGCGCGCTGATGCATGCCTTAGCATACCTTGGTTCCAAGCAATTTTAGCTAAGTCCTCCGATGTAGACCGCTGCAGCGCGCGACCGCGCGCTGTAGCGGGAAATTCCACGAAAAACACTGTTCAATTAGTGCTTTTTTTTCGATTGTATAGAGAAATATTTCCGCGGCTGCCCGCTGCAGTGCGCGACCGCGCGCTGGAGCTGTCAATTCCGCAAAAAACACTCTTCAATTAGTTGGGCGGCCCGATTTATATTGCCAAGTTTTCCGCGATGAACCGCTGCAGCGCGCGACCGCGCGCTGTAGCGGTAAATTCTGCGAAAAACATTATTCAATTAGTTGAGCCCCCATTTAATAATCATAATATTTCCACGGTAGAACGCTGCAGCGCGCGACCGCGCGCTGTAGCGGTGAATTCCGCAAAAAGTACTATTCAATTAGTTGGGGGTCTGTTTAACAATCATAAATGTTTCTGCGAACAATCGCTGTAGCGTGCGATCGCGCGCTGTAGCGATAAATTCCGCAAAAAATACTATTCAATTAGTTGAGCCTCCATTTTAATATAGTTTAAATGTTTCTGCTGCAGCCCGCTGCGGCACGCGACCGCGCGCTGCAGCGCGCTGTAGCGGAATTCATTGTTATAGTTTTTAGAAAAATTGCAGAAATGCCCTAGAGCTAATTTGGATTCTATTTCCTGAAAAAGATAAAGAAATTTGATTTAGGAACAGCAAAAAATATCTTAAATAAATGAATTTTCCCATTTATTTTAGATGTAATTTATGGATTCATCAAAAGGCTGCATGAATGCCATCTGTGAGCGAAGGAGCGCCGACGCGTGCGTAGGGTTTGCCACGCACAGTTACGCGGAGGTGACGATAGAGGACTGTTCATCGCTCGATCGAACGGTCCAGAGTTCGCGTTACATCAAACGATGCCAAAAGAATTAGGGTGACGACGTTTAGGAAAAATCGACAGCGCCGTTAATTTTGAATAAAATAATTTATATATTATTTAATTAATTTAATCACATAAATGCATTCCAAAAATTCCCAATAAATCACCCTTAGCTAATTGAGGGGTGAGAAACGCAACAACACAATCAGATTTTTGTTCCGACGAGTATTTAATTATTTGATTTTTCGGGATATTTAAATATTATTAAAATATTCGACGAAAATCCAATGATTTCCAAATGCATCCAAGACTTCACCCCTAGCTAATTTAGGGGTGGTGAACGCAATGGCGAAGTCAAAATTTCAATTTGAGGTCAAAATAAAAAGTCAATTTTTAGGGTTTTCGGATTTTTTAGAAATCCATATTTGATCTAGTTGACTCCTAATTTGACCTAGATCTTAGAGATGAGTTCTAAATGACTTAGTGAGTTAGAATCATAATTAAGACTTAAATTAGTCTTAATTAACCTAGGTAATAACCTGGGTTATTACAGCTGTGAAGTCATCTGGAAGGTCTAGCCTGTAGGCGGAAGAACCTACTCTAGTTGTTACTTCAAATGGATCGACATAACAGGGACTAAGTTTCCCAGCTATGCTGAATCTGAAGCCTCCTTTCATTGGACTGACCTTTAAGTAGGCAAAGTCTCTAACTTTAAATTCTAACGGACAGTGGTGGAGGTCGTGGTATTTATTCTGGCGGTCTTGAGCTGCGCGAATGCGTTGCTGAATCAACTGAACCTTCTTGTTCGTTTCTTCTACCAGTTTAGATCCATACAATTGTACACTGCCTACCTCTGACCATACCAATGGGGTGCTACACTTTCTACCATACAAGGCTTCATATGGAGCCATCTTTATGCTGTCTTGAAAGCTGTTATTATAAGCGAATTCTACCAAGGGAAGGTGATATTCTCAAGATCCAGCAAAATTAAGGATACATAGTCTAAGCAGATCTTCAAGAACCTGATTTACTCGTTCTGTCTAACCATCCATCTGCAGATGAAAGGTTATACTCATTGTTAGGGTTGTGCCTAGATCTTGATGCACGGCTTACTAGAATTTAGAGGTAAATTGACTGTCTCTATCAGATACAATTGACTTGGGAATTCCATGCAACCTAATTTTCTCCTTAATGTAGAGTTTTGCAAGTTTCTCAACTGAATCTGTTTGCCAGATAGGAACGAAGTGGGCGGACTTGGTTAATCAGTCAACTATGACCCAAATAGCGTTGGCTCCAGATCTTGCACGAGGCAATCCCATCACAAAATCCATAGATATATATATCCACTTCCATTCGGGAATCTCAAGTGGGTGGAGTAAACCACCGAGTGTTTGGTGTTCTACTTTAACCTGACTGTAAGCGTGGCACTTTGCAATGAACTTAGCCACACTTCTCTTTATTCCTGGCCACCAGAAGGATTGCTTCAGGTCTTGGTACATCTTTGAGCTTCCAAGATGAATTTGGTATCCAGAGCTATGACCTTCAATTAGAATCTCTTGGTTCATAGACTTAGGGATCCATAGACGATCTTCTTGATATATAGCACCTTTATGAAATCAGAGGTTAGTATGACGACCACTCTCGATGGCCTGCTTAAATCTTAGGTACTCGTCATCTTTTGTTTGAGTAATAGAAATATCTTTGTGGAACGTGGGCTCCACATTAATCATTGAGAGCATTGTACTCACCTGGTCACTACCGCTGATTAGATATCCAATATATAGAATTCTTCTTCCAGGGGACTCTTAGAGATAAGAGCATTAAGAGTAGCATGATGCCTCAGAGCGTTAGCTACAACATTTTCCTTTCTAGGGTGGTACTGGATATCAAGGTCATAGTCACGGATTAGTTCTAACCACCTTCTCTATCGGTAGTTCAACTCCCTTTAAGTGAATATGTACATCAGACTCTGGTGATATGTGAAAACCAAGCACTAAATCCCATATAGATAGTCACACCAAATCTTTAAGGCAAACACTACAACAGCCAATTCTAGATCATGGACAGTATAATTTCTTTCGTGAGTCCTCAGCTGATGGGAAACATAGGCGATGACCTTTCCTTCTTGCATTAACACAGCACCTAAGTCTATACCAGAGGTGTCAGTATAGACTTGATAATTCATTCCTTCCTTAGGAAGAACTAGAATGGGGGCAGAGGTAAGCGCATCTCTTAGTGCTTGGAACGCTGCTTCAAAAGCTGGCGACCATTCAAAGGGTACAACCTTCTAGGTGAGTTTGGTGAGTGGAGAGGCTATTTGAGAAAAGCCCTTCACAAACCATCTGTAATAACTGACCAAACCCAAGAAGCTTATGATTTCTATCACTAACTTGGGTTGCACCCATTCATGGATTACGCTGACCTTGTTTTGAACTACCTTGATCCCTTGAGCATCTACTACATGGCCTAATAAGGCGACATATTCAAGCCAAAAAAGTCACACTTTGAGTATTTGGCATATAGTTGGTGGCTTTTTAGTTCTTCCAATACTGTCATGAGATGATCTTTATGTTCCTTCTTTATCTTAGAGTATATTAGAATATCTCTATGAACATGATAACGAATTTGTTAAGGTATAGTTTCAAGATGTGCTGCATTAGGTACATAAAGATGGAAGGCTCATTTGTCAATCCAAATGACATCACTAGAAATTCATAGTGGCCATATATAGTTCTAAAAGTAGTTGACAGACATTTATAATACACATCTATGCTTGCATGCAAGTGTACGTGGTCTGGAGTAATAATTTGGAATGTGAGTTCCGAGATTTATCATCCTCAGAGAATTAGGTGTTTTATTACTAAGGTATATCTACGTTCAATAATGTTTAAACTATACGTATTTTGTTGATTCAGTTTCTAATAAGCACAATAAGTCTTGGTTAAAAGTAATTATGATAAAAAGGAGAGGAGAGTTGGGAATCTCTCTCATGAAATGTTAGAGACTTATGTAAGATAATTCCTCAAGCATTGCCCTTTTTTACTTAATTTTGTGTAATTTAATCAAGTGCACATTATCCTCCTTAGAGCTTAACTCCAAGATTTACAAGTTCAGATCTTATGCTTGAAATGAACATACAGTCGGTTCTATTTCAGCGCAAAGACCCTCATAAGATTTTAAATCATTAGTTTTCCTCTCATTTCTAGATTGTAGAATTGAGAGTTATTTCTTTATTTAAAATATTACAAGTATTGATTCCACTAAGAGCATTACGTGCGTCATGCGCAATTCGGATAAGGAGATGACTAAATTGGCTCAATGTGCTATGTCACGTCACACATGAGCTCTCAACAAGTCATCTTCCTCCCATCACGTATGCTGAGCTGTAGAGCTCATTTAGTCGGTCTCAGCTCACATGCATCAACACCTTAGTTGGGCATAGATCAAGGTGCACTAGGCTTAAGAACTTCCTCATATAGTTCTAAGCTCCTATGCACTCATGATTCTTACTCCAAACTAAGGGTGAGCTATAGAGCACAAGACTTTTAAGACTTGATGTCATTTAGTTCCTTCATCATTTGGTCCACACTCAAGTCCACAAATAGTCCCTTTTTATTTCTTTAACAACTCATTCATTTCACAAATTTGCATTAAATGCTTGGGAAATTTTCATACATAATAGTCCCTTACATGAAATGTAGGATTTGCCCAACTCTACCTAAGGGAGGCTTAGCTCCATTACACTAGAGATAAAGGAGAACACATACATATATAAAGACCCTTTCATGATCAACTAAGAAAAACACAAAGACAAGAGCTAGAAATTGCTAGGAACGTTCCTTTGATAAAGTTCTCTGGATTTTTCCTCTTCTTATTCTTGGTTGTTTCTCCTAGGTTCGTAGTGCTACATTTCTCCCTTCTTATCCTTAGTAATAGGAGTTCCTCCACCCTTGGAGAGTTCTCCTCTCTTCTATTCAGCCCTCTCCTTACTTAGAAGTTTTTAAGCCAAGTTGGGTGCACATTTATTTTCAGCCTTTTTGAAATCTAAATATTGATTCAAAAATTCAGCTATCATTGCCAATCCAAGTGGAGCTTGAGGTGACATCTTCTTTTCCCTTTTTTAATCTTTTATTTGGTTTCAAATCACTTCCTTCTAATTAAATAACAAGCAGCAGGCCTGGAAAATGGCTGGAAGACAAGATCCAGATTATGGGTCACATCCCAGCTGCATTTAATGTTCTGAGAAGACAGAAATTTGGCGCACATTGTAGCGCACTGTGGCGCGCTATAACGTGTTGTGCTTGAACCTTCGTCCTCGCCTTGTCCCTTCATGGAACCATCCTTTCCAAGATCAGAAAATTGGGGAATTTTCTTTTTCCTTTTTCCCCTTCTAGTTTTTCTTTTTTTCACATCCTCCTTATTGTCTTTCTCCAACAAAGAGTTAGAGCTATTTTCAGAATTCTTCTCTCTTAGAGTTAAATTTTTAAAAACAAGATCATTCTTCTTTCTTTCTTCTCTATCTTTTCTCCTCACCTCATCCTCCATCATTCTTTATTTAAAAGTGGTGGGTTTTAGATCAATCTGCTCTGATCTCCCTTTAATATTAATGCTCATCATCCCACGGCAAGTGTCTATAATAGCCTTGGTGCTCATTGGAAAGGGTCGCCCAAATATAATGGTGGAGTTTTTGTTCCATCTATCACACTCACACATAACAAAATCAATCAGGACATTAAAGTTCCCCAATCATACGACAACATTCTTAATTATTCATAGAGGGGTCAAGGTATCTAGATTTGCAAATTCTAAAATCATGGAGGTATACTCCATTCCTCTTACCTTCAGATGTTCATATATATGGTAGGGCATAATATTTACTGAAGCACCAAGATCACACAAGGGATCTAAAAGTACTTCATTTCTTATTATGCAAGGGATGCACAACCTTCTAGGGTCATCATATTTTAGAGTAATGAGCTTCTCATACTTGGTTCCTCTCTGTGGGGCCCCCGTGCTGACAACAAGGAAGTACGATGCTCTAACTATGGAAAATCCCCAACTTAAGAATGATTAGGTAAACCCAACTTGCCTTAAGCCAAAGACTTGTCACCAAGTGTTATAATATTCATCAATATATATATATATATATATATATATATATATATATATATAAATATCAAAGTGGCGGAAGCAATAGGCGAGTAGTAACATCCACAAGTATACATAGTAAAAAGAAGGAAAAATAATATGGTAACTCATCGAAATGCAGAAATGAAACACACCCAGAATGAATTATTACAAATTTAATTTTAAAGATAATGAAAACATCTCTTAATCTCACTGAATGCAATATCTAACTAAGCAGCAACAGCACAATCCTCCTCCTGAACCTGCTCCTCTTCTGTGATACTACCCACAAACACGTCTGAATCTGACATTTGTTAGTATCACAAATGCCAGGGCCCCAGCCAACAAAACAAAAAGGTTACAATTAATTAATTGTCTAAGTATATTTTAGGCTATTTTAATGAACTTAAAATTTTAAAGATATCACATCTAAATTAGCTAAACATGCAAGCAATAGTAGGTGCAATAAGCTATGGAGAAACAGTAACTGTAAACCATCTATTTATAGCCAATAATTAGTATGAAGTACATACAATGTAAAATAAACAAGGTGAGGCTAGAAGCTAAAAAGAAACAGTAACTACAATACAATTCTGAATCTAACATGCTTATGATCATGTTAACACATACTGGGTATATAAAAGAAACACAAGTACTAAACACATGCAATTCTAGCTTCCTAAGCATGCCAATATATATAAGTAAACCATATGAGTATACATACAACATACTAATTAAGAAAAGGAAAAGGAAAGGCCACTGAGACATATGGTAAAAGCAAAGCAATCTATGTAAAGTAAAGCCACTGAGACATGTGGCAAAGCGAGCAAGTTCTGAAAATAAGGCCACTAAAGTATGTGACAAAGCAAAATAGAAAATAATACTGAACAATCTAGCTAAAGTAGCAATAAGCCTAAGACATAGTACTGCCATACCAACCAATAGGCCATACAGGGCCTCCAATATCAATCAATCAATCCCCAGCCTAGCCATTCAAATATGCTAGGTCTGAGTCCAGACTATACAATACTACTACTGAAGAGGCAGACTAAGCTAGGACATATTCTACCAACTGCAAACAAGGCAAAACTGAATGATATGCAATTCAAATACTAACTTAGGATGTATCATCCATATCCTAAGTTCTCCTATTATGCTCAAGGAATAAGGCTCAATAACCAAGGTATGCCAAGCAAATCAAATCAAAGTAAGCAAGGGGCTCAATCTAAACTCAAGTGATATCAAATGTTATATAATTACCAAATCTAACTACTTTTAGAAGGTACAAATTTAGGATCTCCAATATCCAGCTATCGAGCAGAATCTCAGATTTACATCCTTAAAGTTAATATTAGAACTTAACAAGTTCTAATACAAAATCATGTGATGACTATATAGTTTAAGTAAATAAATCAACGACCTAGTTTATTAATATTTTACTCTCTTACCCAAATCTTGATCAAGTAAATCAAGATTTAAGGATGCAGGACTTGAACTCCACTTTGGTGTTCAAAACCTAAACCCAAGGGGATGTCCTAATAAGGATCTAGGGTTCACACTCTATCCCAAAGTTAAGGATAAAGGATCCTCTAAGTTGAAAGATCCAAGAACTACAAACTTAGTGAAGGGTTATTCTACTAATTATAAGATAAAATAATCAATTAAGAACTTGAGAATCTAAGATCCATATTCAACCTTTAAGATAATCTCATTATCTTTAGAGATTGAATCATCCTATACCCACATAGAAGGTTTCAAAGAGTTAAACAATCAATCACTTGAAGAATTTTAATTGGAGATGGTTCAGTTCAAATTGAAGATCTAAGTCTAAGATCTAAGATCTAAGGATCTGATGTTTGATCACTTTAGACTTTGAACTAGATTTTTACTTAGGAGTTTCCATTTGTATTTCTTTTAGAATTTAGGTTTATAATCTAACTATAATGAACTCATTAAGGTGATAATTTACAATCTTAGATATTTGGTTTAAGCATCTAAACTAGGTGACCTCTTTTAGGTTACTTAAGATATAGGTGTCTTAATTAAGGCTTAAGTGAAGATTTCTTAAGTTTAAGGATCACATTAACATTAATATTGGTATGAGAATTCAGAGAATATTTCTAATCTATGTTAGAGTAGATTACTAAAATTTTCAAGGTTTATAGGGCATTTAAGCATATTTGATTAAAATGACTAAAATGGCCATCTTAAGGCCAAAATTGGAATTTTAGGGTTTAATTGTCCAAATTACTCCTAATCTATTTTAATGTGTTTCATATTGTTTACTGAAGTGAGAAACATACTTATTTTAAGTTTTAATATCCTAATTAAGCTTAGTTAGCACTAATCACTTATTTAAGCCCATAAAGTGATTAGTGAAATTAAGGCATTCTAGGGCAATCCAACCTTACACTTAGGTTCTAATAGACTTAAAATGGCACTAGGAATTAACCTACCCAAAATTAGGGACTAATTTAGGGTTTAATTCACTAATCCTTAGTTAAGGTGATTAAGGAGTGATTAAGAGGAATTAATATCCATAATTAGTTTTAAGGGTCTGAATTTGTTCTCTAGGGTTCAAGGAGCAATCAGAGCCCTTAATCTCCTTATTTGGATATTTATTTATATTAATATATTTTAATTAGGGATAGCAAAGTGTATGGTAAATAATTTTTAATCCAATAATTAGATTTGTGATTTTTTTTTTATATTTAAATTCCTTGTATTTTGCTGATTTAAATGGTATATTGGATCATACCATTTGGATCAGTATAGCCAAAGTTATTTATATAATTTATTATGTATTTTTATTTAAATTAAAACTATAGGGTTTGATTAATTTAATTCACAACTATTAACAATGTCTTTTGATAATTATTAAATAGACGCGGCCCAAAATAGGAACCGCGTGGGTCATGGGTCGGCCTGGCCCAAGATCCGCTACTTCGTCTTCCTCCTCTCGATGGGCCCGATCTAGCCGAGCTTCAGCACTGAAATTCGTGGTGCTCCGGCGACGGCAGCGGCTCAACTCGATCCCTACATGTTCAGGGAGTCGAGACGCATCGACTGGACCAAGAACCCCCATCTGGATCCTTCTGGATCGATGGAGTGCTACTCAACCTAGATGCCTTCGATAAGGGCAACTCAGGCCAACTGTGAGGGGACAATTCTCCTCACAGTGGCCTCGAATCGGCCAGGGTTCGAACCCTACACGTTCAGGGAAGTGAGGCGGGTCGAACCCTTATATTTTCTTAACCTGGGGCCTGGGTCCTTACTCGGACTCAGCCATGGCTCAGCTGCTAGCTCAATCAATCGATACGATCAATTCGAGCTAGCTTAGCTCCAGACGACAATCACCACGGTTTCCCTAAGTGGCTAAGGTACTCTAAACGACATCCAGGGCTCATCCAGAGGACAGAAACAAAATTGAGCTTAAGAAAATTATAATGGGGAAAGCTGTACCTAAAATCAGGTTGCAGGCTCAATCGAGAGGGAACTGGGAGTAGCTAAAGCTTCCTGAGGATCGCCACAAGCTAGCAAGGGGTCTGAACACCAGACACACACCCTCTATCAGTGATTCATAGCTCTGAAAGTCCAGGAACTTGCTGAGAAGATGGGGACTCCAGTAAAGCTTCAGCCAGGCGATTAGGGATTCACAGTGAGCAAAGGGACTCACTGTGAAATCCTAGAGGTATTTATAGGCTCCAGGAGGTCTTAGGTATGGAGGCTAGGGCTCGGGCTTAGGAAATGGCTCGCCCGAGGCTTCTGCCAATTTCTGCAATTGGGAGGGTCCAGACCTCCCGGGTCACTTTATTAGGCTTGGCCACTGACGAAAAGGTGCTAACGGTTAAGGCGACTTGGCGAGGGGAGTGGTAGAAAAGGCTACGTGGCTTGATTCGACAGATTTTCCTCTGTCGGGACAGGATCCTGTGGGGACGAAGATCCACAGTGACGGGGGACTCCGAGACCGTCTGATGGATCACCAGTTGGCGCGGGAATGCTCCGATCTCCCAACATCTAACGTCCACACGAGGAGCTAGATCAGCCATTGGATAAGATTCGTAGACCGAACGGGCGATCGGGGTTACTTAAGGCAGATGGGTTAGGCGCCGTCGGATCAAATCTCAGAACTACGGAACGGTCGAGATTAGACGAATCCGATCTAAGGCGTGGGACGTTGGATCAAATTCGCGAAACAGACCGCCCAGATGGCGCCCGCGGTTTGGAAACCAGCCGACCATTGGAAAAGATAGATTTGCAATTATAAATTGTTTAAAACCCTAATTTGCAATTAAACCAATTTAAATTAAATCCAAAATGTGACTGAATGACCTTCAAAAATTCCCAAAATTTCACCCTTAGCTAATTTGGGAGTGAGGAATTCAAAAATGAACACAGATTTTGGTTTAGAGATCAAATTATTTTAGGTATTTGCTTGGGCTTAAAAATTGCTAAAAATACCAAATTTGTCATTTTAGCTCCGATTGATTCCAAACTTCTAGGGTTAGGTTTAAATGACCCACTGAGTCCAATGGAATTAAAATCAAAGGTTGGTTTGGCTTAAATAACCCCTATTTAGCTTTGGTAACAACTAGGGTTGTTATAGACTCCCCCACTTAAGGACGATGTCGTCCCTGACATCATCTAAGTGAAGAAAGATTCTATTGGGACAATACGAGCTTTAAAGATGATTGATAGAAAAGAGAAGAACAATACCTGAGTTTGCAAAGAGCTGGGGATATTTATTGTACATATCCACCTCTTTTTCCCAAGTAGATTCTTTTAACGATCGATTCTTCCACTGAATTTTAACCATAGGAGTTGAATGATTCCTTAGCTATTTCTAATCATGAGCTAATATTCTGATAGGTTCTTCGGCATACGAAAGATCAGGTTGAATCTCTACTGCTGGAAGTTGAACGAGATGAGAAGGGTCTCGAAGACATCTTCTCAATAATGATACATAAAATACGTTGTGAATAGCTACAAAACTATTAGGAAGGCTTAACCGGTAGGCAAATGATCCTACTTTGGCCAAAACTTTGAAAGGTCCAACATAGCAGGACTGAGTTTGCCAGCTACGCCAAATTTGAAGACACCTTTCATTGGACTGACCTTTAGATAAGCAGAATCTCTCACATTGAATTCTAGGAGACGGTGGTGAGAATCATGATACTTGCTCTGATGATCTTGAGCTGAACGAATTCTCTACTAAATTGATTTGATCTTATTACTAGTTTCTTCAACTAATTCTGAACCAAAGAGTTGAATGCTTCCTATTTTTGACCAAGCTAGCGGAGTACTGCATTTTATACCATACATCGTTTCATAAGGGGCCATCTTAATACTAGCTTGAAAACTGTTATTATAAGCAAACTCCACTAACGAAATGTGATCTTCCCAGGAACCAGCAAAATCAAAAATACATAGCCTAAGCAAATCTTCCAAAACTTGGTTCACTCTTTCAGTTTGACCATCTGTTTGAGGATGAAAAGCTGTACTCATTGCTAGAGTCATACCCAGGTCTTGATGCACAGCTTGCCAAAACTTGGAAGTAAATCTGCTATCTTTATCTGATACGATTAATTTTGGAATCCCGTGCAATCTGACAATTTCTTTGATGTAGAGTTTTGCTAACTTCTCTACAGAATCAGTTTGACGGATGGGAAGGAAATGCGCTGATTTAGTTAAGCGGTCTACTATCACCCAGATTGCATCGGCACCTGATTTTGCACGAGGTAATCCCATGACAAAGTCCATAGATATATCGAACCATTTCCATTCAGGGATATCTAATGGATGCAGAAGACCACTAGGTCTTTGGTGTTCGGCCTTTACTAAATTACAGGCATGATATTTGGCCACAAAGTCAGCTATATCTTTCTTCATTCCTAGCCACCAAAATGATTATTTTAGGTCTTGGCACATCTTAGTACTGCCTGGATGAATATGATATCCAGAATTATGGCCTTCGACTAAAACTTCTTGATGTATGGACTTAGGAATCCACAATCGATTACCTTGATAAATTACACCATTCCGCAACTGCAATTCATGATGAAGACCACCTTCAATATCTGCTTTAAGTTTTAGGTACTCATCATCTTTAGTTTGCGAGATGGATACATCTCAGTGGAAAGTGGGTTCAATATTTGCTAATAGCGAACTCAGCATATCGCCACTGACTGGAGAAATCTTGAGCTTACAAAATTTAGGTTCTAAAGAACTGGATGCAATCATAGATGTTAAAGTAGCACGATGACTAAGAGCATCGACCACTACATTCGCTTTTCCTAGATGAGATTGGATACTGAGGTCATAATCGCTGATGAGCTCCAACCATCTTCTCTGGCAGCAATTCAACTCTCTCTAGGTGAAGATATACTTCAAACTTTGATGATCAGTGAAAATTGAATATTGCACTCCGTACAGATAGTGACGCCATATTTTTAAGGTAAATATTACGGCTGCAAGTTCAAGATCATGAACTGGATAATTTCGCTCGTGGGGTTTTAACTGACGAGAGGCATAGGCAATTACCTTACCCTCTTGCATTAAAACACAACCTAGACCGATTCCAGAGGCATCGATATATACTTGATAGTTCAAACCTTCTTTAGGTAGGACAAGAACTGGAGCGGTAGAAAGTGCATCTTTTCGAGTTTGAAATGCTTCCTCGCATTCAGGACTCCAAATGAACAGAATGGCCTTTTGAGTCAATTTAGTCAACGGCGAAGCAATCTGGGAAAAGCCTTTAACAAAATTTCTGTAGTATCCCGCTAATCCCAGGAAACTTCTAATGTCAGTGACAGACTTAGGTTAAGCCCAGTCCTGAATAACACTTACTTTACTCTGATCTACCTGAATACCCTGAGCATCGACTACGTGCCCCAAGAATGCAATGGAATTGAGCCAGAAATTGCACTTAGAGAACTTTGCATACAGTTGATGCTCGCGCAGAGTTTCTAACACAAACCTCAGATGTTCTTCATGATCTCTTAGAGTTTTGGAATAAATGAGGATATCGTCAATGAAGACAATCACAAACTTGTCCAAGTATGATTTTAGCAGTCATTGCATTAAATCCATAAAGATTGATGGTGCATTGGTGAGTCTGAATGACATCACCAAAAACTCGAAGTGGCCATAATGAGTACGAAAAGCAGTCTTCCCTACATCATCTTCTCTTATTGGCAGTTGATGGTATCCAGACCTTAAATCGATATTGGAAAATATAACGGCTCTAGATAAATGGTCGAACAAGTCATCAATTCTAGGTAGGGGGTATTTGTTCTTTATGGTGACCTTATTCAATTCAAGATAATCTATACACATACGCATAGATCCATCTTTCTTTTTCACAAATAAAACTGGCGCTCCCCAAGGAGACATACTTGGCCTGATGAAACCTTTATTCAAGAGCTCTTGCAACTGCTCATTGAGCTCTTGAAGCTCCTTAGGTGCCATTCTATAAGGTGCTTTGGATATCGGTTGAGTACCAGGGATTAATTCAATAGAGAATTCTACTTCTCTGAAAGGAGGTACACCAGGCAAATCTTCTGGAAATACATCGACGAATTCTTTGACTACTCTACAATCAGCAAGGGAGATATTTTCTTTTATTTCGCCCATCATGGTAACTAAGTAGGCATTACAACCTTCAACAATCAACTGTTCAGCTTTAATTTCATCTATTAAGGATAACTACGTGTTGATTTTTCCTACAAATATTTCAGGCTTGCCCTGAGAATGGAGAGTGACTTTCTTTTTATAATAGTTTATCACAACATTATTGTCACTGAGCCAATTCATCCCAAGGATGATATCAAAGTTAGCTATTGGCAGGATGATTAGTTTGGCCTAAAATTCCTAATCATTTATCAGGACTTTAATATTGCAAAATTTATGGGCACTCAGTTGGATTCTAGATGTGTGGGCCCCCATACTGACAACAAGGAAGTACGGTGCTCTAACTGTGGCAAATCCCCAACTTATGTAAAGTTAGGTAAACCTAACCTGCCTTAAGCCAAGGACTTATCACCAAGTGCTATAACATACATCAACATATATTTAAGAAAATCAAAGTGGTGGAAGCAATAGGCAAGTAGTAACATCCATAAGCATGCATAGTAGAAAGAGAGAAAACAATATAGTAACTCATCAAAATGCAAAAATGAAACACATCCAGAATTAATTATTACAAACTGAAATTTAAAGAGAATGAAAATGTCACTCAATCTCACTAAAATAAAATGCAATATCTAACTAAGTAGCAGCAGCACGATCCTCCTCTTGAACCTGCTCCTCTTCTACGACACTGCCACGAACACGTCTGAATCTGACATTTGTCGGTATCACAAATACTAGGGCCCCAGCCAACAAAACAAAAACATTACAATTAGACAATTGTCTAAGTATATTTTAGGCTATTTTAATGAATTGAAAATTTTAAGGATATCACATTTAAATTAGCTAAACATGCAAGCAGTAGTAGGTGCAATAAGCTATGGAGAAACAGTAACTATAAACCATCTATTTATAGCCAGTAACTAGTATGAAGTACATACAATGTAAGATAAATAAGGTGAGACTAAAAGCTAAAAAGAAATAGCAACTACAATACACTTCTGAACCTAACATGCTTATGATCATGTTAACACATGCTGGGTATATAAAAGAAACACAAGTACTGAAAACTAGAAATTATAGTATCCTAAACATGCTAATATATATAAGTAAACTATATGAGTAAACATACAACATGCTAATTAAGAAAAGGAAAAGGGAAGGCCACTGAGACATGTGGTAAAAGCAAAGTAATCTATGTAAAGTAAAGCCACTGAGACATGTGGCAAAGTAAGCAAGTACTGAAAATAAGGCCACTGAAGCATGTGGCACAGCAAAACAGAAAACAATACTGAACAATCCAGCTAAAGTAGCAATAAGCCTAAGACATGATACTACCATACTAGCCAATAGGCCATACAGGGCCTCCAATATCAATCAATTAATCCCCAGCCTAGCCATTCAAATATGCTAGGTTTGAGTCCAGTCTATACAGTACTACTACTGAAGAGGCAGATTAAGCTAGGACATATTCTACTAATTGCAAACAAGGAAAAATTGAATGATATGCAATTCAAATACTAACTTAGGATGTATCATCCATATCCTAAGTTCTCCTATTATGCTCAAGGAATAAGGCTCAATAACCAAGGTATGCCAAGCAAATCAAATCAAAGTAAGCAAGGGACTCAATCTAAACTCATGTAATATCTGATGTTATCTAATTACCAAATCTAATTACTCTGAGAAGGTACAAGTTTAGGATCTCCAATATTCAACTATCAAGTAGAATCTCAGATTTACGTCCCTAAAATTAATATTAGAACTTAACAAGTTCTAATCCAAAATCATGTGATGACTATATAGTTGAAGTAAATAAATCAATGACCTAGTTTATTAATATTTTACTCTCTTACCTAAATCTTGATCAAGTAAATCAAGATTTAAGGATTCAGGACTTGAACTCCACTTTGGTGTTCAAAACCTAAACCCAGGGGGATGTCCTAATAAGAATCTAGGGTTCACACTTTATTCCAAAGTTAAGGATAAAGGATCCTATAAACTGAAAGATCCAAGAACTACAAACTTAGTGAAGGGTTATTCTACTGATTATAAGATAAAATAATCAATTAAAAACTTAAAAATCTAAGATCTATATTCAACCTTTAAGATAATCTCATTATCCTTAGAGATTGAATCATCCTATACCCACATAGAAGGTTTCAAAGAGTTAAACAATCAATCACTTGAAGAATTTTAATTGGAGATGGTTCAGTTCAAATTGAAGATCTAAGTCTAAGATCTAAGATCTAAGGATCTGATGTTTGATCACTTTAAACTTTGAACTAGATTTTTACTTAGGAGTTTCCATTTGTATTTCTTTTAGAATTTAGGTTTATAATCTAACTATAATGAACTCATTAAGGTGATAATTGTCAATCTTAGATATTTGGTTTAAGCATCTAAACTA
Organism: Gastrodia elata; assembly: GCA_016760335.1. NCBI lineage: Eukaryota > Viridiplantae > Streptophyta > Magnoliopsida > Asparagales > Orchidaceae > Gastrodia > Gastrodia elata. Next base: position 23,174,967 of record CM028682.1, read on the forward strand.
GGTGACCTCTTTTAGGTTACTTAAGATCTTAGTGTCTTAGTTAGGGCTTAAGTGAAGATTTCTTAAGTTTAAGGATCACATTAACATTAATATTGGTATGAGAATTCAAAGAACATTTCTAATCTATGTTAGGGTAGATTACTGAAATTTTCATGGTCTATAGAGCATTTAAGCATATTTGATAAAGATGACCAAAATGCCCCTTCTTAAGGTCAAAATTGGAATTTTAGGGTTTAATTGTTCAAATTACTCCTAATCTATTTTAATGTGTTTCATATTGTTTATTGAAGTGAGAAACATACTTATTTCAAGTTTTAATATCCTAATTAAGCTTAGTTAGCACTAATCACTTATTTAAGCCCATTAAAGTGATTAGTGAAATTAAGGCATTCTAGGGCAATCCAACCTTGCACTTAGGTTCTAATAGACTTAAGATGGCACTAGGAATTAACCTACCCAAAATTAAGGACTAATTTAGGGATTAATTCACTAATCCTTAGTTAAGGTGATTAAGGAATGATTAAGAGGAATTAATATCCACAATTAGTTTTAAGGGTCTGAATTTTTTCTATAAGGTTCAGGGAGCAATCAGAGCCCTTAATCTCCTTATTTGGATATTTATTTATATTAATATGATTTAATTAGGGACAGCAAAGTGTTTGGCAAATAATTTTTAATCCGACTAATAGATTTGTGATTTTATTTTATATTTAGATTCCTTGTACTTTTTTGATTTAAATGGTATATTGGATTATACCATTTGGATCAGTATAGCCAAAGTTATTTAAATAATTTATTATGTATTTTTATTTAAATTAAAGCTATAGGGTTTGATTAATTTAATTCACAACTATTAAAAATGTCTTACGATAATTATTAAATAAACGTGGCCCAAAATCGGAACCGCGCGGGTCACGGGTCGGCCCGGCCCAAGATTCGCGACTTCGTCTTCCTCCTCTCGATGGGCCCGATCCAGCCGAGCTTCAGCGCTGAAATTCTTGGCACTCCGGCGACGGCAGCGGCTCGACTCGTTCCCTACACGTTCAGGGAGTCGAGACGCATCGACTGGACCAAGAACCCCCATATGGATCCTTTTGGATCGATGGGGTGCTACTCAACCGAGACGCCTTTGATAAGGGCATCTCAGGCCAACTGTGAGGGGAGAATTCACCTCACAGAGGCCTTGAATTGGCCGAGGTTCGATCCCTACACGTTCAGGGAAGTGAGGCAGGTTGAACCCCCATTTTTTCTTAACCTAGGGTGTAGCCAATCGCTGGGTCCTTACTCGGACTCAACCATGGCTTGGCCACTAGCTCAATCAATTGATACGATCGATTCGAGCTAGCTTAGCCGCAGGCGACAATCACCACGGTTTCCCTAAGTTGCTAAGGTACTGTAGACGACATCCACAGCTCATCTAGAGGATAGAAACGAAATCGAGCTTAAGGAAATTATAATGGGGAAAGCTGTACCTAAAATTGGGTTGCAGGCTCGATCGAGAGGGAACCAGGAGTAGCCGAAGCTTCCTGAGGATCGCCACGAGCTAGCAGGGGGTCTGAATACCAGACACATACCCTCTATCAGCGGTTCGTAGCTCTGAAAGTCCAGGAATTTGCTGAGAAGATGGGGACTCCAGCAGAGCTTCAGCCAGGTGAATGGAGATTTACAGTGAGCAAAGGGACTCACTGTGAAATCCGAGAGGTATTTATAGGCTCCAAGAGGTCTTAGGTATGGAGGCCAGGGCTCGAGCTTAGTAATTGGCTCAGCCCGAGGCTTCTCCCAATTTCTGTAATTGGGTAGGGTCCAGACCTCCTGGGTCACTCTATTAGGCTTGGCCACTCACAGAAAGGTGCTAACAGTCAAGGTAACCTGGCGAGGGGAGTGGCAGACAAGGCTACGTGGCTTGATTCAGCGGATTTTCCTCTGTTGGGATGAGATCCTGTGGGGACGAAGATCAACTACGACGGGGGACTCCGGGACCGTCTGATGGATCGACAGTTGGCGCGGGATGGCTCCGATCTCCCGACATCTGACGTTCGCGCGAGGAGCTGGATCAGCCGTTGGATCAGATCCGCGGATCGAACGGGCGATCGGGGTTACTTAAGGCAGATGGGCTAGGCACCGTCGGATCAAAGCTTAAAACTGCGAAACGGTCGAGATTAGACGGATCCGATCTAAGGCGTGGGCCGTTGGATCAAATCCGCAGAACAATGGCCCAGATGGCGCCCACGGCTTGGAAACCAGCCGACCGTTGGAAAGGAAATATTTGCAATTATAAATTGTTTAAAACCCTAATTTGTAATTAAACCAATTTAAATTAAATCCAAAATGTGACTGAATGACCTCCAAAAATTCCCAAAATTTTATCCTTAGCTAATTTGAGGGTGAGGAATTCAAAAATAAACTCAGATTTTGGTTTGGAGATCAAATTATTTTAGGTAATTTCTAGGGCTCAAAAATAGCCAAAAATACCAAATTTGCCATCTTAGCTCTAATTGATTCAAAACTTTTAGGGTTAGGTTTAAATGACCCACTAAGTCCAATGGAATTAAAATCAAAGGTTGGTTTGGCTTAAATAATTCCTATTTAGCTATGGTAACAACTAGGGTTGTTACACTCTCACCCCTTTTCTAGCCTCTAGCTCCTCTTCAACACACTATAATCTTTAGTTTTGTACTTTCCATTTCAGAATGAATTACACTTACTAAGTCCCTAAGGCTTACTTCAGTAGAACAGGGTAGAGCTCCTTGTTGCTGAGTGGTCAGCTGCTTGGAGATCTGCCATAGTTGAACTTTAATGTTTCTTAGGGATGCCTCTATTCCTTGGATGGAGGCATCATGGTGGGTAATAATAGCTTTAGTGCGGTGCATGAATTGAATTGTTTCTGCCTTAAAGGAGTTAAAGGCTCCTTCCAAATTTGATGGGTGATGATTAAGATTGTTTTTGTTATTAAAGCCTTGTTGATTTGATGAACTCCCCCCATTATGGTTTCCGTTATTATTGTTGTTACCCCATAAGAAATTTGGGTTATTTTTCCACCCAAGGTTATAAGTATTGGAGTATGGGTTATTCATGGTGTTGTTATTTCTTAGATAGTTAACTTATTCTGTGTTCAATTACACGAAAAGGTTATTTAAGTTGTAGTTTTTGTTAGCGTGTCTTCCCCTGCACAACTCACATTGAGTTTCTTGAACAACATTGACATTCATTTTCTCAATTCGTTCGTTTAAGGCATGGATTTCATTTTGTAGGGCCATTATTTGATTTGATTCATTCATTTAAATTGACTCCTTTTTAAGCCATTCAGAAGGCCATTGGTACACATTATTTACCATTTCTTTTAAGAGGTCATAGGCCTCTTCTTGGGTTTTGCTACTTATTGAGCCTCCGATAGTCACATCAATGAGAGTCCTTGTTGGAGCATTCAAACCATTGTAAAAGGTTTGAACCTGTATCCATAAAGGAAATCCATGATGCGGACATTGCCTTAAGCATTCCTTAAAGCGATCCCACCCATTGTACAATGTCTCCCCTTCAAACTGGTTAAAGTTAGTTATCTCAATTCTCAAGCGAGCAATTTTCACCGGAGGGAAATATTTGGCTAAGAATTTCTTAGCAAGATCATCCCAAGTACAGATTGAGTCGCTTGGGAGAGAGCTGAGCCAACTTTGGCTCTATCTCTTAAGGAAAATGGAAAAAGTCTCAGTTTAACTATATCTTCAGAGACACCGCTAAACCTGAAGGTGTCACAAATTTCAAGAAAGGTTGAAATACGTGAGTTAGGATCTTATGTGGCTAATCCATCGAGCTGATTATTTTGAACCATACTTAATGTGGAAGGTTTGATTTCAGAATTGTTTGCTTTGATGTTAGGCCTAACAATAGCATGGGGGATTCCCCTAATAGTGGGCAGTGCAGAATCTCTAAGTGTTCTTCCCCTAAGCTCTTCTAAAGGCTCTCTAAGATTTTCATTAAAGTTTTCCATAACAGCTTATTGATTCCCTAGAATGTTTAGTTCTCTTTTAGCTTGTAAATAGGTTCTTTCAATTTCTGAATCAAAAAGATATTCAGTGCAAATTCTTCTACTCATACAAGATTGAAATTTAGTTATTAAGAACAATTATAATGATAATGATCAAGGATTCAGAAAGGTAACAAAAAGAAAAGATTAATAGTCTAACTACAAGTTAGTTTTTATAAACACAAAGCAAAACTATATGCAAAGGTTTTGTTTAAATCACTATTTAATGATATATTTTGTTTAATATGAAACAATTATCAATTCCCTGGCAACGGTGCCAAATACTTGACATACATTTATAATACACGTCTACGCTTGCATGCAAGTGTACGTGGTATGAAGTAATAATTTGGAATGTGAGTTTTGAGATTTATCATCCTCAAGGAATTGAGTATTTTGTTACTAAGGTATATCTAAGTTCAATAAAGTTTAAACTATATGTATTTTGTTGATTTGGTTCCTAACAAGCACAATAGGTCTTTGAAGAAAGTAACTAAGATAAAAAGGAGAGGAGAGTTGGGTTTCTCCCACATGAAATGTTAGAGACTTATGTAAGAGAATTCCTTAAGCATTGCCCTTTTTTACTTAATTTTGCAAAATTTTATCAAGTGCACATTGTCCTCCTTAGAGCTTCACTCCAATATTTACAAGTTCAAATCTCGTGCTTGAAATGAACACACAGTCAGTTCTATTTCAGCACAAAGACCCTCATAAGATTTTAGATCATTGGTTTTCCTCTCATTTTTAGATTATAGAATTTAGAGTTGTTTCTTTATTTATGATCTTGCAAGCATTGATTCCACTAAGAGCATCACACACAGTTCGAATAAGGAGATGACTAGTTTAGCTCAATGTGCTATGTCACATCACACATTAGCTCTCAACAAGTCATCTTCTTCCCGTCACATATGTTGAGCTACATAGCTTATTTAGTGGCTCTCAGCTCATACACATCAACACCTTAGTTGGGCACAGATCAAGGTGCACTAGGCTCAAGAACTTTCTCACATAGTTCTAAGCTCCTATGCACTCATAATTCCAACTCCAAACTAAGGGTAAGCTATGGAGCACAAGACTATTAAGTCTTGATGTCATTTAGTTCCTTCATCATTTTGGTCCACATTTAAGTCCACAAATAGTCCTTTTTTATTTCTTTAACAAGTCATTCATTTCACAATTTTCATTAAAAGCTTGAGGAAATTTTCATACATAATAGTCCCTTACATAACATGTAAGATTTGCCTAACCCTCGCCAAGGGAGGTTGTAACAACCCAAGGTTGTTACCCAGCTTAATTTTAACTGTATCTTAATTAAGTTCATCCAGTTGTTAGAACCAATCCTTAAAGATTTGGTGCAATTTGGAGCTAAATCAAATATTTTGGATTATTTTAATATTTAATTATATAGGAAATTGAAGTATTTATCTTAATCTCGAAATTGAAATCCGACTTCACTGTTGAGTTTGTCACTCCCAAATTAGCTATGGGTGATGTTTTGGACGCGTTTGAAACTCGTCAAATTTTTGCGAATATTTTACTATAATTAAATAACCCCGAAAACTAGCATAATTAAATAATCGTCGAAATCAAAATCTGACTTTGTCGTTGAATTCCTCACCCCCAAATTTGTTAGGGGTGAATTTTTGAGATTTTTTGGAGCGTGTTTCTAAAATTCAGATTTTTAAATAATTAAAGGAATAAATATTTATTCATAAATTATTTTCCTTATTTTTTCTATTTTCTTAAATGCATTGCTGCCTTCTCCACCATACCTTACCTTGATCGGTGCCCCCTCACCTCCCTTGCACGCAAAATTGGCAGAACTCCCCCTCTCCCCGTCCTTAATTACAAGACTTGATGGCTAAGGCCATCCCTCTTCCTTCCCTCCCTCCTAGCCCTCTTAAGCATGCCTCTCCTCCATCTCCTTTAAAGTGAAGCCTCAGACCCTCCTTCTCTGCTTGCTGTCAAGTTAAAGCTGAAAATTCTCTCCTCTATTTCCCCATTATTAAGCCTGGTGCTGAAGAAGAAGAAGAAGAAGTCCCTCCTCCAAGCTTTCCAAGTCTTCTTCCTCCTCTTTTTAAAAGACTAAGGTACCCATTTGCTCCTCTTTCTTGTCATTGTCATGTTGCTATTATGCTTATTTATATCCTTAAAAATCTATGATTGTGTAGGGAAGCCATTAAATTTCATCAAGGCATCATATTGTTTTGAAAATCTCATGCTCTATTTTTTATCCATTTTGTATACCCGCACCTTTAATTGCATGTTTCATATAGTTAGGATAATTCATTTATACCGATTTTAGTATCGATGAAAAGGTATCAGAAAGAACTTTCAATTGGTATATATCACCGCTCATGGAATGCTCTAGATTGAGAGTATTTGAGCTCGAAATGTGGCCCTTCACAGTTTTAGCATAAGCGAAATCACCGTTGGGCGCTACAGCACGCCGTAGCCCCCGAAGCTCAAAAAGTTTCTGCTACGGCGCGCCGCAGCGGGCTGCAGCGTCATTTCGGGAAAATCTATAAGAAATGAAGAGAAAAATTAATTGAATAGTAACACGAATGTTGGATCGCTGCAGCGCGCCACAACAAGCCACAACGTCATTTCTAGAAAACTATATGAAACCAAAAAATAAATTAATTGAACAATGTTGCCACAAATTAATCTGCCATAGCACGCCGCAGCGCTCAAAAGCGCTACAGTGCGCCATAGCATCCAGCTCTTGGATTGGTCTTACCGTAGCGCACCGCAGCATCAAACGCGCTGCAGCGTGCTACAACACTATTTTTCGCTGCAGTGCCGCAGCATCAAAAGCACTGCAGCACGCCGTAGCACCCAGAATTTTCTAAAAATGCGCAGAATTGGCTGAAATGGCCAAAACTTCACTGTTTATGCATTTTAAGATCCCTAGGACCCTAGTGGGACTAACTTATATCAAATTTGAACATAGTTTAGTTAAAATTGAGTATTGCATAAAATTTTGTGTAAAAATCAACTTTAAAAATTTGCCCTTTTATGGCATGTGCAAAGACCTCTTATGTGCCTTAAGTATTTTTATACCAAATGCTAAATAATAGAATATTTGAATACTTGTATTGACTAGGTATATCTTAATAACCAAATAGCATGAAACTTAAGTCTTTTAGATTTGTAATCAAGCACTAATCTCTTTGGTTTGATTTAGAATTTGGTTAGCTTTAATTACCTTCTACTTTATGTCACCTTACATTTATATGCTTTCTTGATTTTTGGATGTTTGTTAGAGAACTTTAACATTTAATTGGACACTTAAATATGCTTAAATTGATATTAAACTATAATTGAACATAAAAATCTTGATAACTTGATTAAGTAAATGATACTTAATCTACATCTGATATTTGACATCAATAATACACCAATAATACATTGATTTGTCATTAATCTTTAAATCAACTATTGGTCTTAATTTTGGTAAGGCTAGGGTTAAACCCTAACTTGTCTTGATTAAGATCTAAACCTTAATCAATTAACTTGATTGTATGATAATTCAATTGACATTTTTTTAATAGTGCATCTGATTTAGCATTAATCTTAAATTATTGAATTAGAAATGCTAAGGTTAATATGAAATTTGTGTGATTGAACCATCTGAATCTAAACTTTAGATCATTGATTTTCTCTTATATAAGATTATTAACATACGATGAATAATAAAATTATAATGATTTATAACACAATCTAACTCTAATAAATATCCTTGATTTCATCCCATGATTGTAGAATAGGAAAGGGTCAGATGAACTTTTAGTCATCTAACCTAATCACTTTAATCTAAGTCTATTAAGTAAACCTTGAATGTTAACTTAAGAAATAGAAGAGTGAGATCTCAAGGGTCTTGCTATAGGATCATTCTTAAAATGTTTAAAGACCTTAATTATTGATACATTAAGGTGGGAAGAACTTTTGTAACTTATTAAGGTAGGAATCTTAGATGATCCTTCATAACCTTAGAAGTTGATCTTGATACCTCGTGGTAGGAATCACCTAAAGTAGTTAGAATGGAACTTCTCCCTTGTGTTAGAAATAAATATTGAGTGATCTTTTGATCATATCCTTGGAGCCTTGTATAGGATTCACCTATTTGGAGTAAGGATTAATAGCTTTGATAAATCCTTGTTGATTAAATAGAATCTTCTAAACCCAGATTATTGGTTGGGTATAGTAGGGTATACCCATAGTACTGAATTATTTCAGTAGTATTTAGAATGGTTGAGTCACTATAAGAAAGATTTATCTTTGTGCTATCCTGTAGGCTTAGGTGGATACAATCTCACTTAGAGTGAATCAATTGATCCTAAGAGTGTTATAAATGGGGACTTATTCCTTAGTTTGATTAAAATACAAATCGCCATCGGGTGATGCCTCCTAGCAAAGATCGCTGCAATAGGTGTGGCTTAAATAAACTAAGTAATTCAAGTCACCTTCTTTAAGACACCAAGTGTGATTGTGAGTTGGACATCTTAATGACTTATCTTGAGATATAAATCACCATCGGGTGATGAATCCTATTGAAGATTGCTTCATTAGGGTTGCTTAATCAAACTAAGTGTTAAGAGTTACCTTTCTTGCAAATATGCTAATTATGTGTATACAATCATCCCATCTAATGATTTTTTAGTAAAATCTCAACCTTAACTAATTATCAAAACTATAAATTAGAAGTCAGAATCCTTTTAGCAGGATTCTGGATAATAGAGACCTTGAATTCATTTTCAGATTTCAAAGCATTTTCTAGATTTTTGGATTTATCTCATGTAGCTTAAAAGCATGAGCATGAGCATAAGCATGATATATGAATATTAATAACAATGTATGAGTATCAGTGATAATTTATGGGTTACTGATTGTTGCATACATTGACTGGGGAATTTTAGGATGCATCGGCATCGCAGTTCCCAACTCGATGAATGTATACATTGGACCATACGACTCATAGTTGTTCAGTGATATTTTGGTTGCATATAAGTAGCATATAATATTGTGACATATTCAGATGCACAGTTTTAGTGGCATAGAGCATAGTCTTACATGCTATTACTCAGTTTCAGATCCATTACTATTTTTATTTACTTTTAATATTCAGTTTTCAGTACAGCTTTACTTTACTTCAGTTTTATACAGTTTTATATAGTTTTATACTTTCAGTTACTTTATAATTTTTCTGCAGAATTAGTTACATTATGTAAATATTAAATGAATAACTAGAACTGTTAAGATTAATTTTGAGGTGTTAGACTTATTGTCTAACATGGGGTACTTTTGGGATCCGACATTTGCTAGATCTTGAGCAGTATATCGAGCCAGGTCAGGAGGACACCCAGGAGATTCAGGAGGAGCTCGTGGAGCACTAGTGGACTCTTCCCCAGCCTTACTTTTCTGCTTAGTTTATTTCAGTTTAGTACTTAGCTTTTGTGTCTGTATTTTAATAAATTATTTGTAATAATTCTGGATGTGTTTTTTTTTTCTTTTTTGAGACGAATGTTTATACATCTTCTGTGATGTATATTTTTGGATGACTGCTTATCTTCCACACTCTGTTATATACTATTATAATTAGTATTGTGATGTTATCAGTAAACTAGAAATGCTAATATCTTATACATATATTAGATTCCTCATATATTTTACATCCAGTATATGTATTGGTCTAATACTTAGGATAAGGATACTACTCTTATCTTAGGTATTTGCTCTCAACCCTCTTTGAGATTGAGTCAGCAGCCCTTCAAATGGGTTTGGTTTCATCTATTTGGGGAGACGGGATATTCCTCACCGAGTGGCGCGCCACTCCATCGCCGATCTATTTTACCTTTTGCGCGCAGCGACGGGACTGGGCGCTATAGAGGTTTAGCTCTCCATTACACTAGAGATAAAGGAGAACACATACATGGATAAAAACTATTTCATGATCAACTAAGAAAAATACAAAGACAAGAGTTAGAGATTACTTGGAACATTCCTTTGATAAAGTTCTCCAGATTTCTCCTCTTCCTGTTCTCGGTTGTTTCTCCTAGGTCTGTAGTACTGCCTTTCTCCCTTCTTCTCCTTAGCAATAAGAGTTCCTCAACCCTTGGAGAGTTCTCCTTCTCTTCTATGCAGCCCTCTTCTTACTTAGAAGTTTTTAAGCTAAGTTGGGAACCCCTCTAATGAATAGAAGAGCTATTTTTATAGGAGGGGTGCACATTTATTTTTAGCCCTTTTGAAATCTGAAAATTGATTCAAAAATTTAGCCATCATTTCTAATCCAAGTGGAGCTTGAGGTGACATCTTCTTTTCCCTTTTTTAATCTTTTATTTTATTTCAAATCACCTCCTCCCAATTAAATAACAAGCAGCAAGTTTGGAAAAATAGATGGAAGACAAGATCCAGATTATGGGTCACATCCCAGCTGCATTTAATGTTCTAAAAAGATAAAAATTTAGAGCTTGCTGTAGCGATTGAGTCCCGCAAGTCTTACTGCTGTGGCACGCTATAGCGCTTGAGCCCCGCAAGTTCTCCTGTTGTGGTGCACTGCAGCGATCGAGTCCCACAAGTCCTCCCACTGTTGTGCGCTGCAGCAATTGAGTCCTGCAAGTCCTCCCACTATGGTGCGCTGCAGCGATCGAGTCCCGCAAGTCTTCCCACTGTGGCGTGCTATAGCGCTCGAGCTCCGTAAGTCTTCTTGCTGTGGCGTGCTGCAGCGACCGAGTCCTGCATGTCCTCCCACTGTGGTGCGCTGCAGCGATTGAGTCATGCAAGTATTTCTACTGTGGCGTGCTATAGCAATCAAGCCCCGCAAGTCCTCTCGCTGTGGCGCGCTGGGGAGCGCTGCAGCGGTTTTCTTCCAGAATTTGCAGAAAACATTCTAGAATTTTCCAGACTTTGCTGAGCTTATATTTTCTTTGAAATTACGCAAAATTTATCAAAGTAGGCTGATTCTAACATAGATTTTTATGAAAAATTCCTTTATATATGAAGTAAATAATGGATTCATTAGCAGACTTCGCTATATTTGAATCCTTTACTTGCACCTGATGGTACCCTGATTGCAAATCAATCTTTGAGAATACTTTTGCTCCTGCTAATTGATCGAACATATCATCAATGCGGGGCAGTGGGTATTTATTCTTTAAAGTTACTTTATTCAGTTCTCTGTAATTAATACACATCCGCATTGACCCATCCTTCTTCTTGACGAATAAAACTGGCGCTCCCCATGGGGAAGAACTAGGCCTAATAAGACCTTTCTCCAATAACTCTTATAATTTCTTGTTCAATTCCTGCAATTATTTAGGCCCTATTTGATAGGGTGCTTTAGAAATTGGTTGGGTTCTTGGGGAAACATCGATTGCAAATTCTAATTCCCATATAGGTGGAAGACCAGGTAGGTCTTTGGGAAATACATCGGTGAATTCACAAACGATGGGATTCTTGGATAGGGGAATGTCTTCCTTCTTTTCTCCTAATATCGTTACTAGGAAGGCGTTGCAACCTTTACTTATCAACTTCGTGGCCTTTATAGCATTGACTAAGGAGGCACTTGTACAAATTTCCCAACAAATGACTTAGCTTATTTACCATCACATAGGGTGATCTTTTTGTTTTAATAGTTGATGATGGCATCATGCTGACTCAACCAATTCATGCCTAAAATGATGTTAAAGTTGGCTATTGACAAGACTACAAGCTTATCTTCAAATTCTGTTTCTCTAATGAGGACCTGTATCTTGTAGAGTTGATGGGCTTGTAATTGAGCTCCAGATGGTAGTCCTATATTTAGAGTGTTTGCTAATATAATAACCCTAATGTTGTTATCTATCAATTAGTGACCTAATTGACTCTAATCTTTTTCTATTAGTCTTATAATAATATTAGGAGCTTTCATTTCAATTTTCATATGAAATGGAGATCGTTTGTCGATTTCCAGCATTTTTCTAGTTTTCTAATAATTATGAGAATACCTAAATTATTTAGACCTCAGAATCAAAAACGGAGTCTACCATTGGACTCAGTAGCTCCAAATTAGCTAGGAGTATTATTCTGAGAATTTTTGGAAGTCATTGATTTTCCCGGATATTTTAATATATTTCGATCGCTTAGAAAATTTCGTCGAAATCAGGATTCTAATTCAAGTCAAATAAAAATGTAATAAAAATATCATCTTATAATGCCAATTGAAGGAATCCTACTGCAAAAATTTGAGAACGTTTGGGATCCCGGATTATCTTAAATAAATTCATGAAGTTTTAACTTTAAAGGCTAATAATATAAAAAATATAAATTGTAATTTGAAAATTTTTGTATATTTAAGTCAAGCATCATATAAGGATGCTGTGTTTCAAGTTTCGTTAATTTTCAAGTTTCTTATTTATCGTAATTAATTTTGAAAATTTTTCACTTAAAAATTAATATAAAATAAATTACTCGTCGAAATTAAATAATTTTTGGATACTTGCGTTCATTTCGTCGAGAAGGTCATTTTGATACCTAGTTTGTAATTTTTGGAGTTCAAATGAATTCAAATCTTGGCTCAGAAAATTCAGCCGTTCATTTTCGATCCAATGGCTTATTTAGATCATAGATTTGCTTTATTTATATCTCTTATAACCTATTTTCTTTTCCAAGAACCTAATCACCTCCTTTCCTCTCATCCAAACAACCCTTCTCCCGATTCTCCTCCATTCGGCGCAGCCAAGGTCTCCGATCCCTCCTCTCGTCGAGTCTCTTCTCTCGCCGAGAGTCTCCATCTAGCCGACGCCTCCCTCACATCTAGTTGAATCCCTTCTTCCTCCTTCACCTGCCATCGTACCTGATCAAGGGAACAAGCTCTAGTGGAGGTTAAACCCTAAAGGAATCCTTCTGGCTCACTCGCCGACCTTCCGGTGAAATTTCAATCTTTCTCACTCTCAACTGTACAAGGTACTATCTCTCTTTTCCTATACTTTTCATTTACCAATTCCTTATTATGAAGAGTTGATCAACTGGATAGTAAATCAAAGTGTCTATCATCAGTAGATTAGGGAGTTCGATTCAAATTTCTTCTGATAACTTGACCTCATATTACATTAATTCGCATTTCTCTAATTTTTAAACATTAGATAAGAGTTACCTAGTAATTTATTTGAGTCGAATGTTATCTTTGATTTAAATGTATATTTAATCTATTCTGATTTCTTCTATGAGTATTTCTTCTTATAGATCCATCTAATCGACCCTATTTATTAGGATGGCTTGAAGGAACCAACTTTGCACCAAAAGGAGATAATTAATGTATATTCAAACCATGATTTATCTTATAGTTTACCATACTTCATAGAAATGATAGGGTTACTATTAAACTCCCAAATCAGCTAGTTAAATCTAGTAATTAACTTATTATCTAAAAATTGTGTTATAGTTTACCATACTTCCTAGAGAGGATACCTAGATTCACTTGCTCATTCCTTCACTACTATGGCAAGTTTCTTGCCTTTAAGACTAATAGTGTTAACTCAATTTTGATATAATAGTGTTAAAACATAATGGTTCTTAATTAACCTTATGGTGATAGAATAAAGAAAGAATACTAAGGTTAGGCTTAGATTTTGAATTACTCTAATACTAGATAAGGTTTGGTTTGACTTTGGAACTAAGAAGTAATATCTTCATCCCAAAGCCTCTCAAAGATTCATAGTAGCATTAATTCCTTCTTATAAAGCATTTCAAATAATAACTAAATCATGCGAATCCTTAGAAATTATAGGTCTCAATAATAAGATAAGGTTTAAGATAAATGAGGTCAAATGAAGAGACTAACTTTTCCAATGAAACCATTTCTTAATTAATTAAGGGTTCTTTATCTAAAATCAATTAATCACATCAGCACTAAGTGACTAATCTATTCATGAAGAAATTAATAAGCCGAGAAGAAAGAGAAGTACTAAAATTTACTAAGATCTCTAAGAGTATGATTTCATTATCATATCCTAAGATTAAGGCATCATGATAAAGTGATGTTATTAAATATTATATTTAATAATAGGATTTAAATCTTATATTAGTATGTTATTATAATTGATGAATTCTATGATTCAATAAAATGGTGTTAGAATTATAATATTGAGAATTTAATTTATAAATTCTTGTTTGAAAGAATTTAAATTTAATTTTCATTGATGCTTAATGAAATAATATTTTCACCAATTTCACTTATTGCCTTATTCCAGAAGTATTTTAATTAATTTTACAATTACTAATGTCAAATCATCTAAATAAATTCAATCAATAAAGTTAAGATGTTAGAAATTATATTCATCTATTAATTTCATTAATCATTATTTATAATGATTAATTAAATTAAATATTACATAAATTGTCATTTATAGCATGACTTGATTAATTCAAGTCCAAATTGGACACTTCATTAATCCATTTCACTCACAAGAATGTGAGGAGCATTAAAACAAAGTCAAATTTAGGTTTTAAATCCTAATTTTTATTAATGACTTTTAAATCTTAATTAGGAGTCCCGAAAACCCTAAAATCCCAATGTTGTCCGATTTTGACCTACTTAGGATCGTTCATCTCCTTATGCAATAAGAATTTCATATTTATGAATTTCATTTTATTTGGATAACAATTGGTGATTTTAGGTTTTGGATCTTTTACTACTTAATTAAATTTACAATTTCTTAATTTTATGCTAGAAGTGTCTAAAGCCCTATGATAGTAAACTTGTTTTACTATTTCCCTCCCATGTTAATTTCTATGACATGATTGTTTTGAGCTTAATTCTCATAAATTAATTGTATGAATCTTTAGCAAATTGATGGATTCATCTTTCAACCTTAGGATATAGCCTATAGGATTGATTATACCTTATATTGTAGGTGACCCTTTAGAACTAGATTTTATAACCATTAAGTGTGTTTAGCCTTAATGCTTGTTTAGTTTAGGTTATAATCTTCTTAGTAATAATTCTAAGTAATTAGGTTTGAGCTTAGTTCTCATCCTTCTAGATATGTGAATCAATTGCAAATTGCTTGATTCACCTTTCAACCCTAAGGTAGATACCCTAGGATTGATTTAAATAAGAATTATAGTTGATACCTAGATCTATTAGTTACATCCATTAAGAGTAGTTAGCCTTAATGTGCTTGTAATTGTAGATTATTAAGTTAACTAGGACTAACCTTTAGTGATTAAATTGGAGCCTAGTTTATTTATCCTAATCCTTAAAGTCTTCTCTTGATTATTTTAAGAGGTGATAGGAGTCCTAATTTACTTAGAATATTTAAGAATTCTATTGATTTTCTTAACCTTTAGCTTTTAGAAAATATAAATTATATAGTTCTTAATCCCTACTTTTACTCTTTTTATGCCTTTCATTTTACATTGACCTATAACTAGTTTAGTGACCTATAACTAGTTTAGTATTTGATTTTGATAGAAATTTCAAACTACAACTTAGCTAGAGAACTTTAGTAGATTAAACCTTAACTTCTAATTCCTTAAGTTAATAATTCTTAATCTCAACCCTTACTTACTAGTCATCTAAGCCTTGATTTAATTATCATAATTGAATTTTACGGCTTAAGACTAGATTAAAACTAACTTCTATTTACATTAATTATACTTATAAATTATTTTGTCATACTATATTAAATGAAATGAAATCATTATTTTCAAAACTCCAATTATTACTATTAACTATAATTAACTTGAGATCAATATCTCAAAGTTAATTGGGAGCTTAATTAGCTCCAATCATTAAGTAGATTATTGAAATTAGATAACTTTGGATATCACTTAGTTGCAATTATTGAATTTCCCATGAATGCTTGCTTAGCTTTAGTAGGGATCTGCCCCATCGTTGCGTGCAAAAGATAAGTATAATTAGTTCGGCGGCGGAGTGGCACGCCACTCGGGGAGGAATAACTCGTCTCCCCGAAATAGCTGAAAACCAGACCCATTTGAAGGGCTGCTGACTCAACCTTAAGGAGGGTTGAGAGGTAATACTTAAGATAAGAGTAGTATCATTATCCTAAGTATTAGGCAAATACATATATTGGATTTAGAATACCATATGAATAATCCAATATATGCATAAGATATTAGCATTTCCAATATACTGATCACATCATAATAATAAGTAAGTAGTATATAACAGAGTTCAGAAGCTTAAAACAAATATCCAGAAACATTCATCATAGAAGCTGTATGAAAACATTTATCTCAGAAAAGAAAAGAAAATACATCCAGAATTATTATAAACATTTACTGAATAACATATATAGAGCTAAGTACTGAACTGGAATAAACTAAGCAGAAAGGTAGTAAAACTAGAGGAGAGTCCACTAGTGCTCCATGGGCTCCTCCTGAATCTCCTGGGTGTCCTCTTGACCTAGCTCAATATAATGCTTAAGACCTAGCAAATTGTCGGATCCCAAAAGTACCCCATGTTAGACAATAAGTCTAACACATCGAAACTTTTTTAAATAGTTCTAATTATTCATTTAACATTTAAATAATATAAGTAAATTTGCAGAAAAACTGTAAAGGTAGCAAAAGGTATAAAACTGAATAAAACTATATAAAATTGAAGTAAGGTAATGTAAAATTGAACTGTAATTAGAATATTAAAGGTATACCAAAATAGTAATGGATATGAAACTAAGTAATAGCATGTAAAACTATACTGTATGCCACTGAAAATGTACATCTAAATATGCCACAATATTGTATGTACTGATATGCAACCAAAATATCGCTGAACTGCTATGAGTCGTATGATTCAATGTTTATATACATCCAGTTGGGAACTGCGATGCCAATGCATCCTGAAATTCCCTAGTCAATGTATGCAACATTTCATAACCCATAAATTATCATTGATACTCATACATCATTACTGATACTCAACATCATGCTTATGCTCATGCTCATGCTTCTAAGCTATGTAAGATAAATCTAGAAATCTAGAAAAAAATGCTTTGAAATCTGATAATGAATTCAAGGTCTCCATTGTGTAGAATCCTGCTAAAAAGATTCTGACTCCTATATTCTAGTTCGATACTTGGTTAAAGTTGAGAGCTTACTTAAAAATCATTAGTTGGGATGATTGTATACACATATTTAGCATGGTTCCAAGGAAGGTGGTTCTGAACACTTAGTTTGATTGAGCCACCCTAACAAAGCAATCTTCGATACGAGGCATCACCCGATGGTGATTTGTATCTCAAGATAAGTCATTAAGATACCCAACTCATAATCACACTCAGTGTCCTAAAGAAAGCGACTCGAATTACTTAGTTTGTTTAAGCCACACCTATTGAAGCGATCTTCGCTAGGAGGCATCACTCGATGGTGATTTATATTTTAATTAAACTAAAGAATGAGTCCTTATTTATAACACTCTTAGTCTTGGAAGATTTACTCTAACGAGACTGTATTCATCTAATACCTCAGGATAGCACATGGTCATAAACACATTGGAGTAAATCAACCAATCCTGAATACTACTGAATAATCCACTACTATGAGTATACTATACTACACCAACCAATAATCTAGGTTTAGACAATTCTATTTAATCAACAAGGATTTATCAAAGCTATTAATCCTCACTCTAAATGGGTGAGTCCTACACAAGGCTCCAAGGGTATGATCATAAAGATCACTCAATAATAATTTTTACCATAAGGGGGAAGTTCCATTCTATATGCTTTAGGTAGTTCTTACCACAAGGTGTCAAGATCAACCTTTAAGGTTATGAAGGATCATCTAAGATTCCTACCTCAACAAGTTACAAAAGTTCTTCCTACCTCAATGTATCAATAGTTAAAGTCTTTAAGCATTTCAATAACTATCCTATATCAAGACCCTTGAGATCTCACTTTTCTACTTCTTAAGCTAACATTCTAGTGGTCAGATCAGATGATTAAAATTCATCAGATCCTTTTCTATTCTATAATTATGGGATAAAATCAAAGATCTTACTAGAGTTAAATTATTTCATAAATCATTACAATTATATTATCCATTTTATGCTAATAGTCTTATATAAGAGAAAATCAAAGATCTAAAGTTTAGATTCAGATGATTCAATCACACATATTTAATATTAACCTTAACACTTCCAATTCAATAATTTAAGATCAATACTAAATTGGATGTATTATTAGAATAATGTCAATTAAATTATCTTTCAATCAAGTTAATTGATTAAGTGATTAAGGTTTAGATCTTAATCAAGACAAGTTAGGGTTTAACCCCTAACCTTTTTACCATTAAGACCAATAGTTAATTTAAAGGTCAAAGATAAATCAATGTATTATTAGTGTATAATTGATGGCAAATTTTAGGTTTAAATTAAGTATCATCTACTTAATCAAGTTATCAAGGTCTTTATGCTTAATTATAATTTAATGTCAATAAAGCTTATTTAGGTGTCCAAATAAATGTTTAGAGTTTTCTAATATACATCCTAATATCATGAAAGCATATAAATATAAGGATGACATAGGATAAAAGGTAATTAAGGCTAACCAAATTCTAAATCAAAACAAATGGATTAGCACTTGATTACAAATCTAAAAGACTTAGGTTTCATGCTATTTTGTTGTTAAGATTTTACCTATTCAATACAAGCTTTTAAGAATTCTATTATTTAGCAATTGGCACAATATATTTAAGATACATGATAGGTTTTGATTGAGCACTTGATAAAGATGAAGAAGTTTAAAACTTAATTTCAACATAGAATTTTATGCAATGCTTAATTTTAACTAAAATATGTTCAAATTTGATATAATTCAGTCCCACTAGGGTCTTAGGGACCTTAAAATGCAAAAACGGTGAAGTTTTGCCCATTTCAGCCAATTATGGGAATTTCTAGAAATTTTGGGAAATTTTATAATTTTTGGGTGCTGTAGCACGCTGTGGCACTTTTGGCGCTGTAGCGCACCGTGGCGCTTCTGGCGCTGTAGCGCGCTGTGGCGCTTCTGGTGCGATAGCGCGTTGCCGCGCTTTTGACGCTGCGACCTGCTGTGGAGCGCTATGGCGCGTTGCAGCGGTCCAACTTGCAAAAAATACTGTTCAATTAATTTATTTTTCATTTTTCTTAAAGTTTTCATAAAATGCTGCTACAGCGCGCTATAGTGCGCTACAGCGGTGCATTTGCAATTTACTGTTCAATTAGGAGAATAATTGATTTTATATGATTTTTCCCAAAATGATGCTGTAGCGGTCCATTTTGCAACTTGGGCTATTTTGCAACTTGGGCCCTGCAGCGCGCTGCAGTGCCAGACGTTGCTTTCGCTGGAGAGAAACCAGTAAGGCCTCATTTCAAGCTCAATTAGTACCAATCCATAGCGTTCCATGAGCGGTGCCATATATCAATGGAAAGGTCTTTCCGATACCTTTCCATTAACACTAAAAGCACCACAAATGAAGCATTTTAACTATACAAAAAATGGTGATAAATGCCCAGAATAGATGAAAAGCAGAGCAGTTTTCTTTCAAGAAATGTGATGCTTTAAAGAGCCTTTATGGCTTCCATACATGCTCATGAATTTCTAAAGATACATTCAAGCATAATGGCAACATTAAGAAGGCAAGAAAGAGGAGCAATGGATACTAGGAGAGTAAACAAAAGGGTACCTTAGCCTTAAAGGAAGAAGAAGGAACCTCTATTTTCTTCAAGACTTGGAGATGAGCTGAACTTCTTCTTCTTCAGCAAGCACCCAAAGAAGGAGGAAGGAGGAGCTCAGCTTTTGCAAAGGGAAGGAAGAAGGAGCTTGGGCCCCTTCTTAAAGGAGGAGAAGAAATAATGAGCCTAGGGAGAGGGAGGATTAGAGAGCCATCATGAAGGAGCCTAAGCATGGGGGCACCAGCCATAGAAGGGGGTTGATAGGAAGCAATAGAAAATTAAGAAAAATTATAATTTATGGACTGAATAATTACTTATTTATTTTCTTTAATTATTTAAAAATTCAAAATTTTGAAACGCACTCTGAAAATTCTCAAAAATTCATCCCTAGCTAATTTGGGAGTGAGGAATTCAACGACAAAGTCAGAATTCAATTCCGACGATTATTTAATTATTCTATTTTCCGATGCATTTATTTATATTAAAATATTCGCAAAAATCTGACGACTTCCAAACATGTCCAAAATATTACCCCTAGCTAATTTGGGGGTGACAATCGCAACGACGAAGTCGGATTTTGATTTTGAGGTTAAAATAAAAACCCAAATTTTCTAATTAATTAAATATTAAAATATTCCAAAATAATTGATTGAGCTCCGAATTGTTCCAAACCTTCAGGGTTTGGTTCTAATGATTAGATGAACTTAATGGAATGATAATTATAATACGATTAGGCTAAAATTAAGATGGGTAACAACATTGGGTTGTTACAACTTTGAGCTTTTTTTATTGAATCATTCATATAAGACATTGTGCATCAATAAACTTTCATATTAAAATTAATAGGGGTTTATATGGTGGATCAGTCTTGGGCAGACTAAAAATGAAGTAATAAGGAGTCATCGCATTCTCTGAGGGCGAATGTGAGTATTTTAGGATTGACCCTGCTTTTCTTTATTTGTTAAACAAACGTATTTAACTCCTCATTTTATTCTAAATATGCCCACAGAATGAGCACATATTAAAATAATTTCAACTAATAAACATGTGAGATCTTCAATCTTATAGATTGTTAAGACTCATCGTAGCTTTTAGCTTTGTTTCTTTCCATAGTTATATATTAGTGAATCTTAGACTAATAATCTAAGATCTTCCTTCAATTTCCTTATTATACATTTTCTATGATTTAGAACTGTACTTTACTTGTTTATATTTTACTTAGATTACAGTGAATATTGTAAAATTTCATTTAAATGCTTCACTATTTCTTTTTCTTACTTAACATAAGTTTAATTAAACATATACATGCTTTTACTTCATTTACTTTCATATGCACTTTAGTTTCTTTCTAGCCTATTTAGGATGCCTTTACCCTTATTTCCATTACAGGATAGGATGTACATTTCAGTGAGTATTCTAACTCAATTTTGTACTTTCTTACTTACTTTTTTCTACACTTAAATGCTTACTTTCTTGCACCTTATGCAAATTTTGTAACTAGTAGTGATATCCAATTGAATTAATGTAATGTTTAACCTTCTCTTAAAATGTGCTTAGACTATTTAGTCTAACCAGATTTTCTTTTTCTTGGCTTTGCCCTATCACATTTAAATGCTAAAATGTGATAGATCAGGTGCATTTGGCAGCTAGTGGAGCTGAACCAAGCGCAATAGCTTAAATTGATTCCGCTAATAATGAAATAAAAATACACCTTACTAATTTTTTCTTATACGAGCTATTTCTTTCTTTTAAATTTACTCATAATTTGTAATAATTAAAGTCATTTACTTCATATTTTCTATGATTGTGTTGGAGTTTAATTAAATACTTGGGATGAGATGAATGGATGGATGAATATAATTGAATGCTAATTTAAATTAGTTGCATATTTATTTGCATATTAACTGGAACATAGTTGCATATCTACCTAGGATGTTAATTTGAATGAGTTGTTGTTACATTATATTATTGTAGAATTGGAAATGAGCAATCCTATGAAATGGATTGAACTCTATAATAGAATTGGAGTTAAATTGGATTGATTGCATGTTAGTTTAGGTTATCTTTTATTTCAAAATATAACTTTCATTGGAATGGGAGTCTTGCATGTGAATTTGCAGGTGTTTCCTTAGCTATTTACAAAGGAGATTCTACCAAAATTTTTAAGAAATTTAGGACTTATAATTTTTATTGAAAATTGTAGACTCACCTTCTAAATGTTTAATAATTAGAAACTTCATACCTAGACTTGCAAGAATTTACATCAATAGCTTTAAATTACATATCCTACACGTATTGCATTCTCACATGCATTTCATACAATGTTTCATTATAATTGTAACAACCCTAGGTTGTTACCCTGTTAAGTTATAGCAATACCTTGTTAAGTTAAAAGCAATTATTTTGATTCCATTGCTTTTAGAATACCAGATAAATCCTATCCTGAAAATTTGAAGCCCATAGGACTTCTCTAAGTCCAAAATAATATTTTGATCAGTCTGGATACTCTAGATTAGACCTAAAATATTTTGATCTCAGAATTAAATTCTGATTGCATTTTTGAATTTCTCACCCCAAAATTAGCTAAGGGTAAAAATTTGGTGCAATTTGGAGATCATTTAGGCCATAATTCAATTTAATTTAAAGGTCTAATTGCACAAAAGGGTTCCTAACATTTCAAATTTGCAATTATACCTTTTACTCGACTAAACGGTCCGATCCATTGTGGGGACCGCGGGTGATCCGTTGCGGAGCCCAGGTCATGCGATAGCAGAGTCCTGCACATCTAGCCATCGCGCCTTTTAACCAACGGTCGGGATTTGATCTAGCTAGACTGCGGATCCGTCGTTGGATCCATCCCGTGGATCCTATGGCCAAGATCGCTCCCATGATCGGCCGTTAGGATCCGAGCGATCCCAGCCGTAGCGCCATCTGATCGATAGATCAGACGGCATCCGAAGGTCCCGGCATTGTGGACCTTCGTCGTCGCCATGCCCGCGCCCGACAGGGAAATTTCCTGTACTGCCAGCTGCCCATCCGGTCTACCACTCGCGCCTCTAGCTCGGCAGAGCCGTTAGGAACTTCCCAGGAATGGTTAGAGACCCATTCGGTCCTCGTGACCCGACCGAATTCGAATTGGAAATTCGACAGCTCGGCCATGGCTTGACTTCTTGAGTCCTCTCCAGCTTGAGCCAGCCCTCCAGAAGATTCCCTAAGCTTTCCTGAGGCTATAATAAGCCTCAGGAATCCCTCTTCTATCCCTTTGTTGCTCAAATTCCCTCAAATTGCCACTGCCTTCCCTCTCGCCGTTGCTGAACTCCAGAGCTTGAGAAGGCAATCCATTATCTTCTGAACCACTGATAATAGGCGCTCCTAGTGTTCAGGATCCTTTGTAGCATCTGGAAGTGCAGCCAAGGCCAGCCGAGCCCTCAGACGGTCACCCTGAGCTTGCCCAAGAATCTAGGTACTCCCAATTGCTGGTTTTGAGCCACTAAGGCTCGAACCTTCTTCCTTTTGATGCGTATGCATTTGTATTGTCGTCCTGAACCCAATGGTATCCAGATTAAGATCTAGGTCAGCCCCGATTGATCGAATCGATCTATCGGGTTAAATCTCCTTAAGGATCGCCTCGGCCGAGTAAGGACCCGGCGATACAGACCATCCTAGACCCTCAGACCAGAGGGCTTCGATCCGCCTCACCTCCCTGATGGTGTAGGGATCGAGTCTGGGGTCTGGCATGGCCTTTGAGGGGAGAATTGTCTCCCCACAGTATCTCCAATGGTGGAACCCTCGGGTGAGTAAGGTCCGGCAGATGGAGGTCATGTAGTGATCTGATCACGGTAATCATGTAGCGATCAAATGCTGGTCCTGTCGTGGTCAGGAGGCGCCAAAATTTGGAGATTAGGGTTCCCCTAATCGGCCTCTCCTACGGGACAAAGGAACGAGGATGAAGGTCCTGTGCGGGTCAGGTCAGCCCGTGACCCGCGCGGTGCGACAGTCGCGGGTGTTCGGGCCCCGGTCGACCCGCGCGGTGCGACAGTCGCGGGTGTTTGGGCCCCAGTCGACCCGCGCGGTTCGGTTAATGGGCCGACCCCATTTATTTAATATCCGATTAATTGGAATTGTTTTCCTTAAGAAAAATAATCCAATTAATCAAATCATATGAAAATTTAATTAGAAAAATACAGAATGTATTAATTGAATAACTTTTAATCCACTAGTCCAAACCCTATGATATTAAATATGAAAATGATCAACAAAACATCAAGGACCAGAATACAAAATAAAAATTAACATCTGATGGTTAGATCTTTAATTATGGCTTGATTATAGTGAACCTTAATTAGGGTATTTTAATAGTTTTACTTAACCAAATTGCATGTTTAGGGTGCCATTAGTTCACTTATGATGAGTAGAATGCATGTACTAGGTGGATTGTTTTTCTGAGTTCTGTAATTTTAGTTATGCCCTAATTTTGTTAAAGTATGATTAGTGAAAATTAGAGTTTATACTCATTGGATTTTAGCAAACTTAGGCTTTGATTAATCAACCAATTATGTAGAACTTGTGTGCAAGTTGTAACTAGTTTTAATGGTTTGATTTATAATTAAGTGATAATCCATTTGAATGGATTTAGGGTTTGATTAGCACTAATTACTTTCTATTTTTATAAACTTTTCTATTTTTATCCTTCATAACAGTAGGATAAATGTATTGGAAACTTTAGATATTAATCCATAATTTATAATTTGGACAAAACAAAATTGGAGATCTTAACCTCCTTAATTAACTTAAGAAATCTTAAGACTTGGATCAAGCTTTTAAGACTTAATCTAGGTCTGAGGTTACCACCAATAACACGTGATTAATCCACTGATTTGATATTGATTTTTAAACACACACTTGATTTTACTTAAGGCATCAGAAGGGATCAAACCCTAATCTACTTAAGAAAGATCCAAATCCTTAAAACTTAACTTAATTGACTTGATTATAAGACAATGAATTTGACATTTTCCAATAATGCATCTGATTTGATATTGACTCTAAACATTCAACTTAGACATAATAAGGTTGACAATAACTCTATGTGATTTCCTAATCTGAATCAAGACCTTAAGATCCTTGATTTTCTCTTAAGTAAGAGGATTAGCATAAGAGATTAATAAAATCAACTTGATTAAATAATTGATCTAAAATCTTAATAACATCTTCTGATTTAAATCCCATAATCTTAGATTAAGTTGTTATCAGGTGACTTGATCATCTGATCTGATCATTCTAAACCTAATTATGAAATGGAACCCAATATATTTATATCATACGTTAGAATGAGGAGTCTTAAGCATCTCTTCATAAGATCGTCCTGAAACATTAAAAGACCTAAATTCATATACTTTGAGGTAGGAGACCATGTATGACTCTTTGAGGTAGAAGCTTAGAAGATCCCATAACCTTAGAGATTTGTCTTATCCCCTCATTGTAGAAACACTTAAGATATTAGAAAGATACTTCTCCTTGTGATAGAATCCATATTAAGTGATCTTTGATCACCATTTTGTGAAACCTTGTATAGGACTTACCCATTAGCTTAGGCCTTAATAGTCTTGATAATTCCTTGCTTTATTAAGTAGACTTGATTGAACCTTGATTATTGGGTGGTGTAATATAGTATACCCATAGTACTGGTTCCCAGTAGTATTCAGGATTGGTTGATTCACTCTAATAGGGACTTATGAGAGGGTGCTAACCTGAGGGATCAAACGAATAAAATCCCGTTAGAATAAATCATTCAAACCTAAGAGTGTATTAAATGGGTATTCATTCCTTAGTTTAATTGAAATTCAATTTGCCAATAGGCAATGCCTCCTAGAGAAGATGCTTCAATAGGTCTGGCTCAACCAAACTAAGTAACTGAAGTTACCTTTTTTGAAACACTAAGTGTAATTGTGAGTGGGGCATCTTAATAACTTAGCTTGAGATACAAATCACCAACGGGTGATGCCTCTTATCGAAGATCGCTTCGTTAGGGTGGCTTAGTCAAACTAAGTGATGAGAATTACCTTCCTTGCAAGGATACCAAGTGTGTGTATACCATCATTCTACCTAATAGTCCTTAATAAAATCTACAACTTAAACTAATTATCGATCTAGAAGTTAGGAGCCAAAATCCTCTTAGCAAGATTCTACACAGTGGAGACTTAGAATTCATTATCAGCATTCTAATCTATCATGGATTTCTAGATTTTTACTCATATAGAATAGGAGCATGGGCATAAGCATGAGCATGAACTTGAAATATTAATTCAGCGGTAACATATGAGTATCAGTGATGAAGTATGGGTTGCAGAATGGTACGTATACATACTGGAAAATTTTGGGGTTCATCTGTGTCACCATACTATATTCCCAACCGGGTGTATGTTTACATTGAACCGTACTACTCATAGTCTTTCAGTGATAGTTCAGTGATATATCCGTGACATATGTGGTGTGGCATATTTGGGGTGCAACCTTTCAGTGATATACAGTACAGCATTTGACATTTATTTCATCTTGATTCATGAATATTCGATGTTTCATTTACTTTCAGTTCTATTTTGTGTGACAGTTTTACTTATTTAGCCTTTATTGTCTTACTTACTCAGCTATTTCAGTTTTTTCTTACTTAGTTTCTTTTCCCCAGTTTTCCTGCAGTTGTACTTTACTTTACTTGTTACTTGTATTTAGCTTTGTTACAGTATAGTTAGTTGCGATGTGTTAGACTTTTTGTCTAACATGGGGTACTTTTGGGATCCTGCAAATTGCTAGATCCCGAGTAGCTTGTAGAGACAGGGTAGGAGGACACATAAGAGATCCAGGGGGAGTACGTGGAGTCTTAGTGGATTGGACATCTACCTATACTCTCACCTCTATTTCAGTATTATAGTAGACCTTATTTCCTTCTACATTTAAATTTGTCTGTAATAAATTATGGATGTATCTTTTACTTTCTTTTTCTGAGACAAATATTTACTACTGCTTGTGATGAATGTATTTTGGATGTATTGCTTTTAGCTTCCGCACTCTGTTATACTATTATACTTAGTATTGTGATGTGACCAGCATACTAGAAATGATGATACATTGATGACGTATATTGGATCCTCATTCGATCTTTAAATCCAATGTACGTGTTAGTCTAATACTTAAGGTAAGTATTCTAATCTTATCTTAAGTATTGGCTCTCGATCCTACTCTTAGGATCGAGTCAGCAGTCTTCAGCATGGCTTAGTCTTATACCCGCCTATTCGGGAAGATGGGTTTTTTTTGCTTGTATACCCGTCCTCCCGAGTAGCGCACCGCTCCGCCACAAGATGTACACATAACTCTTGTCTTTTGCAGCGGTAACGAAGCGGGGCGCTATAGTTGGTATCAGAGAAATACCATAAAGTGTCAGATAAGAAATTATTCTTATCTACTTTATGCTCTGTTCTCTATCTCAAATCAAGATCACAGGTTGCTAAGTATAGTGCAAAGCAATCATCCAAAACAGTTCATTAGACTGTCTCAGAAATGAAAAAGGAAAAACTATGTCCAGAAGATTGACACCTTAGAAATTTAACG
This sequence comes from Gastrodia elata, assembly GCA_016760335.1. Taxonomy (NCBI): domain Eukaryota; kingdom Viridiplantae; phylum Streptophyta; class Magnoliopsida; order Asparagales; family Orchidaceae; genus Gastrodia; species Gastrodia elata. The sequence continues at coordinate 23,202,245 of CM028682.1, forward strand.
CACATAATAAATTGATTAAAACTAGAACTCATAAAATGGACATCTTAGGATTTTAACGAACTCTTGAAAATGATAATAAATAATGAATAAAATACTTATGGGTTGAAGTATTCTAGGAATGGACTACTCGCAGTCAGCATTTCCGTTCTATTTTAGGAGGTTCGACGACTATTGGATAGACGATCTTCGAGACAGTCAGATCTACGGAAGGACCATCGATGGAGTGTCACCTCGCGGAGTTGAAGTGCTAGACAAGATTCTTGCCCATTCATAATTTGGAGGCACCAGTCTTTTAGTATTCACCAGAGAATGGCTGGACCATATTACCACTGCACTGCGAGAGATGGCCTATCCTGAGGAGCACCGTCTAGAGATTGTGGAGATCCTACTAAGGGGATCAGCGAGTCGTTGGTGGTATTGGGTTTATAGGAGATTAGCTCGAAGGAGCCACATAGTCACCTATGATGACTTCTGTGCTACCTTTTGGGTAGAATATTGTAATTAGGATGTTAGAAAGTCTCATCATATCATCTTTCTTATTTCTATATATGTTTCTATGTATCTTCTCCTATGAGAAAGAAATGAATGAAATTTTAGTAAAACCTCTATGTTTTGAATTCATATTCATATTTATAGCCATGAATCCTGGTTCTTCATTTGCTCCTACCCCAATTAAGAACACGGTGGTGTCGTCAAGTGGACCAGAAGACTCCAACATTATGGCTAGCTTGTTAAAGGCCTTAATTGATAGCAATGTGCAGCAGGCACAAGAGACCCGTGCTCTTATCCTCTTAGTTAAACAGCAATCTGCTCCACCAGTAGGATCCTCATCATCACACTATGCTGGGGATGGAATCCTACATAGTATCCTTCGCCTTCGAACCCCTATGTTCAATGGGGCACTGAATCCCATGGACACCGTAACATGGGTTAAGTTAGTAGAGAAGAACCTTGCCAGTATCAAATTCCCTAACTTTGAGGCCATTCGCCTAATAACTTACTTATTTCAAGAAGAGGTAGAGTATTGGTGGGAGAATGAGCGAAATAGCAGAATTACAGAGTATAAAGTAGAGGACATTCGGTGGGACATGTTTATGGAAGCTTTCCGTGAAGCATTCATCCCAGCATCAGCCCAAGCCATTCTGGAGGATGAACTCCTCCATCTCACACAAGGCAATAATTCCGTGTTCGACTACGAACAAGAATTTAGGAGACTATCACGATTCATTCCGGACTTAGTAAGAACGGAGGTATCCAAATGCCACCTCTTCCTAAAGGGCCTGAGAGACTCTATCAAAGCGCATCTAGTATCCCGTTAGATCAGGACACCGACTAAATTAATTGAAGTGACCCGTCTACAGGAAGGATTCCAAGGTCAACTGGACCGGAAGCAAAAAGTGATAGTCATGCAGCCAAGGGGAGAACGGTTTGGCCATTGCAAGATGGCAAAGGTCTACAACATGGAGCCGGCACAACCCCGGCCTCAGAACTCTGAATGCAAACGACTGCATCTATACAAAAAATGCTACCACTTTGGTGGTGTGTGTTTCACATGCGGTCATAAGGGCCACCACTATCTCGAGTGTAGGGAGAAGAACACAATCGATGGTGTGCTCATCAACCACTCTCGCCACAAACAAGCATTTCAAGCTCAACCAATAAATAGCTGGGAGCCTGCTCCCGCAATCATGCCAGCCACTGCTACCAACTCTAAGGCCATTGTATCAGCACAAAGGCCAAGCTATGATCATTAGGGTCAAAGGCACCAGAATAAACAACCCTCAGCACCTGCCAGGGTATATATGTTAACTCCTGCCTCTGCTCCTGAGAACAATGACGTGGTGTCAGGTACGCCTTAACATAAATTTTCATTATTTCAGTAATCATTCCATATTATTGCAGTACTTAACTCTTGAATAACCATCCTCCTTAAACTGCAGAAATTATAGGCACCTTATTGATAAACGACAAATCTTGTAACGTCCTTTTCGATATGGGAGCAAGTCATTCCTTCGTATCGGAAAGTTGGGCTAAAAGTCTCAAACTACCAACCTATCCATTAGCCAGTTCATTGAGTATTGGGTTACCCTCGGGAGCCCATATGCAGTCTCAAAAATTCTACAAACTAGATATTCCTATTGGGGAACAAAATTACGAAGCCAAGTTAATTATATTGCCAATCACCAACTTTGATATAATCTTAGGCATGAATTGGCTAAGCCAGCATGATGCTTTCAGAAATTGCCTAAAGAAGAGAATAACATTGGGCAGTGGGAGTAACACTAAATCATTAGTGGGGAGGTTCAGCACTAAATTGTCGTTGATCAATGCGATGACAGCAGAAAGGCTAGTCAGGAAGGGATGCAGTGCGTACCTTGTGACAATGTTGGGAGAGAAGAGAGAAGCCGTACCTATTTCCGAAAACAACATAGTTTGCAAATTTCCTGATATGTTCCCTGAAGACCTACCTGGTCTTCCCCCAGTGAGAGAAGTAGAATTTGCCATAGCACTAATTCTTGGAACGCAACCACTGTCAAAGGTGTTGTATTGTATGGTGCCAAAAGAGCTCCAAGAGTTGAACAATCAACTCCAGGAACTATTGGAGAAGGGTCTTATTCATCCAAGTTCATCTCCTTGGGGAGCACCAGTGCTGTTCGTAAAGAAGAAAGATGGATCGATGAGAATGTGCATCGATTACAGAGAATTAAATAAAGTAACCATTAAGAACAAGTACCCTCTGCCGCATATCGATGACCTGCTCGATCAATTATCCGAAGCTAAAGTCTTCTCCAAGATAGACTTATGATCAGGATATCATCAATTACGAGTTAAGGATTCAGATATTGAGAAGACAGCATTTAGAACCCGCTATAGGCCTTACAAATTCTTGGTGATGTCCTTTGGCTTAACAAATGCACCGTCCGTCTTTATGGACTTAATGCAGCACATGCTGAAAACATATATGGATAAATTCGTCATTGTCTTCATTGATGATATATTGATTTATTCAAAAGATAAAACGGATCACGAGAATCACCTGTGTTTAGTACTTGAAGAGCTCAGAAGCTATAGCTATATGCTAAATATTCTAAATGCGAGTTCTGGCTGGACTCAGTCTCTTTTCTGGGTCATGTCGTCGATTCTCAGGGAATCAGAGTCGATCAGAGTAAAGTGAGCGCAGTCCAAGATTGGTCAAAACCAAAATTGGTGACCGACATTAAAAGTTTCTTGGGTTTGGCAAGTTACTATAGGAAGTTTATCAAAGGCTTCTTGCAAATCACATCTCCTCTCACTAAGTTGACTCAGAAAGCAGTACTATTCGTATGGAGTCCAGAATGTGAGAAGGCGTTTCAAACATTAAAGGACGCTCTTTCCTCTGCACCAGTTCTCACCTTACCCAAATAAGGCTTGAATTACCAAGTCTATACTGACGCATCTGGAATAGGATTGGGATGTGTTTTGATGCAGGAAGAAAGAGTTATAGCCTATGCATCTCGTCAGTTAAGACCACACGAAAAGAACTATCCTGTCCACGCCCTCGAATTAGCAGCTGTGGTTTTTGCCCTAAAAATCTGGTGTCATTATCTGTATGGCGTCCAGTGTTCCATATTCACCGATTATCAGAGCTTGAAGTACATCTTCACCTAGCATGAGTTGAATTACTGACAGCGAAGATGGCTCGAACTAATAAGCGATTATAATCTAAACATTCAATATCATCCTGGAAAAGTGAACGTCGTAGCAGAAGCACTTAGTTGTCATGCTACTCTATCTTCTTTAATACAATCCAGTCCTCTGGAAGAAGAATTCCAGAAGCTCAAAATCAGGCCAGTGCGTGGTGACATGTTAAGCACATTAATATCCATGAGTTCAGTCAAACCCACATTTCATCATGACGTCTCCATTTCACAAACCAAGGTCGAAGACTACCTGAAGTTTAAAATTGACATCAAGAGTGGTCCTCGCTTTGATCTACAACTTCGAGGTAATGCAATTTATCAAGGGGATCGTCTATGGATTCCCAAATCCATGCAAAAAGAGATTCTAGTAGAAGGTCACAATTCAGGTTACCAAGTACATCCTGGCAGCTCCAAGATGTATCAAGATCTGAAGAAAGCATTCTGGTGGCCTGGAATGAAGAAAAGTGTGGCGGAGTTTGTCGCAAAATGTCACGCTTGTAACTTAGTCAAGGCTGAACACCAAAAGCCGTGAGGACTTCTCCATCCTCTAGCAATTCCTGAATGGAAGTGGTTCGACATTTCTATAGATTTTGTCATGGGATTACCTAAAGTAAGATCCGGTGCTGATTCAATATGGGTCATTGTCGATCGATTGACCAAATCAGCGCATTTTATTCCTATGCGGCAGACTGACTCTGTGGAGAAATTGGCAAGGTTGTACATCAAGGAAACTATCAGGCTCCATGGAATTCCAAGATCTATCGTGTCTGGTCGAGATAGCTGTTTCACTTCTAAATTTTGGCAAGCTGTGCATCAGGACTTGGGGACCACTCTAGCCATGAGTATTGCTTTCCATCCTCAGACTGATGGTCAAACGGAAAGAGTCAATCAAGTCTTAGAAATCTTCTTCGCCTCTATATGCTGGATTTTGGAGGTTTATGGGAAGATCATATTCCTCTCGTAGAATTCGCATACAATAATAGCTTTCAGGGAAGTATAGGCATGGCTCTATATGAAGCCCTATATGGTAGAAAATACACTACTCCATTAGCATGGTCTGAAACTAGTAGTGTACAACTTTATGGTTCTGATCTAGTGGAAGAAACAAATTGTAAGATTCAACTAATCCAATAGAGGATCAAAGTAGCTCAAGATCGCCAGAGTAAATATCACGATACTCATCATCGTGCTCTGGATCTTGATGTGAGAACTTTTGTGTACCTTAAAGTCAGTTCAATGAGGGGCGTATATCATTTCGGTGTAGCTAGGAAGCTAAGTCCTCGCTATGTCGGACCATTTGAGATATTAGAAAAGATCGGATCTGCAGCCTATCGATTAAAGCTTCCCGAAGATTTCTCTACCGTCCATAATGTCTTCCGCATCTCATCTCTGCGGAAATGTCTTTGTAACCCATCTCACTTAATCCAACTTCCGGCAGTATCTCTCCAACCGGACCTTTTTTATGCGTAAGATTCAATAAAGATCTTGGCTCATGATCAAAAGCAACTGAGAAATCGTTCAATCCCAATGGTAAAGGTTCAGTAAAGGAATCACTCTTTAGAAGAATCTACTTGAGAGAAAGAGGCAGATATGAAAAGAAAGTATCCCAGTCTCTTTGAAGCTCCAGGTACCCACTAACTTTCTGAATTTTTATTCTACTCTTAAAGCATCTGCATGTTTGATTTTTCTTCTAAAATGATGTCGAGGATGACATCGTTCTTAAGTGGGGGAGTCTGTAACTACCCTAGGTTGTTACCTTGTTAAGTTCTAGCATAATTGAGCAATTATTTTGATTCCATTGCTTTTAGAATACCAGATAAATCTATCCTAAAGATTTGAAGTTCATAGGACTCCTCTAAGTCAAAAATAATATTTTGATCAATCTAGATACTCTAGATTAGATCTAAAATATTTTGATCTTAGAATTAAATTCTTATTGCATTTTTTAATTCCTCACCCCCAAATTAGTTAAGGGTGAAAATTTGGTGCAATTTGGAGATCATTTAGGCCATAAATCAATTTAATTTAAAATGGTCTAATTGCACATAAGGGTTCCTAACATTTCAAATTTGTAATTATATCTTTTTACCCGATTAAACGGTCGGATCCGCTGTGCGGACCGCGGGCGATCCACTGCGGAGCCCAGGTCATGTGACAGCGGAGTCCTGCACATCTAGCCGTCGCACCTATTAACCAACAGTCGGGATTTGATATCGCTAGGCCGCGGATCCGTCATTGTATCTATCCCGTGGATCCTATGGCCAGGATCGCTCCCGCGATCGGCCATTAGGATCAGAGGGATCCCAGCCGTAGCGCCATCTGATCGATAGATCAGACGGCATCCGAAGGTCCCGGCACTATGGACCTTCGTCTTCGCCACGCCCGCACCCGACAGGGAAATTTCCAATACTGCCAGCTGCCCATTCGGTCTGCCACTCATGCCTCCAGCTCGGCAGAGCCATTAGGAACTTCCAAGGAATGGCTAGAGACCCCATTCGGGCCTCGTGACCTCGCCGAGTTCGAATTAGAAATTCGAGAGCTCGGCCATGGCCCGACTTCTTGGGTCCTCTCCAGCCCGAGCCAGCTCTCCAGAAGCTTCCCTAAGCTTGCCTGAGGCTATAAATAGCCTCAAGAATCCCTCCTCTGTCCCTTTGCTACTCAAATTTTCTCAAATTGCCACTGCCTTCCCTCTCGCCATTGCTAAACTCCAGAACTCGAGAAGGCAATCCAGTAGCTCCTAAACAGCTGATAGTAGGCTCTCCTGGTGTTTAGGATCCTTTGCAGCGTCTAGAAGTGCAGCCAAGGCTAGCCGAGCCCTCAAACGGTCACCCTGAGCTCACCCGAGAATCTAGGTACTCCCAGTTGCTGGTTTCGAGCCACTAAGGCTCGAACCTTCTTCCTTTTGATGCGTATGCGTTCGTATTGTCATCCCGAACCCAATGGTATTGAGAATAAGATCTAGGTCAGCCCCGATCGATTGAATCGATCGATTGGGTTAAAGCTCCTTAAGGATCGCCTCAGTCGAGTAAGGATCCGACGATCTAGACCATCCCAGACCCTCAGACAAGAGGATTTCGATCCGCCTCACCTCCCTGATGGTGTAGGGATCGAGTCCGAGGTTTGGCGGGGAGAATTGTCTCCCCACAGTATCTCCAATGGTGGAGCCCTCGGGTGAGTAAGGTCTGGCCGATCCAGACCGTCTCACAGAGGGCTTCTGGTTCCGTTCGGTGCGTCTGATCACGGTGATCATGTAGCGATCAAATGCTGGTCCTGCCATTGTTAGAAGGTGCCACAATTTGGAGATTAGGGTTCCCCTAATCAGCCTCTCCGTCAGGATGAAGGCATGAGGACGAAGGTCCTGTGCGGGTCGGGTCAGGCCGTGACCCGCGCGGTGCGATAATCGCGGGTATTCGGTCCCCGGTCGACCCGCGCGGTTTGGTTAATGGGCCGAGCCTAATTATTTAATATCCGATTAATTGGATTTATTTTCCTTAAGGAAAATAATCCAATTAATCAAATCATATGAAAATTTAATTAGAAAAATACATAATGTATTAATTGAATAACTTTTAATCCACTAGTCCAAACCCTATGATATTAAATATGAAAATGATTAGCAAAACATCAGGGACTAGAATATAAAATAAAAATTAACATCTGATGGTTAGATCTTTAATTGTGGCTTAATTATAGTGAACCTTAATTAGGGTATTTTAGTAGTTTTACTTAACCAAATTGCATATTTAATGTGCCATTAGTTCACTTATGATGAGTAGAATGCATGTACTAGGTGGATTGTTTTCTGAGTTCTATAATTTTAGTTATGCCCTAATTTTATTAAAGCATGATTAGTGAGAATTAGGGTTTATACTCACTAGATTTTAGCAAACTTATGCTCTAATTTTTTAACCTATTAATTAGAACTTGTGTGCCAAATTGCAACTAGTTTTAATGGCTGGATTTGTAATTAAGTGCTAATCTATTTGAATAGATTTAGGGTTTGATTAGTATTAATTACTTTCTGTTTTTATAAACTTTTCTATTTTTATGCTTCATAACAATAGGATAAATGTACTGAAAACTTTAGACATTAATCCATAATGTATAATTTGGACAAAACAATATTGGAGATCTTAACCTCCTTAATTAACTTAAGAAATCTTAAGACTTGGCTCAAGCTTTTTAGGCTTGATCTAGGTCTGAGGTTGCCACCAATAATACGTGATTAATCCATTGATTTGACATTGATCTTTAAACATACACTTGATTTTACTTAAGGCATGAGAAGGGATCAAACCCTAATCTACTTAAGAAAGATCGAAATCCTTAAAACTTATCTTAATTGACTTGATTATAAGACAATAAATTTGACATTTTCCAATAATGCATCTAATTTGATATTGACTCTAAACATTCAACTTAGACATAATAAGGTTGACAATAACTCCATGTGATTTCCTAATCTGAATCAAGACCTTAAGATCCTTAATTATCTCTTAAGTAAGAGGATTAGCATAAGAGGTTAATATAATCATCTTGATTAAATAATTGATCTAAAATCTTAATAATATCTTCTGATTTAAATCCCATAATCTTAGATTAAGTTGTGATCAGGTGACTTGATCATCTGATCTAATCATTCTAAACCTAATTATGAAATGGAACCCAATATATTAATATCAGAAGTTAGAATGAGGAGTCTTAAGCATCTCTTAATAAGATCGTCCTGAAACATTAAAAGACCTAAATTTATATACTTTGAGGTAGGAGACCTTGTATGACTCTTTAAGGTAGAAGCTTAGAAGATCCCATAACCTTAGAGATTGGTCTTATCTCCTCATGGTAGAAATCACTTAAGACATTAGAAAGATACTTCTCCTTGTGGTAGAATCCATATTAAGTGATCTTTGATCACCATTTTGTGAAACCTTGTATAGGGCTTACCCATTATCTTAGGCCTTAATAGTCTTGATAATTCCTTACTTTATTAAGTAAACTTGATTGAACCTTGATTATTGGGTGGTGTAATATAGTATACCCATACTACTGGTTCTCAGTAGTATTCAGGATTGGTTGATTCACTCTAATAGGGATTTATGAGTGGGTGCTAACCTGAGGGATTATATGAATATAGTCCCGTTAGAATAAATCATTCAAACCTAAGAGTGTATTAAATGGGTATTCATTCCTTAGTTTGATTGAAATACAATTTGCTAATGGGCAATGCCTCCTAAAGAAGATCGCTTCAATAGATCTGGCTTAACCAAACTAAGTAACAGAAGTTACCTCCTTTGAAACATTAGGTGTAATTGTGAGTGGGGCATCTTAATAACTTAGCTTGAGATACAAATCACTAACGGGTGATGCCTCTTATCGAAGATCGCTTCGTTAGGGTGGCTTAATCAAACTAAGTGATGAGAATTACCTTCCTTGCAAGGACACTAAGTATGTGTATACCATCATTCTACCTATTAGCCCTTAATTAAATTTGCAACTTTAACTAATTATCGATCTAGAAGTTAGGAGCCAAAATCCTCTTAGCAGGATTCTGCATAGTGGAAACTTAGAATTTATTATCAGCATTCCAATCTTTCATGGATTTCTGGATTTTTACTCATATAGAATAGGAGCATGGGCATAATCATGAGCATGAACTTGAAGTATTAAGTCAGCGGTAACGTATGAGTATTAGTGATGAAGTATGGGTTACGGAATATTACATACACATACTGGGGAATTTTGGGGTGCATCTGTATCACCATATGTGGCGGCCCTGCCCCGCCGAGGTCCTGTTAACCCTTAAGTTAACATGATTATGGTGGAGGGGTCACCAAATGACAAGGTCCCCACTTAAGATTGGATTAGATACACATACTAATCTAATTTAAATAAGGACTTTGCCATTCAATCCAGAAATACTATCACTAAATGATCATACATGAACTCAGAGTGTGGAAGCATAAAACATAACATCCATCCAATACAGTATAAATACAACAATACAGAATAAGTAAAGTACTAAAAAAGAAATATAATCCTGTATTATTATAACATTTAATGAGTTTAAAAGAACTGAAAGAAAACTCTCAATCTCACTGAAAACAGAAAACTAGGCTACAGATCTTCAAGAACGGGCTCCTCCTCCAATGGTAAACTCTTCACTGGATCTGTTAATCCAATAAACTCAGAACCTACCATTATCAGTTTCATAATGGTAGGGCCCCAGCCAACAAAAGAAAAACTGGTTAGACAATAAGTCTAAGTACATTTTAGGGTAAAAGTTTATTTAAGTTAACTGAATATCACCATAAAAACAGAACTGAGCAAAAATAGGTGCAGAAATGCGTATCAAAAGATCAGTAATAAGTTATAAACTACAGTTTATAACTAAATAAATAGGAAGTAAAACATACCTCCTCCAAGCAACAGCAACACAAACAGGTAAGTAAGAGAAAAGTAAAACTGTAAGAAAATACAACCTAAATATGCATATGTTCAAACGGATTATGCTAAGTGACATACAAAATTTAAACAGTAAAAACTGAAAACACTAACATCCTATGTGAGCATATGAAAACAGTAAATAAAACTAGCATCCTATATAAAAGCACGTGCAGGAAAGCTGTAAGTAAAACAGTGCTGAAATGCAGAATATACTAGTAAAATAGTAACTGCAAACTGAAACTATAGTAACTATATAAGTCATCTGAACTGAACATGAACTCAGTAATTCTTAGCCCGATGAGCTAAGAAACTCTGAACTGATCATCACTGAAACTCTTAGCCTGATAAGCTAAGATAGAACTGAATGTAAGTGTACTTGAATTAGTATAACCATATCAAAATCCTGACTATATAGTCGGTAGGGCAAGAGTCTATCCATCCTATCCCATGGACTAGGCATGGCATAGACTATCGGACTGAAACCCCCTACAAGAAGCCGACCTCGAACGAGTTGATCGAAGAGGTATACTAATCAAGCTACACCTTACAAACCACTTGTGAAATGAACATAATGCTGTTTATAAATAATGTTCCAAATTAACATAAGATATTTATCAAAATATTTTATGTACATAATACATGTTTAAGGTATAAGGCTCAAAATCAAGGAATGCGAAGCATCAAAATCAAAGTGCAAGAAACTCTATCTAAAAACACAGGTGATATCCTTTGTTATCTACTTTATTCATTCTATCTACTCTAAGTTACATAAGTTTCAGAATTATCAATTCTTACACATTCTGTAACTTAGAATCTCGAATTCTACTTGTTGAATATAATTAGGACTGGCCAAGTCCTAATTATAGTTAAATCAAAAGACGACTATTTGGTTAAAATAAATCATCGACCTAGTTTTGTAATTTAATTCATCCCAATCCTCATCTTGATTAGCTAAATCAAGATGAATAGATTAAGAATTAGACTGCAGATAATGGGGTCTAATCACTTAATCTAAAGGTATAATCTAAGGGTCTAAGGTTTAGAACCCAAAACTCACAAATTTGGTTAAGGAAAATCCTAATGATAAATAAATTTCATTAGGATAGATCTCTATTCTTAGTTCTAAAGTTTAAAGATCAAATAATCATTTAATAAACTAAGAAAAATCTAGAAACTAGAAAACTCAAGGTTTCATCTAATTAAGTAACCCAATTTACTCAATAGATAAAATCTAACTAAAGATCTATTCCTAATCTTAAGAATTAAGGCTCTTAATTACTAGGAGTATCTCTCAAGACACACATCCTAACTAATGTTATAATACCTAAGGGTGAGTCTAAGAATGATTAAAGAATGAGAAAAACTCACTTAGGACTTAGGAATTTTCTTTATTGAGGAAAATCTGAGATTTTAATCAAAACCTAATTTAGACTTAAATTTGATTAATTTCAGTTCTAAATCATTTTATTTACTGATTTTAATGATTGTAAATTGAATTTAGGGCTTTAAAAGGCTAAACCCTAACTTTGGGCAAAATGACCATTTTGCCCCTACTTAAGAGTTCAAAAGATCAAATTTTGATCTAGGGCTTAATTTCTAAAATTTTCTTTTAGAAAGTGCTTCTTACTGTCAAATATAAGATTAGACAGCAACTAAATTAATTTTGGGTGATTATTAAACCATATGAGATCAAATTAGTGAATTTGACTCATAAGGGAAATTTAGTAATTTGACAAAATGAAAGTTAAATTTTCTTTCAGATTATTGTTCTTTACTGACTAAGCTTTCTATAGAATTTAAATTTGCTAAATTCTAATAAGTATTGGCCAAGTTATGGCCAATACAAGGTCTAGGGTTTAAAGGGTGATTAAGGAACTCTTAACTATAGATCAAAAATCCTAACTTTGCCAATTAGTGTCCAAATTAAGCATAATCAGTGACTATGAATTACAATTAGTACACTGATCATAATGACATGTGGTAGACTCAATTTGGACCTAATTTGACTAAGTTAAGACCTAATTAGGGTTTAGGGTGATTGTGAGTGATTAATAAAATTAATCACTCAAACACTAATCTAACCTTATAGATTGATTCTAAATGGTTCTAGGAGTCCTCTAAAACTTAACTCATTCAATTTGAATTACTAGATTTGCTAATATTCACTAATCAAGATTTAGAGTAATTAAGGAAGATTAGCAAAACTAACTATTGGATCTAAAATATTTTTATGGATTACTATTAATTAGGTTCTTCTGATCTAAATTGATATTTGGATCATCAAATTTGGAGCTCAATCGACCAAGTTAAGGTCAATTGAAGTTCTAGGGTTAATTATCCTAATTAGGATTAGGACTTAAATGTGATTAGGCAAACACTAATCCAAACAGCAAGATAAACACTATCAAATTAATTCTTAGGGTTTTCTGATCACTTTAAGACCCATATTGGGTATATTTGGATCATTGGGTACAAAGTTATGATTAGATGAAGGTTTGAAACATTTTTGGATTTAAATTAATACTCTTAAATTACACTATGTTAAATATTTATCCAAATTGAGATTTGATAGTTTCATAATAATTCTCATATTTTTCTGATTAATTTAGTATATTTATTTGTATATTTGGGATTTATATTTTTGGAGTTATTAAAGTTTAAAGTATATAATTTAATTACTTAATTAATACTGTTTATTAAATTAAATAAATCTGTTATTATATAAACATTTAATTAATAATTATCTGATATATAATTATATATATAAAATATTTTTATTTAGTTTCTGCGGGTGGGACCCATCTGACGGGTTTGGCAGAGAGAGGCCATGTGGCTCCCTCTGATACGCCATTGAGACCTCAGCGGGACCCACAATACCAGTCATAATTGACTGTGGGTCCCGCAGTCACAGCGCAAAACTTTGCGCCATCTGCACGGGTCTCTCAGGCCGGGATCGGGCCGATCTGACCCGGCCCAAACAATTCGCCTTCTTCTCTCTCTTCGCGATCTAGGGCATGACAAGGAGAGATCGCTGGTCGACGATGGAGCCTGACTCATATAGCAATGGATAGGTCTTGATCAGATCTACCAACTCATAACTGAAATAGCTTGCGAAGAGATCGAAATACATCCAAAAATCAAAACCCTAAATTCTAGATTTTTGAACGGTAAAAGAATCTAATCCCTAACTAATTTCACTGTAGTTCAATCATTAAATTCGATCGACTGCGTTCTAATTAACCCAATCGGATCCATTAAAATCTTAATCTGTATCATGAAATTGCAAAACGAAACAAGATTTGCACATTTTGAATAAGGATCAAGGTATAGATTCGTACCTTAAATGGGTGGCAGAGAGGGCTTCTAGCTTGCTATGGCCAATCGAGCTTCTTTTGGGTTCGGGAGGTTGAACCCGAGCAAAGGAGAGGATCAGGGGTTTTAAATCTAGACCTAAAGCGGCGGCACTTACCCCGGTAGGAGCCATCTGGAGCGGTCGCGGCGCTGCATCTGCCGCGCGTCGCGAGCGAGAGCTCAGCGCGACACGCGCTGAGCATTCGGAGAAGACAAAGCCTGAGCCGTCTGATCTTGCGCCGAGATCTGATCAAACGGCTCAAATGCTTCCTGGCTGGCTTAGACAGCGGTTTAGCGGTGTGAGGATAAGAAACGGTGGGTTAAGTAATATAACGGAGGGCCGTTAAGTTTCAATATTTAAATATTTATTTAAATTAAATTATATAGATTTAATTAATTAATTTTAACCTATTAAATGTATCCCAAAAATTTCCAATAAATCACCCTTAGCTAATTGAAGGGTGAGGAACGCAACGGCGCACTCGGATTTTTGTTTCGACAAGTATTTAATTATTTGATTATTTAGGGTATTTAAATAATATTAAAATATTCGACGAAAAATCAACGACTTCCAAATGCCTCCAAAATTTCACCCCTAGCTAATTTGGGTGTTCTGAACGCAATGGTGAAGTCAGATTTTCAATCTGAGGTCTAGATAAAAAGTCAAATTCTAGGGTTTGAAATTTTCCAGAATTCTTGTTTTGACTTTGTTGACTTCTTGGTTTGACCTAAGTTTCAGAGATGAGTTCTAGATTACTTAATTAGTGACTTAGAACCTTAATTAAGACTTAGATTAGTCTTAATTGAGCAAAGTAACAACCTGGGTTGTTACAAACTCCCCCACTTAAGAATGATGTCGTCCTCGACATCACTCAAGTGAGAAAAAGAATTTAAGCAAATATAATGAAATGAATTGAAATAAGATAGAGTTGAAGAATCACCTTGATTAAAAAGGTTTGGGTACTTTTGACGCATATCTACCTCTTTCTCCCAGGTGGCTTCATTACAAGTCCGGTTCTTCCACTGAATCTTTATCATTGGAATGGATCGATTCCTTAATTTCTTCAGATCATGATCTATGATTTTTATTGGTTCTTCAGTGTAAGAAAGATCAGGTTGAATTTCAATTGCAAGATGTTCAATAAGATGAGAAAGATCTCGGAGACACTTCCTTAGAGATGAGACGTGGAATACATTATGTACAGCAGCGAAGTCTTCTGGAAGTTCTAATTTATAAGCTGCTGAACCAATTTTTTGTAAATTTTGAAAGGTTCAATGTACCTTGGACTGAGTTTTCCTGAAACTCCAAAACGATAAATTCCTTTCATCGGGCTCACTTTTAAGTACACCAAATATCCTTCGCTGAATTCTAGAGGACGATGACGATTATTATGATATTTACTTTGCCTGTCTTGAGCTGTTCTAATTCTTTGTTGAATGAGTTTAACCTTCTTATTTGTTTCTTCCACTAGCTCAGATCCAAATAATTGAGTATCTCCTGACTCAGACCATGCTAGTGGGGATGAACATTTTCTCCCATATAATGCTTCATATGGTGCCATTTTTATGCTGGATTGAAAACTGTTGTTGTATGCAAATTCCACTAAAGGAATATGCTCTTCCCAGGATCCAGAAAAATCCAACATACATAAATGCAGAAGATCTTCTAAAACTTGATTTACTCGCTCTGTTTGGCCATCTGTTTGTGGATGGAATGCTGTACTCATGGCCAAAGTTGTGCCTAAATCTTGATGGACAGCCTGCCAAAATTTAGAAGTAAAACGACTGTCTCTATCAGATACAATTGTTTTGGGAATTCTGTGCAATCTGACTATTTCCTTAATATATAATTTTGCCAATTTCTCCACTGAGTCAGTTTGACGGATTGGAATAAAATGGGCAGATTTTGTAAGGCGATCTACTATTACCCATATTGAATCAGCTCCAGATTTTGATCAAGGAAAACCCATGACAAAATCCATGGATATATCAGTCCATTTTCATTCTGGGATTTCTAGTGGATGCAATAAGCCACCAGGCTTTTGATGTTCTGCTTTTATTAAGCAACAAGCGTGGCATTTTGCAACATATTCTGCAATACTTTTCTTCATTTCTGGTCGTCAGAATGATTGTTTTAGGTCTTGGTACATCTTAGAATTTCCTGGATGAATTTGATATCCTGAATTGTGACTTTCAATTAGGATCTCTTTCTGCATGGATTTAGGAATCCAGAGACGATTATTCATGTAAATAGCACCTTTCTTAAAATTCAATTCTGGACGACGACCACTTTCTATTGCCACTTTAAGGTTTAAATATTCGTCATCCTTGCTTTGAGAGATTGAAACATCTCTATGGAATGTGGGTTCTATATTATTCATGGATATCATGGTACTGACTGAATTTCCCTTAGCAAGAAAAATTTCCATTTTATGAAACTCATTCGCCAACGGACTTTCTGAAATTAAGCTGTTAAGAACAGTGTGACGGCTTAACGCATCAGCTACCACATTAGCTTTTTCTGGATGATACTGGATATCTAAATCATAATCACTTATTAATTCTAGCCATCTTCTTTGCCTACAATTCAATTCTCTCTGGGTAAAGATGTATTTCAGACTTTGGTGGTCTGTGAATATAGAGCATTGAACTCCGTATAAATAATGGCGCCAGATTTTTAATGCAAAAACTAATGCTGCCAATTCTAAATCATGTACAGCATAATTTTTTTCATGGGTTTTAAGCTGGCGAGATGCGTATGCTATAACTTTGCCTTCTTGCATTAATACACATCCTAACCCAATTCCAGATGCATCTATATACACCTGATAATTAACTCCTTCTTTTGGAAGAACTAAAACTGGAGCAGAAGTTAATGCGTCCTTTAGAGATTGAAATGCAGTTTCACATTCTTCTGACCAAACAAATGGAACTGCCGTCTGAGTTAGTTTTGTAAGAGGTTCAGCAAGCTGAGAGAAGCCTTTAACAAACCTTCTGTAGTATCCGGCTATACCCAGAAAACTACGAATTTCAGTAACTGTCTTGGGCTGAACCCAATCCTGAATAGCACTAATTTTACTCTGGTCTACTTGGATTCCTCGAGCATCAACCACATGTCCAAGAAATGATACAGAATCCAGCCAAAATTCACACTTAGAGTATTTAGCATATAACTCATGCTCTCTAAGCTTCTCCAAAACCAATCTCAAGTGTTCTTCATGATCCTTTACTGTCTTGGAGTAAATTAAGATATCATCAATGAATACTATAACAAATTTATCTAGATAAGGTTTCAGAACTCTCTGCATTAAGTCCATGAATAGAGATGGGGCATTTGTGAGACCAAATGACATTACAAGAAACTCAAAATGCCCATATCGTGTTCTAAATGCTATCTTTTCTACATCTAAGTCCTTTACCTTCACTTGATGATACCCTGACCTTAAATCAATTTTAGAGAACACTATAGCACCGGCAAGTTGATCGAACAGATCATCAATACGAGGGAGTGGGTATCTATTTTTAATTGTGACTTTATTCAGCTCTCTGTAGTCTATGCACATTCTCATAGACCCATCTTTCTTCTTTACAAATAGTACCGGGGCTCCCCATGGGGACATACTTGGTTTAATAAACCCCTTATTTAACAGTTCTTGTAATTGCTCATTTAACTCTTACAGTTCTTTTGGGGCCATTCTATATGGTGCTTTTGATAGAGGTTGTGTTCTTGGAACTACATTTATTTCAAATTCTACTTCTCTGGTTGGAGGTAAACCAGGCAGATCTTCAGGGAAAACATCTTCAAAATCTCTAACAACTTTTATTTTAGAGATTGGGGTTACTTCTTTGCTATTACCCATCATCACCATCAGAATACAATTATAACCTTTTCACACCATTTTCTCTGCTTGAATTGCATTGATCAAGGAGCTACTAGTGCTGATCTTCCCAATAAACGTTGTTGAAGCTCCTGGAGTTTGCAACACAACCTTCTTCTTTTGACAATTGATAGTAGCGCTATGCATACTAAGCCAATTCATGCCTAGTATGATATCAAAATTTACTATAGGTAGCATAACTAACTTGGCTTGGAAGGTATGGTTATTGATTGGTATTTGGATGTCGCAGAATTTGTTCGCACTAAGTTGGGCTCCAGATGGAAGTCCAACACTCAAGATCTTCACAAGTTTGTAATATGATAATCCTAATCTCTTAGCAAAATTTTCAGAGATAAATGAATGACTAGCCCCAGTATCAAACAATATACTGTAGGGCTCATCTTTAAAGTATAAGGTGCCTATTAAATAAAAGTATAGACTTTTAAGAAATTCTAATTCAGTAAGAAAAGCAAAAGTTGCGATTTGTACCTGAAACTACATTGTTGTCTTCTACTGCTTCTACAGGAGTGAGATTATACACTCTTGCCTTTCCAGCAGGTCTGTTGTTAGGTATTTGAGCTGTTGATTGATTTGGATTTGAAAGCTTTGCCACATATGGAACCTTTGTAAGGGTTCGCTCTTGAGCAGGAGGTGGCATAAGAGTTTTCCGAGGTTCTCTGAAATTGATAGGAGTGGCACGGAATATTTTGTTCGCACGATTCCGTTCAATAGTCGCTCTGTCAATTGTCTTATTTGCTTGGCAATCCCGATATGCATCACCCGGTCTTCCACAGGTAAAACACACTCTGCCAAAATGATAACATTTCCCGTAAGGATGTGGCCTATTACATGCAGCATTTTGGCTTGATGTTTCAGTGGTTTCCATTTGATATACCCTTCCTTGGTTTGTTCGTTGTTGCTTGAAGTTCTGAGGGTATTTATTCATATTGAAAACCTTTCTCTTCATGTCTTTAATATTTTGATGATGCTCTACTACCCGAGCTGTCTCAACTAGCTTCTCGAATTTGGTATGTTGTAAAGGAATTACATGATCTTTGATAGACTCTCGGAGTCCATTCTCGTATCTGAAACATTTATCTTCTTCAGTAGGAACCAAATGAGGTGAAAATCGGATGAGCTTTCAAAATTCTGAAGTATATTCCGCCACTGATCGACTTCCTTGGGTTAACCTTAATAAAGACTCACCAATGATGTTCTTGGTGGAGGGTGGAATAAATGATTCTTTGAAGGCTTGGACAAACCAGCTCCATTCTATTTCGTCTAATTCAAATTCTTCAAAACATGTGTTCCTTTCTTGTTCCCACCAATGTTCGGCCTCTCCTTGCAGTAGATGAGTAGCTAATCTTACAGATTGGTTGCTTGAACAACCAAGACTAGTGATATTTTTCTCTATAGTTTTTAGCCATGCTAAAGTATCCATCGGGGATTCAGATCCTTCAAAGGTAGGCAGTCTTAACCTTAGGAAACTGTGAAGTATCCCATCTGCAGACTGCCGATAGGTATTGGGAACTTGAGGAGCGGGAGATGCTGAAGAGGTACTGGCATTAGTAGCAGGTATTATAGATACTAACTTTTGAATAGCTAGAGCCTGCTGATTTTGATTCTTTAGCATTGCAGTAACCATATTTCTCAAAGAAGTTATTTCATCAACGGTATTGGAAGCAGCCACGGTATTATTTGGAGCATTGCTTGCGGATGGTTGAGGGTTGAGTGGAGTATTGTTGGGAGAAGTAGCAGGATTCATTTTCCTGAAATCAAAACAACTATCTTGAGTTCTTTATTACAATAAGACATAATATAACTATTGCTTTTCTCATTCATTTATTGAAATAACAGGATACATCATCATAGATTTATAAAACTATTCCCATCCTATGTATTTAATGAAAAATGCTCTACGAAAGTCTTCATAAATCACTTCACGATGTCCTCTTGTACTTTACGAAACAGTTCTTCGTATGACATAATCCACCATTCCTTTGCTTGCATACGCAGAAGACATAGCACCACTTCTAATCTGATGTGACTAAGCCATTCCATAACACCAAATATGTGGTCAACTCTCGCAAGCCATTCCCTTGCTAGTACTGGAAAGTCAAGGCCTCTATAGACGCCTTCTTTCAGTAATTTGTTTATTACTTGCGATCCTTGTTCTGATACTCCTTCAATTGTTCTTCCTTGCTTTTTACCTAGTTTATGTTCATATTTCCAAATAGTCTCGAACTCCTTTAGGTAAGTCATGAATGCCATTTTTAGATGATCTTCTATTCCTACAATTATAACATTCTACTTAAATTTGTTGAGCATATATATATAATTTAATAATTATTATCTTTTATAGCTATCTAATAACTTAACTTATTCTGAGTTATACTCATAAAGTGATGGATGTTAATTCAAGTATTCATTTAGTGATCAAGTGGCAGAAGAACAGTCCATTAGGAAGAAAGGAATAAATTCCAAACTTGACACCTTATGGAATTCTCTGATACCAACTGTGGCGGCCCTGCCCCGCCGAGGTCCTGTTAACCCTTAAGTTAACATGATTATGGTGGAAGGGTCACCAAATGACAAGGTCCCCACTTAAGATTGGATTAGATACACATACTAATCCAATTTAAATAAGGACTTTGCCATTCAATCCAGAAATACTATCACTAAATGATCATACATGAACTCAGAGTGCGGAAGCATAAAACATAACATCCATCCAATACAGTATAAATACAACAATACAGAATAAGTAAAGTACTGAAAAATAAATATAATCCTGTATTATTACAACATTTAATGAGTTTAAAAGAACTGAAAGAAAACTCTCAATCTCACTGAAACAAAAAACTAGGCTACAGATCTTCAGGAACGGGCTCCTCCTCTAATGGTAAACTCTTCACTGGATCTGTTAATCCAACAAACTCAGAACCTACCATTATCAATTTCATAATGGTAGGGCCCCAGCCAACAAAAGAAAAACTGGTTAGACAATAAGTCTAAATACATTTTAGGGTAAAAGTTTATTTAAGTTAACTGAATATCACCATAAAAACAGAACTGAGCAAAAATAGGTGCAGAAATGCGTATCAAAAGATCAGTAATAAGTTATAAACTACAGTTTATAACTAAACAAATAGGAAGTAAAACATACCTCCTCCAAGCAACAGCAACATAAACAGGTAAGTAAGAGAAAAGTAAAACTGTAAGAAAATACAACCTAAATATGCATATGTTCAAACGGATTATGCTAAGTGACATACAAAATTTAAACAGTAAAAACTGAAAACACTAACATCCTATGTGAGCATATGAAAACAGTAAATAAAACTAGCATCCTATATAAAAACACGTGCAGGAAAGCTGTAAGTAAAACAGTGCTGAAATGTAGAATATACTAGTAAAACAGTAACTGCAAACTGAAATTATAGTAACTATATAAGTCATCTGAACTGAACATGAACTCAGTAATTCTTAGCCTGATGAGTTAAGAAACTCTGAACTGATCATCACTGAAACTCTTAGCCTGATAAGCTAAGATAGAACTGAATGTAAGTGTACTTGAATTAGTATAACCATATCAAAATCCTGACTATATAGTCAGTAGGGCAAGAGTCTATCCATCCTATCCCATGAACTAGGCATGGCATAGACTATCGGACTGAAACCCCCTACAAGAAGCCGACCCCAAACGAGTTGATCGAAGAGGTATACTAATCAAGCTACACCTTACAAACCACTTGTGAAATGAACATAATGCTGTTTATAAATAATGTTCCAAATTAACATAAGATATTTATCAAAATATCTTATGTACATAATACATGTTTAAGGTATAAGGCTCAAAATCAAGGAATGCGAAGCATCAAAATCAAAGTGCAAGAAACTCTATCTAAAAACACAGGTGATATCCTTTGTTATCTACTTTATTCGTTCTATCTACTCTAAGTTACATAAGTTTCAGAATTATCAATTCTTACACATTCTGTAACTTAGAATCTCGAATTCTACTTGTTGAAGATAATTAGGACTGGCCAAGTCCTAATTATAGTTAAATCAAAAGACGACTATTTGGTTAAAATAAATCATCGACCTAGTTTTGTAATTTAATTCATCCCAATCCTCATCTTGATTAGCCAAATCAAGATGAATAGATTAAGAATTAGACTCCAGATAATGGGGTCTAATCACTTAATCTAAAGGTATAATCTAAGGGTCTAAGGTTTAGAACCCAAAACTCACAAATTAGGTTAAGGCAAATCCTAATGATAAATAAATTTCATTAGGATAGATCTCTATTCTTAGTTCTAAAGTTTAAAGATCAAATAATCATTTAATAAACTAAGAAAAATCTAGAAACTAGAAAACTCAAGGTTTCATCTAATTAAGTAACCCAATTTACTCAATAGATGAAATCTAACTTAAGATCTATTCCTAATCTTAAGAATTAAGGCTCTTAATTACTAGGAGTATCTCTCAAGACACACATCCTAACTAATGTTATAAGACCTAAGGGTGAGTCTAAGAATGATTAAAGAATGAGAAAAACTCACTTAGGACTTAGGAATTTTCTTTACTAAGCAAAATCTGAGATTTTAATCAAAACCTAATTTAGACTTAAATTTGATTAATTTCAGTTCTAAATCATTCTATTTACTAATTTTAATGATTGGAAATTGAATTTAGGGCTTTAAAAGGCTAAACCCTAACTTTGGGCAAAATGACCATTTTGCCCTTACTTAAGAGTTCAAAAGATCAAATTTTGATCTAGGGCTTAATTTCTGAAATTTTCTTTTGGAAAGTGCTTCTTACTGTTTAATATAAGATTAGACAGCAACTAAATTTATTTTGGGTGATTATTAAGCCATATGAGATCAAATTAGTGAATTTGACTCAAAAGGGTAATTTAGTAATTTGACAAAATGAAAGTTAAATTTTCTTTCAGATTATTGTTCTTTACTGACTAAGCTTTCTATAGAATTTAAATTTGCTAAATTCTGATAAGTATTGGCCAAGTTATGGCCAATACAAGGTCTATGGTTTAAAGGGTGATTAAGGAACTCTTAACTATAGATCAAAATCCTAACTTTGCCAATTAGTGTCCAAATTAAGCATAATCAGTGACTATGAATTACAATTAGTACACTGATCATAATGACATGTGGTAGACTCAATTTGGACCTAATTTGACTAAGTTAAGACCTAATTAGGGTTTAGGATGATTAGTGAGTGATTAACAAAATTAATCACTCAAACACTAATCTAACCTTATAGATTGATTCTAAATGGTTCTAGGAGTCCTTTAAAACTTAACTCATTCAATTTGAATTACTAGATTTGCTAATATTCACTAATCAAGATTTAGAGTAATTAAGGAAGATTAGCAAATCTAAGTGTTGGATCTAAAATATTTTTACGGATTACTGTTAATTAGGTTCTTCTGATCTAAATTGATATTTGGATCATCAAATTTGGAGCTCAATTGACTAAGTTAAGGTCAATTGAAGTTCTAGGGTTAATTATCCTAATTAGGATTAGGACTTAAATGTGATTAGGCAAACACTAATCCAAACAGCAAGATAAACACTATCAAATTAATTCTTAGGGTTTTCTGATCACTTTAAGACCCATATTGGGTATGTTTGGATCATTGGGTACAAAGTTATGATTAGATGAAGGTTTGAAACATATTTGGATTTAAATTAATACTCTTAAATTTCACTATGTTAAATATTTATCCAAATTGAGATTTGACAGTTTCATAATAATTCTCATATTTTTCTGATTAATTTAGTATATTTATTTGTATATTTGGGATTTATATTTTTGGAGTTATTAAGGTTTAAAGTGTATAATTTAATTACTTAATTAATACTGTTTATTAAATTAAATAAATCTGTCATTATATAAACATTTAATTAATAATTATCTGATATATAATTATATATATAAAATATTTTTATTTAGTTTCTGCAGGTGGGACCCATCTGACGGGTTTGGCAGAGAGAGGCCATGTGGCTCCCTCTGATACGCCATTGAGACCTCAGCGGGACCCACAATACCAATCATAATTGACTGTGGGTCCCGCAGTCACAGCGCAAAACTTTGCGCCATCTGCACGGGTCTCTCAGGCCGGGATCGGGCCGATCTGACCCGGCCCAAACAATTCGCCTTCTTCGCTCTCTTCGCGATCTAGGGCATGACAAGGAGAGATCGCCGGTCGACGATGGAGCTTGACTCATATAGCAATGGATAGGTCTTGATCAGATCTACCAACTCATAACTAAAATAGCTTGCGAAGAGATCGAAATACATCCAAAAATCAAAACCCTAAATTCTAGATTTTTGAACGGTAAAAGAATCGAATCCCTAACTAATTTCACTGTAGTTCAATCACTAAATTCGATCGACTGCGTTCTAATTAACCCAATCGGATCCATTAAAATCTTAATCTGTATCATGAAATTGCAAAACGAAACAAGATTTGCACATTTTGAATAAGAATCAAGGTATAGATTCGTACCTTAAATGGGTGGCAGAGAGGGCTTCTAGCTTGCTATGGCCAATCGAGCTTCTTTAGGGTTCGGGAGGTTGAACCCGAGCAAAGGAGAGGATCGGGGGTTTTAAATCTAGACCTAAAGCGGCGGCACTTACCCCGGTAGGAGCCATCTGGAGCGGTCGCGGCGCTGCATCTGCCGCGCATGGCGAGCGAGAGCTCAGCGCGACACGCGCTGAGCATTCGGAGAAGACAAAGCCTGAGCCGTCTGATCTTGCGCCGAGATCTGATCAAATGGCTCAGATGCTTCCTGGCTGGCTTAGACGGCGGTTTAGCGGCGTGAGGATAAGAAACGGTGGGTTAAGTAATATAACGGAGGGCCGTTAAGTTTCAATATTTAAATATTTATTTAAATTAAATTATACAGATTTAATTAATTAATTTTAACCTATTAAATGTATCCCAAAATTTCCAATAAATCACCCTTAGCTAATTGAAGGGTGAGGAACACAACGGCGCACTCGGATTTTTGTTTCGACAATTATTTAATTATTTGATTATTTAGGGTATTTAAATAATATTAAAATATTCGACGAAAAATCAACGACTTCCAAATGCCTCCAAAATTTCACCACTAGCTAATTTGGGTGTTCTGAACGCAATGGTGAAGTCAGATTTTCAATCTGAGGTCTAGATAAAAAGTCAAATTCTAGGGTTTGAAATTTTCCAGAATTCTTATTTTGACTTTGTTGACTTCTTGGTTTGACCTAGGTTTCAGAGATGAGTTCTAGATTACTTAGTTAGTGACTTAGAACCTTAATTAAGACTTAGATTAGTCTTAATTGAGCAAAGTAACAACCTGGGTTGTTACACCATACTATATTCCCAATCTGGTGTATGTTTATATCAGACCGTACTACTCATAGTCTTTCAGTGATAGTTGAGTGATATATGTGGTGTGGCATATTTGGGGTGCAATCTTCTAGTGATATACAGTACATCATTTGACATTTCTTTGATCTTGATTCATGAATATTTGATGTTTCCTTTACTTTCAGTTCTCTTTTGTGTGATATTCTTACTTATTTAGCCTTTATTGTCTTACTTACTCAACTATTTCAATTTTTCCTTACTTAGTTTCTTTTCCCCAGTTTTCTTGCAGCTGTACTTTACTTTACTTGTTACTTGTATTTAGCTTTATTACTGTATAGTTAGTTGCGATGTGTTAGACTTCTTGTCTAACACGGGGTACTTTTGGGATCCGGCAATTTGCTAGATCCCAAGCAGTTTATAGAGACTGGGCAGGAGGACACACAGGAGATCCAGGAGGAGTACATGAAGCCTTAGTGGATAGGACATCTACCTTTACTCTCAGCTCTATTTCAGTACTATAATGGACCTTATTTACTCTGCATTTAAATTAGTCTGTAATAAATTCTGTATGTATCTTTTACTTTCTTTTTCTGAGATGATTATTTACTATTGCTTGTGATGAATGTATTCTGGATATATTGCTTTTAGCTTCTGCACTCTGTTATACTACTATACTTAGTATTGTGATGTGACCAGCATACTGGAAATGCTGATACATTGATGGCATATATTGGATCCTCACTCGTTCTTTAAATCCAATATACGTGTTAGTCTAATACTTAAGGTAAGTATTCTACTCTTATCTTAAGTTTTAGCTCTCAATCCTACTCTTAGGATTGAGTCAGCAGTCTTAAGCATGGCTTAGTCTTAGACCCGCCTATTTGGAAAGAGGGTTTTTTTTTGCTTGTATACCCATCCTCCAGAGTAGCGCATCGCTCCTTCGTAGGATGTACACATATCTCTTGTCTTTTGCGCACGGCGACGGGGCGGGGCGCTACAATATTCCCTTTCATCGTATCTTAAGACACTAATCTAAATCCTTGGCAAAACATAGTATCTAATGATTTGGATTAGTTTTATTCTTATCTAATATTAGGTATTATGGTGATGTATCAATGGTGAGTTAAGTAAACTTTAATATTGGGGTCGTCACAGCTAGATGGTGTAATGATAAGTTGAGAGACTTTGTCCAACTCTCAGAAATAAAAGAGTGACTCGCTCCAGTGTTGAATAAGATGTTACAGGGCTTATTATTTCTATAAATTGTACCTAATTATGAATGCAGTAATCTACTAGTTACTTTTAAGCAAGTAATAATAAAATGGTAGATTGGTTCAAAAGTGTATACCTGACACCACATTATTGTCTTCTGCGGCTTCAGTAGAAGTGAGGGTATAAACTCATGCTGGACCAGCCTGCTGCTTGATGTAAGGCTACCGAGTAGGCGGCTTCAGAGCATTTGGGCAAGGGACAATGGCTGTCTCATGCAGTTGAGCAGAAGGAGGAGGTGGTAGCACGAGACGGACTATCGATCTGATCTCCATCGATTATATCGTTTGTATGGATGGAGATGAGTGCACCCCTCGAAGAGGTCTACCAACGATGTTTCTGCCTCAAGTTGATATACCCTAGCTCTCCTAGGGTTCTCGTACTAAATGGTTGTCGTACTATAACTGCGCTTAGGCTCAGATGCCTCGTCAAGTTCAATCATCTTGGCAGATTCCTGTAGCTTCGCGAAGTTGGTCGAGCAGTGAGAGATGACTAGTCTCCGGATGGAGGGCCAAAATCTGCTCCAAAAGCAATGGCATCTATCAGATATTGTAGGGACGAGATTAGAGGCGAACCTTGCTAGTTGCCGGAATTCAAACTCATAAGCTGAAACTGAATGGCTTCCCTGCTGCAGCTTAAGAAACTGATCTGCCATTGTATGTCTGGCAAAGGTAGGGATGTACTGAGTCTGAAAGACCGCTATGAACTCATCCCATGAGATGTCTTCCAGTTCCCAATCCATGAATAACATATGGCAAATGTTGTCCCACCAATATTCTACCTCACCTTGAAGAAGATGAGTCGTCAGGCAGATTTCTTTAGAATCTAGGCACTTGATGTTGGTTAGGTTCTTCTCTACTATTTGTATCCACTTTACCGTATCAATAGTAGAGAGACTCCCATCAAATGTCAGGGGTCTAAGGTGTAGAAAGCTGTGTAGCAGTCTATCAGCAGACTGGGTGTGATGCTAAAATGAGTAGTGGGGTGTTATAGTGGTCTCAAGAACCAAGCAATTCTGGCTTATTTATGCTGTGAGCAGTCGCTCCATGCGCTCTGCCTATCGGGCTTGAACTCTGGCCGCTCTCCTGGCCTGCTTGGCCCGAGCCTTTGCGGCCTGCTTAGCTTGCTCCTGGTGGACTTTTGCTTGTTTTTGGTGGGATTCCACCATCATTTTGACCACTTTTAGCAAGGCACTAACCTTGCTGGATGAAGTGCTGGAGGGAGCAAGAGAAGGGCTCTGTCCAGGATTCATGATTTTTCTTGCTATAAACTAAATTAAAAATAGTACATTTTCAGAAATCTAGAAGGTAAGAGATTATAACATTCCATCTCTTTTATTAATCAGAAAAAAAATAAAAATACATCATCAGAAGTAGTAGATAGAACATAAGATAATGAAAGACAACAATTGGGAAAGCATAGAGTCTATCCTATGTATTCTTCAGTGAAGGCCTGGGAATAGTCAGCGTAGGTCATCTTTCGGCACAGGTGATCAACACCGTGTTTGAGTGTCCATTGTTTTTGGGCCCACCTCTCCTTGACGCAATCCTGGAGTAGTAGCTCGATAATGCTGAGCCGGATACAATCCGGGTAACTTAGCTCATCGAACATTTTGGTTATTCTTTGTAACCACTCCGTGCCTAGGATGGGGAAATCTAGTCCCCTGTATACAGTATCTTCTAGCATCCTTTCCAGTATGCTGGCTCCTGCTAGGGAGACTCCCTGGACTTCCCTCCCGTATCATTTTGCCATGAGCACATCAAATTTTCACTTATTTCAAAGTGGGTGTAGAAATTGCACACTGATATGATTGTGTGGTAGTATCCCTAAGTATCAAGATCAAGCATCATAAGAACAATGGTTCAATTCTGACTCTAATATTAAGATACAAAATGTGGAAAGTAAAATAGATAGCATAGGAAGGAATGCTAAAAGATCTATCCGATATATCTAGCAGTAAAGGTACGATGGAAGTCCGTATAGGTGACCTCCCTTTGCATTTCTTCACGCCGATGGGTGAGTGCCCATAGTGTGACGCTTCACCAATCCTTGACTCCACCGTGTAGGAGACGAGATACAATGGGGACTCTAATGTTGTCTGGGTAGTTAATTATTGCAAACACAAAATCTGCCCATTTTAGCCACTCCCTGGCTACAATGGGGAGATCGTATCCTTTGAATACACTTTATTGGAGTAGTCGATTTAGCAATCGGACGTCAGGGTCTGACATTCCTTCTACGTACCTCTCGTACTGCTGATGGAGTTGGATAATGTACTCTCACTTATCTTTAATTCATTGGTAATGCCACCTAAGCATCATCCTTGCACGTCTAATGATTTTCTAAGTTACATTAGTTTACTGATATTTTACTTGTGCATGCATTTCCATTTATATACTCTTATTATCTTGAGCTCATGATCATGGTGCTTGGATGTAACTCTGGTATTTAGTTAGTGATTGATTGGTAAAAGAATCATCTATTAGGCTGAGTGGAATACAAATTCCAATCTGACACCTTATGAAATTCTCTGATACTAAATGTGGTGCCTCACCCCCTGATTAACAAGATTAGAGCCAAGGGATGGTGTGCCACTCTAGCAAATCCCTCACTTATCATTCGATTAAGTAAGATCCACAGTCCACTAATAAGGGAAGGATGTGCATAGAATAGTTATGAAAATCAGTTAATAAATCTAATATACATACAGAGTGCAAAAGCAAATTGAAATAAACATTACATCCATTCACCATACATCAGGTAAGAAACAAAATATAGCTCAATAAATGATAAAGTGCAGAAAAGTAATCACAGTCACACTACCTGTATTATTATAATATTTAATGAATAGTATAAATAACTAAAAGTAAATATGAGAATCACAGTCACAGTTCCTTTCCTTCAGTACCCAGCTCCTCAAACCTATATGAATATGACATTATCGGTTTCATAATGCCAGGGTCCCAACCAATAAAAGAAAATCTTATTAGACAATTGTCTAAGTACACTTTAGGCTGAATATTTTAGATAAATTATTACTGTCACCATTTTATACTTAAACACAATAAAATGGAACTAAAAGTATAAAAGCAGTAAGCATACAAGAAATATGATAAGTCATAAATATATCATTTATAACTAAATAGAAAGTGAGGCAAAAAGCACACCTCAAGTAAACTAAGCAAGGAATGGGCATATACCTATATATAGTGTAGTAAGTAAAAGTACTGAAAGTAAAGTCTAATCCTAAACATGCTGATGATCATATGATATATGCTAAAAATAAAGATAGAAATCTAAAAAATGGTATATATAGTAAGCAGTAAAGTATAGCATCCTATAAATACATACAAGTGAGCAGGTAAATTAGGAAACATAGCTGACTGAAATATGCATCAATAATATAGTACGCAGTAAGATAAAACTAAAATAGGTATGTAAAGACTGCCATATCAAAAAATTGGCCAATCGGGCCCAGACAGAAATTCCCATAGCCTTTCTGGGCTAGGGCAGACAGAATAATAGCACTAAGGAGACATTAATTACAAATACAAAATCTTTTAGTTATTTTACTTTTATTTCTATGGACACATCTAGAAATAGCTGAGGAGTCAAGCACTTCTTCAAGACTATATGGGTTCCATGCTTAACACACACTCCTCAATGAGTAATATTAAGTATCCTTATTACTCCTTACCCCTGTTCATTAGGGTAAATGTGCACCAGAACCTACCAGAACATAACTGAACCCAAGGGAACTATTATCCTAATTATTCTATATTTTCATTTTATGCGCAAAGTTCTCTTATATGATATGTCCAAGGAATTAAGCAAAAAATACAAGGAATGCGTAGCACAAATAAATCAAGTAAGCAAGGGACTTTTCTATACATGGTGACACTATTGTTGTCTAATTAAATAATTCTAACTATTCTAAGTTACACAAGTTTAGGATCTCCAATTCTTACTATCGAGTGTAACTTAGAAGCATGGCCTTATAAGTTAAAAGGATTAAAACTGATCAAGTTCTAATCTAATTCAATCAAGTACGACTACAGGTTAAACCAATAAATCATAACGTCCTAATTTGATGAATTTAGACGTTCTATCTAAGATCTGATCAAGATCTACTAAACTATAGATTATTAATTAAACACCACGAGATTGTGCTTAATCATATAATCCAAAAAAGATAAGATATAAGATCTAGGTTTCAATCTAAAAGTGATCAATTGATTAAGGTAAATCCTATTAAGCAAATCAAACTTAATATGATGAATCTCCTATCCTGAATCTAGGGTTAAAAGACAAAATAATCAAAATAATTTATAAAATCTAGAAACTAATAAAACCAAAGATTCATTCATTGAATAACCCACTTATCTAATAAATGAAATCTAACCTATAAGCTAATCCTTGTCTTAGGAATAGACCTAAGTGAGGTTTAAGGTCCTAAGAAAAGACTTAGAGATAATTTGGGAAATTTAATTATCTTGACCTAATAACTGATTTTAACACTTAGAATGATTTTATTACAATTCTAATATTAGTTTTAGTGACTTAGAAGATAATTAAGGGGTTAAAGATGCTTAACCTAAATTTTGAGCAAAATGACTATTTTGCCCCTACTTAAGGGTCTAAAAAGCTACTTTTTGAATTAGGATTCCAAATTAGAATATATTATTGCCAAATGATTCCCTACTGTCTAACATAAAGATAGACAGTAAGTATGCTCAATTTGGATTCGAAATGGGTTATATAGATCCAAACTAAAGTTTTCGACCTAAGGGGCATTTTTGTAATTTACACCTAATGGAATCTCAAAGTTTATGTAGTTTACTATTAGTTACTATCAAGGATTCCATAGAGTTCAAAAACATTGCATTTTGAGGTCATATGGCTAAGTTATAGCTATTTCAGTTTTTAGGGGCAATTCGATAATTTGTCGGTCAACAGGAGATAAAAATCGAACTTTTCCATTTGAGATCCAATTTTAACAAACTTAGTTTCTATAGTTTTCCTATAATATATTGAGTGTGTTGACAGAGAATAAACCTAATTTGGACTTCAAATGGTCAAGTCATGGCCTAACAAGTGTTAGTGGTATTTTGGTCATTTTAGGGTAGGGTCCTAAATGTTACTTTTCAAACTAAGTTCTAAATGGGGAAACTAATACTTTTATAGTGATAGGGTTAATCTTCTGAGTATTTTAAGACCCATATTGACTATATTTGAACAACTAGGTTAAAAGTTGTGAGAGATTATTTAGGTCATAAAATATCATTATGTTATACTTATCCCGAAACTAATTTTTGAATTACGTCATTTGACTTATTTTATTTTTCTGAGTAAAATGAGACTTATATTAGCTATATTTGGATTAATATTTTTAAAATTATGAGACTTTAAAGTT
Source organism: Gastrodia elata (assembly GCA_016760335.1). NCBI lineage: Eukaryota > Viridiplantae > Streptophyta > Magnoliopsida > Asparagales > Orchidaceae > Gastrodia > Gastrodia elata. The sequence goes on from CM028682.1 coordinate 23,233,661, forward strand.
TTGAATTAAATAAATGAAATTACTATTCATATCTATGGTTAAAAATAAATTTACTGTATTCATTAATTATCAAATTATTCAAATCTATTTTAAATTAGCATTAATTATTTATTATTTAACCTTTTATTTAATTACTTAATTTCAATATTAATCTACTATTTAATTAGGATTAACATTAATTAATTACTTTTAAACCTAGTTAATTAATTATTGTATTTCTATTAATCATTTACTATTTAATAATTATTAATAATGACCATTATATTAAAGTTTTCTGCATTTAATTAATTAAATAGATTAATTAAACTAAACTTAATTATTATTTAATTAATTTAAGTAAGATTATATTAACAACACATTTAATTATACTATTATCCTGTAATTTAAGAAATTTCCTGTTTAATTATTAAGTAATTTTAAATATACTGTTAATATTAATTATAATTAATCATATTAATAAATCTTATATAATTATATATATATATATATTTATACTTGATAATATATTACTAATTATTTAATTAAGCCAATTATACTTGATAAACTACTATTTAGAATATTGCTTAGCCATTAATTAGATCCATTAAGTTAATTAATCTTAATTATTTACAAATGCATTTTCTGATCCACTAATAATATATATATATATATATATATATATATAATTTTGTTAAATCCTTTGTAGATGATAGTGGTGGTGGGACCCACGCATGCCACTTGGCAGCCCACGGTTGGCTGAGCCATGCAGCGGGGCCCGTAGCACACGCGGCGTTACGGGATTCACCTCTGAGGTTGACAGGGTTTGCCCGATGTTTGCTGAATAGACCGCGGGACTCACGCTCTCGTTTTCCGCCACGCATGCGGCCCGTACGTGAGGAAGCGGGTCAAGCCCGGTGGACCTGGCCCGACCCGAAGGGTGACGCCCTTGTCCCGAGCAGAGAAGCTAGGGTTCAAAATTTCGACAGCTTCCCGGCGGTGCACGGCATCTAACCACATGCCATGTGGTAGGTCTCGGCCTCCTCTTGCTAAGTAGGGTCGGAATGTAGGTCGTGGTGCACCGCGGTGTCCTCATGAGCAAACCCCAATCCCTAAGACTCGGCGAGGGGCGGGTTCGACGAAAGGAACTGTGGAATTCGGTCCAATTACGGCTACTTGAGACACTACTAACTAGATCTAACTCGTTCACGTCCTAATCTATCGCATGCAATGAGGCAATGAAGGGAGAAAATAACAATCGAATGAAAGTGGGGGGGGGGGGGGTTTCAGAGCGTACCTTCTTCAGGTGGTGCCGATTGAGCTGTTGAGCTAGGGTTCGAAAGAGATCTCCCGAGGTTCAATTCACGCCAACGGACGAACCTGAGCACCGACGAGGGCTTATGGGATCCTGGGCGGAGCCCACGATGTCCTAGCAAGGTGAGGTTGTCCATTGCGAGCAGCGACGAGCCACCGGCTGCGCGGGCTGAGGCCGATCAGGACGACAAGCTAGGATCGTTCGATTGGTCGGATCGGACGATTCGATTCCGACCATTTGATGGAATGGCCCATCCTAACGACAGGCACGGATTCAAACGACATCGGGAATACAGTAATACTTTATAATTATTTATATAATTTACTTAAATTGAATAATAACAATGAATAATTTCATTGCATCCACCAATATTATTATTATTTTTTTTTTATACATCACCCCTTAGCTAATTGAGGGGTGACGAACGCAACGATAAGGTTAGATTTTTGATCTGACGAGTATTTTAATTTCCCAATTTTTGGGGTATTTAAATATTATTAAAATATTCATCAAATTTTTGACGACTTTCGATTGACTTGAAAATATCACCCCTAGCTAATTTAGGAGCAATGAGCGCAATGGCGAAATTCGTTTTTTGATTTAAGGTCAAAATAAATAGGTCAAATTCTAGGGTTTCTGAATTTTTCCAAAATTAGGACTCAATATTTGACTCTTGATTTAGACTATGACTTAGGGAATAACTCATAATGACTTGATTAACACTTAGGATTAAGATTAAGACTGAGATTAGTCCTAATTAACTAAAGATAACAACTTGGGTTGTTACATATATGCACTAAATTTGATAAAATTGATCAGTGTTGCTCTCTACTTCATAAATTAAAATATAGGTTAATAAAATGATATCATTTTGAGATTAAAAATAATATTCATCAAGTAATTAATATTCTTAAATAAGACCTAAGATGGTGTCTTAATTATGATTAAGCTTATGAATTAATAAACTTAATAAGTCTTAATTATATTAATGTATAAAGGATAGCCAACTTAGTACATAACAAAGTGTAACAACCTAAGGTTATTATTTAATTTTAATCACCATATTAGCTTAAGAACCTCTTTATTAGTCTTAAAAAGGTATTAAGACCAATTCATGAAGTTTTAGTGGTATTTGGAACTTGTTTGAGTAAGATGAATATTTTGAGCAATTTATTTAATTAAAAAAATGAGATAATTATTTAGATCTCAAACAAAAATTTCGACTCCATTTTTGAGTTTCTCATACCCAAATTAGTTAAGGGTAAAATTTTGGGAATTTTTGAAGTTCATTTGGTTAGTGTTTAAGATTTATTAAATTAATTCTATTAATTAAATAAATTATTTATGATTATTTAAATCATGTTAGTTGTCGGGATCCACCATTCGATTATTTTGCACACAAATCAGATGGCTATGATCAGATCAGAGTCATTCACAAAATCGGAGGGCTACGATTGAAACCAAGGTCGCCTTCTACTAGTTGACCCTAAGGAGAGTTGCGATAGATGGGTTAGAGTATCAGATCCACCACTCCACCCCCTCAAGACAGAGTCGAACCCTTCCTGAGGGTCTATTAGGCTAATTGCGCATGAACAATGCTATCATCGGGGCTTGGAATCATGTTGCATAGGCGTAGCGAGTTAGCAAAATTGATGACCGGGAACAAGAGGTACCTCCCTTATATAGGCCTTAGAGTTGTCAATACTTCATACATTGATTTCTTTTATGCATTTCTTGTGGCGCTACACTTGATTGAAGGCCCAATTATGCCTTATTGAGCAAATCGAGCTCAATGTGGCTTTGGCTGCAATAATGTTGCACAATGGCCCGAAGCCACAGTGAGCTCGAACGCTTCTCATTTGATCCCCACGATCTAAGCCTTTGGAATTGAGCTATTAAGACCCTAAGCCTTGAAGTATCATTGCCCGATTAATGACGATAAGAGTTGTTAGAACTAGAGCTTTAGGTGCCTACGGGTAGGTCTCTATGAAGGCTTTATTTTGATATAGATTAGACTAGCTAACATCACTTGGTTAGAGAATATTCAACTGCCCTAATTTCACCCATGCTATTCTTCCATCGGGATTAGGAACAACATCTGGTGGGCCAGCTCTGTCCAGCGTGGCACTGTCTCGGGCCCTGCGCATGCGGGCACTTTACGTGCGTGCGGAAGCCACCCCGACCAACTGCTTGTGTGCATGCGCTTAAGTGATGAGTATAATAACCCCAGTGTCGTTACCCATTATTGGGTAGTCCAACTATCTTAATATCATTACTATTATATTTCTAATAGTATTAGAAGCTAACACTTGAATTTTGGTACTATTTGGAGATTGATCATTTTTGATAAATATTTTGAATATCTTAAATAACCTAAAAATTATCTAAATCAATTTGACATCCAAATCAAAGTCGGAGTTTGCCATTGAAATCCTCACCCAAAATTAACTAGAGATAAACTTTTGGCAATTTTTAAAAGTTGTCAAATTGTCCCAAATATTTCAATATATTTTAATGCTAAAAAAATCAAGATAATTAAATTGATCTATGTATTAAAATCTAACTTCATTTTTGTGTTCCTCATCCTCAAATTAGCCAATAGTAAATTTTTAAGATTTTTCGGAGATCGTTTAGTTACTTAATTTTCATTAATTAAAAGCTAAATTATTAAATAATTAATTAAACCATATCCAACAGTCCTTAATGACCTACCACAGAGATCCTGTGCTCGGATCCTGCACACGGGACAACTGTTCGATTCAATCTTAACCGTTGCATCTTTTCCATAACTCAATCGAACGGTTGTAGAGTGACCCAATAGCCCTAGTAGGATCTGATCGTTGGATCGAGCTATCGATCCAATGACCAGAATGCGACAGAGTAGTGTTACTCAATCGTGTTCTGTCGTCCTGGCCACGATCAAGAGGGCACAAGCCATCGTACTACGGTCACTTGGCTGGCTGTTAGAAGACCCATTTAAACACTAAAGATTTAACCCATCCTCTCCTGATCATCTCTTACCTCTTGGTGCTGCGTATCAAGTATAACAACCCAAGTTGTTTCCCAAATCAATTAGGTCTAACCTAAGTCATAATCTTGATCTTAGTACACTAATTAAGTCATTAAGAGTTTGCCACTAGGACTAGTCCAAATCAAGAGTCCAATGGATCAAAACCCTGATTTTAGGAAATCCAGAAATCCTAGAATTTGACATATCTAAATTGACCTCAGATTTCGCCATTACGTTCATTGCCCCCAAATTAGTTATGGGTGATGTTTTGGAGGCAATCGAAAGTCATCAAAATTTTGTCAAATATTTTAATAATATTTAAATACCCCAGAAAATGAAAAAAATTAAATACTCGTCGAAATCAAAATTCGATCTTGTCGTTGCATTCCTCACCCCTCAAATAGCTAGGGGTAAATATTTGGAATTTTTTAGAAGTCATTTAAATATTTAAAATTAACTAATAAAATCAGAGAGTCAATTAATTATTTATTATAATTAATATTTAACTATTTTAATAGGGCGGGACCTATTTTTGCTTATCAGGTCAGACATTCCGCCATTGCTATCGTGCCAGATCTGAGGGCGTGCAGGGTCAGATCCGTTGGCCTGAGCGACTCGCACCGTTCGATCAGAGGATCGAATCGAACGATCTGAGCCATCGTCTCCCTCACGAAGATCGCCTGCGCCACGCGGCGCTTTGCCGCTAGCACTAGCCTAACGGTGACCCTCCCGACCATGCAGACTCCACAAGTAATCCATTAAAGACCTCTCCACGCATAAGACACACCATTTTGCATAACTTAGAACCAAGTGCGTGCTTTCGAACCCTAAGCTCTCTCACGATCGTCCGTTCCAGGTACCCGATCTCCCCCATCTTACATTCAATTCACATGATCCTTGTTCAGCACCCAATTGCATGTTTAGGATTAGAAATTGATCAGCTTCGATCAGAATCAATCAAAGCCGATCGAGGCAATTTGGAGACAACGGTATAGTACATACCGTTATCAGAAATTCACCGAGCACTAGGACCTAGGGCTTGACCTCACAGCCATCTCAGTACATCTCAGTCGATGGTCCAACCGTTGTTGGGAAGGTAAGGTCGAGCCCTACTCAAAGACGTGCGGGCCGAGCCATCATACTGCCGTTACCACTGCAAACACTCGTGCCCTATGCGCCCTATCTCTGTGCACAGCGGGGAAGAGGAAGCACTACGGGTCAGACCAGGTTGACACGGCCCAAACCCGCTTTCACGGGTTTAATCCGTGTCAGCAGACGCATCGCGTGCGGAGCCTGCGGGACTAGATGGCGTGCATGTATTCGTCTGCATGTCGCGTGGCGCCCGCTTTTGATCAGCGGGTACCCAACTGGTGGGGCCTGCCTCTGTGTCACGGTCACCTCGATCGTAGCGGTGGGTTTCGCTCTGAAGCTTGAGTGCCTACCACACATCCTGTGTAGGGCCAGCCCCAGTCTCACGCCCTTCAGATGGCCGCCGCGTGTCATCTAATGGGACCTACGGCTCTGTCCCGGCCTGCCAACGACTGCCACGTGTCTGCATGGGTCCCATTGCCCATTTAAATTATTTTAATTAATCTGTTTATATTTTTTAATGATTATATTAAAATAGTTAGAATTAATTTAAGATAGTAAGGTTTTAATTAATTTAATTTGCATAAATTAAATTAATTAAATTCCAAAAACTTTAATGCTCTATAAAATAAAACCCATAGCTCCAAATATATTATATATATATATATATATATATATCTGGTTTAATAGTTTTCTAGATTTTATAATTTACTTTTGATTATTTTCAATCTTAGATTAAAAGTAGGAGAATCATCCTATTAAGCTTGATTTTGCTTAATAAGGATTTGCCCTAATCTTTAATTCACATTTCAACTTAAAAACCTTAGATTCTATGTTTGATCTTTGGATTATATGATTAAACTCTAGCTCATAGTGTTTAATTTGTAATCCTTAATTTGAGAGATCTTGATCAGATCTTAGTCTAGAACATCTAAATTCATCAATTAGGATGTGATAATTTACTATTTAACTTGTAGTCGACCCTGATTGAATTAAATTAGAAACTGATCAGTTCTAATTGCTTTTTAACTTGTAAGGCTTTGCTTCTAAGTTACATAGGAATTAGAGATCATAAACTTGTGTAACTTGGAATAGTTAGAATGATTAATTAGATAACAATAATGTCACCATGGGTAGAAGAGTCCCTTGCTTACTACTTGATTAATTATGCCACGTATTCCTTATATTTTATGCTTATTTCTTTAAACATGTCATGTAAGAGAACTTTGTGCATGAAATGAAAATTTAGAAAAATTAGAACAACAGTTGCCTTGGGTTCAGTTATATTCTGGTAGGTTCTGGTGCACATTTACCCTAATGGACAGGGGTAAGGAGTAATAAGGATGCTTAACATTACTCATTGATGAGTGTGTGTTTAGCTTGAAACCCATATAGTCTTGCAGATGTGCTCGATCATGCACAATCTGATTGAGTGGTCAGGATCTGTCTCATGAGTAGAGAGCTGAGAGCCGTTCAATCGATCTATCGATCGAGCGACCCTTGCACGATCCCTATAAATCCTGCCAAGAAAGGAATTGTGCACTTGCTGCAACAGCCAGAAGTGCTCACCATACTTCCAGCTCACCTCGCAGCTCCCAACTAGTCCCCAAAGCTTTCAATTTTCCTCCTATTACTATTGTAAGCTCATGAGAGATTTGGAGTGCCTGCTACCATCGATTAATGCTACAAGTTATCGAATTCTAATTCCTTAATCTAGTCTGTAGAATTAAATGAGGCATGCCTTTAATTATGCATTTTACCTAGCAATCATCTTCATTTCCACCTCAAACCCTTATTCTAAGCCTTGGGCTTGATTTGACCCCAATTCATTAGCCATCCACAGTGCTACATAGTGTTCGCCCGAGTTTGCATTTTTGGGACCTAAGGAATCACCTAGTAATGGCCACCAATGATGTCAGGCAAAGTTGCCAGGCTTGGCACATCGGTCGCAATGCCGGCTTCACACTGACATGCAGACCAAACTGTAAGGAGTCTGGGAACGGCTGGGATCCAAGAACCTAGCTCCGTTCCCTTTGCGCTACTGTTGGGGAAGATGGAGCGGACCCTGACTCATGAACGGTTCATGTGATTTTCTTTGGACCAGACCGATTCAACCCCTGTGGACTGCACTGTCACACATAGTTTGATGCGCATCCTCATGTGGACACCCGTCGACTGATCCTTGTCGACGCATGGTCCTCTACGCCATCCCACATTTAACGTCAGCACTATTTTTCATGCTGCCTTATTTTTGGAGTTGCACCACTTTTCTGTGTTGCGCTGAGTTCAGCGCTGCCGGTTGATGTATTAAACAAATGTATTAATGATTAATATGCATTTAATTAATATTAATTTAGGAAATCTTCATTTAATCATAACTTTGTATATACACATCCAAATTATACAAAATTATATATCGTTTTATTTAAAAAAAACGAGAGGAACACATTGGTATAATTTAATTTAGGATTTGAAGCTTAAGTTTCTTAATCATTTTTTAATCATAATTAGGAGTCCTAAAAATCCTAATTTTCAAATGTTGTCCAATTTTGACTTACTTAGTGTCTCATGCTTCTCCTTATGATATGAGGATTGCATATTTACTATTAATTTTGTGATTGGACAACATTTGGATAATTTGGGTATTTGGCTCATAAATTCTTCATATTATGTGATTTTTGTTAACTAGATACTTGTATGTGTAGGCTTTAATGCCTTAGGACAACAAACCTATTTATTTATTTTGACTTTCATGTCACTTTGATTTGTGAGATTTTGGTTGGATTAGGTAGTCAAATGCATTGTATAGATTAATAAACTTGTTATTCAAGCCTCAACATTAGGAGAGATAGTGTAGGATGTGAATCCTAACCTTGATTTATTGCCATTCCAATTGTAACTAACCTATTCAATAGGTGCAATTAGCCATTAGCACACTTCTACATATAGGATGTGAATCTATTAGGATTATTTGCTAACACTTAGAAGTAAGCCTAGTGACCTTTCCCTTTTAGCTTCAAACTTCACTTTTAAGCTTCCTAATCCATAATTTAACATCCCTTAGTGCTCTAGTGTGATTTAGACTCCCTCTAAGCTTTGGTACCCTTATAATTATTAGTTAGCTTAGAACTTGTAGATTGCAAAGTTTCCTTGTCCCTCACTTTTAGGACCTCCTAGTGATGTGCTTAGCTACTCTAGTGACTTTAAGCTAGAAACTAACAAACCTAAGTTGCCATAGTTAGATGTTGATAGCGAACCTACAACTTGCACCTTTTAAGTTTAGTAAGCATATAATCTTTATCAATCCCCATTAGCTCTCTAAGCCTTGAATTTAGTAACAAATAATGATTATGTGGCTTAGGATTAGTATAGGATTAGCCTCATGTTGCATCATTATACATATAAATTACTTTGTCACTTACCTAAACCTAAATCAAACTACTATTTTCCAAATATAATTTTATCATAGTTTTACTTTCAATTGAATTAGAGTTATTGATGTCTAAGTTAATTGGGAGTTTAATTAGCTCCAATCATTAAGTTAGACAACCTAACTTAGACAACACTGTATATCATATAATTTACTATTACTTGAATTGCTTGAAATGCTGATTTGGTTTGAGATAACAACCTTGAACATTTGTAAAGATATTGTGCATAAATAAAATATTCATAACATAAAGCTTAGGGGTTTCATATGTAGAATGTTGAACCAACGCAAGCTACAAAGTAACAAGGAGACCTCACATGTCCCAGAGGGAAAATGTGAGTGTTTTGGAGACTCCGCTTTTCTACTTAGTTAGGTAGACGTGCTTAACTCACTCATTTTATAATTTATTCCCACAAATGGAAAACTTAAAATAACTTGAATAATTAAATATTTAATTATCACAATATTATTGATTGTTAATACTTTTTATAGCTTTTTGGCTATTCTTACTTATCATAGTCTTTGACTATGTTTACTTAGTCCATGTGACTAAGCCTTACTTTACTTTACCTTACTATTCAATTCTTACTTTTTTACTTTACAGTCTTTACTTTATGCAATGTATATTGTTTTATATTCATTTTAGGCTTTACTGCTTCAGTCATTTTTATGTGCATAATATTTATTGAACATATTCATATATTCATTGTATGCTTTTATATGCATTTTAGTAGCTTTTAGCCTTATTAAGATGCCTATTTTCTTTTACTTGTTGCAAGCAAGAGCAAATCTACTTGTTAGTTCTTACTATATTAATTTGCTTAGTATCTCTTATATAGTTCTTACCCTTTACTTTGATGCTTAGTGCTCCGCTTATAGTTTTTAATTGTAAAGCTGCATATGTGATATGCAAGTAAAATTAAATTAAAACTTAGCACAATATTAAAATGTACTTAGATTTTTTAGTCTAATCACTTATTTTTATTTTATTGACTGTGCCCTACCGTATTTAAAACTAAATACATCAAATCAAGAGCAACTTCTGGATAGTGGAGCTGGGTATAGTGCTGGCTATTTGTAGACTGAAGATTCTGTTTTCACACTTTTTTACTACTTCAGTGAGGATGAGAGAAATTTACATTTAATTTTATTTAATTCAGTTTGTAATAACTTAATTTTTGCGATGTATTTACATTAATTCGTGATGGATTTACTTTCATTTATCTGCTTGGTTTAGATAGTGGATTGGATGCATTTACTTGTTATATTTTTCCTACTTATTTAATTTACTACTTAACTTACCAACCTCACAAAAATTCTTGGCCACATAGCACTTAATATTGGATTAATTTCTTTCTAACTTAGTGTTAAGTGCTATGGTAACACCCTAGTATTGGATTGATTTCTTGATCTTATATTTGGGCATTACAACTGCTTTTATTATAATTATAAATGAATAATACGATATATGGTAAACATAAAATAAATAAGTTTAGTGAACCCTAAAATGCACTTAGATTTTATAAGTTTAATCATTGGTTTTATTTTATTGATCGTGTCCTACTATATTAAAAACCAAATATGGTAGAACATGAGCTTAAACTTAAGGTAGACCTTGATCTTCAAAAGCAATTGTGAAGACATAATAGTTCTCTTTATTTTATCCCATGAGGATAAGAGTTATTATGATATTTAAATTGTTTTATAATAATTTTAACTCTGAATGCTTTTGCATTTATTTTTTGTGATGAATGCATTTTCTTTCTTTTATTTTGGTTGGTTTGGATGATAGATATAATTATATTTATTGTATTTTTATTGATTATTTTCATTGTCTCAATAGATTCTTAGCCATATAGTGCTTAATAGTGAGTTAGTTTTTGACTAATTCAGTATTAAGTACTACGGTAACCATTGTGTGGGTTATTATATACCAAACTTAACAGTAGGGTGTTACAAGATTGCCGGAGGAGTGCTACTGAGCTCGTTGGGGTCCGTCAGCCTTAAATAAATAATTATTAGTACTAAGAGTTACTTGTTGTAACAACCTGTGGTTGTTACATAGTTTTAGACATTTAAATTAGTTAAAACCATTGCTATTAAACTTCTAATAGAATTAGGAGCCAGTACCTAAAATTTGGTGCAATTTGGAGATTGTTTGTTTTTGATAAAAATTTTGAGCAATTTAATTGCAACAACACTAGTTATTACTCTAGCTAAACCAAGTTAATTTAAGCTAAACCAAGCTTTGATTATCAATCCATTATACTCAATGGGTCATTTTAGCCTAACCCTAAAAGTTTGGAACCAATCGCAATTAAATTGATCAACCTAGCTATTTTTGCCTATTTTTGGACCCTAAAAATTAGCTAAATTAATTTGATCTCCAAATTAAAATCTAATTTTATTTTTGAATTCCTTGCACCCTAATTAGCAAAGGATGAATTTTTGGGAAGTTTTGAAGCTCATTTAGTCCTAAATTGATTTAAATTTTATTTGGATTATTATTTAATTAATTAAAGAATTATATTGTTTAAATTAAAAATATTTATTATTTTTATATCTGTGGGATTTACTGTGGGGACCGCGGCAGATCTGTTACGGGGTCCTGACAGTGGCGCATAAGTTTCCGCAAATGATCGCTCTAGCACGCATCTTAGCGTGGTCCATCCAACAACGTACGCTAGCCGCGCCTAAATCTAATCTTATCCATGGGATCAACCCTTCACATCTGATGGCTATTGTCTTCTCCACATTTAATTGGTTAAGTAGTGCATTAGAGACCATCCAGATTCAATGCATCTATGATCAGACGACCCCTAGTGAGCATAGCACTATGGATCCTCTCCTCCAACTTGCCTCTCACTTGCTTGGTCTCCCCCTGATAGCTTGACCCTCCATAGGCCTAGTGGCAGTACGGGATCACCCTAATCTTCCTCTTTTGCCCTTGAGTCCAACGGTCTGCCAGCTTCCTTCTCCATGAATTCCCCTTGGTCGTTTCATCATTACCTCTCACTCGGGCCGAGCCTAAGCCATGGAAACCATCCATAGACCTCCCCATTGCCTATAATTACCCTTGGGACATCACAGTGAGTCCCTTTGCTTACTGAGATCCGTCATTTTCCCTAGTTGATTTCCTTAGAGATCTTAGCACTCTCGCCAATCCCTGCTGATATGTACCACTGATAGAGGGCTAGGCCTGGTGTTCAAACTTCCTGTGCTTCTCCTCGAGTTTCCTAGAAGCTTCAGCTCCTTTTAATTCCTCCTTAAATGTCTCTGTCATCACCATTTCTAAGTACTAGCTTAATCACACTGAGTCATGTGGAGTCAACGTTTAATTAAGCAGCAAGGAGAGCCTCTGGATGTTGTCTAGCTTTCCTTAGCCTCCTAGGAAATCTGTGCTGGCAATTGGGATCAATTGGCCTCAGTCCAGACAGTGGTTGCTCACTATCTGAACAAATTTAGTGCCCATTAAGGTCGGAGCCACCTCACTAAACACTGAAGCCCTATTCCACCCAATTTTATCTCGAATCTTTTTCTCTAGATCAGTCGAACATATTCTGGTTATCACTAGGGTCTGAGCTAGCTCTAATCGATCCTATCTCTGAGTGTTTGTCTTTATGCAAATGTGTATAGATTATCATGAGTTGAATAAAGTCACTATCAAGAATAAATATGCTTTGCCCATAATTGATTATTTGTTTGACAAGCTATCTAGAGTTGTCATCTATTCAAAATTAATTTAAGGTCTGGTTACCATCAGCTAGAAGTAGGGGAACCTGATGTCGAGAAGACAACTTTTCGTACTTGTTAAGGTCATTTTGAATTTCTTGTGATGTCCTTTGGACTCACTATAGCGCCATCGATATTTATGGGCTTGATGCAGCGAGTCCTTAAGCCATATTTGGACAAATTTGTTATCGTCATCATCGATGACATTCTCATTTACTCTCAAACTCAAAAGGATCATGAGGATCATTTAAGGATAGTATTATAATCATTGCGCGATCATTAGTTATATGCCAATTTTTCCAAATACAAATTTTGGCTAAAATTCGTTGCATTCTTGGGTCATATAGTCGATGCCCAAGGTATCCATATAGATCAAAAAAAGGTAAGTGCAATACAAGATTAGGTATAACCCAAGTTAGTTACAGATATTATAAACTTTTTGGGATTTGTTGGTTACTATAGAAAGTATGCTAAAGGCGTCTCTCATGTTACCTCACTTTTAGCTAAATTGACTCAGAAAGCCGCACCTTTGGTTTGGAGTCCTGAATGCGAGGAAGCATTCCAAACCCTAAAAGATGCTCCAGTGCTTTTTTTGCCCAAATAAGGTTTGAAGTATCAGGTATACACCGATGCCTGTAGACTTGATTTAGGTTGTGTATTAATGCAAGAGGGTAAGCTGATTGCTTATGCCTCTCATCAATTAAAACCTCACAAAAATAATTACCTCATTCATGATCTTGAACTTGATGCTGTAATGTTTGCCTTAAAGATCTGGTGTCATTACTTATATGGGGTTCAATGTTCCATTTTCATTGATCATCAGAGTCTGAAGTATATCTTCACTCAGCAAGAATTGAACTACTGACAAAGAAGATGGTTGTAGCTCATCAGTGATTATGATCTAAGTATTTAGTATCACCCAAGTAAGGCAAATATGGTGGCCCATGCACTTAGTCGTCATGCTTCCCTATCTACTATGATTACTTCAAGTTTGTTAGAAGAAGAGTTCTGTATACTCAAAATTTCTCTAGCATGAGGCGATATGCTAAGTTCGCTTCTGATTAATATTAATGTGGAACCCACTTTTCACAAAGATTTCTCCATATTGCAAACTAAAGATGAAGATTATCTGAAGTTCAAAGTTGACATTGAACGAGGTTGCCATCAGGATCTGTAGATGCGTATTAATAAAATCTATCATGTCAATCGTCTGTGGATTCCTAAATACATGCATCACAAAATTCTTATTGAAGGTCATAATTCTGGATATCACATTCATCCAGGCAGTACTAAGATGTGCCAACACTTAAAGTAGTCCTTTTGGTGGCCTTTTATGAAAAAGAGAGTAGCAAATTTTGTGGCTAAGTGTCATGCTTGTAATCTAGTGAAGGCCGAGCACCAAAAGCCTAGTGGTCTTCTGCATCCTCTGGAAATCCCTGAATGGAAATTGTTTGATATCTCGGTGGATTTTGTTATGGGATTGCCTCGCACAAACTCTGGTGTTGATGCAATCTGGGCTATCGTCAATTGATTAACTAAATTAACGCATTTCATTTTTATCAATCAGAATGACTTTGTTAAGAAGATCGCAAAGCTTTATGTTAAAGAGATTATCAGGCTGCATCGTATCCCTAAGTTGATAGTATCCGACAGAGATAGTAGGTTTACTTATAAGTTCTGGAAAGCAGTGCACCAAGATCTGGGGACTACCATAGCTATGAGTACAGCTTTTCATCCTCAAATGGATGGTCAGACTAAAAGAGTAAATCAAGTTCTTGAAGATTTGCTTAGGCTTTGCATTCTTGATTTCATCAATTCCTAGAAATATCATATCCTATTAGTGGAGTTTGCATATAACAACAGTTTTCAAGTTAGTATTAAAATGTCTCCCTATCTGGCCTTATATGCCAGAAAGTGCAGTATTTATATGGCATGGTCAAAAACAGAAAGTATCCAGCTTTATGGATCTGAATTGGTTGAAGAAACTAATAGAAAGATTCATCTAATTCAGTAAAGAATCTGCTCTGCTCATGATCGTTAGAGCAAATATTATAATGCTCATCACCATCTCTTAGAATTCAGTGTTGGAAATTCTGCTTATATGAAAGTAAGTTCGATGAAGGGTGTCTAAAGATTTGGCATAGCATGGAAACTCAGTCCCCGTGATGTGGGACCTTTTGAGATACTAGCTAAGCCAGGATTATCAGCCTATAGGTTGAGTCTTCCTAATGACTTTGCAGCTATTCACAACATATTCCATATGTCATCATTAAGAAGATATCTCAGAGACCCTTCCCAGCTCGTTCAGCTTCCAGCAGTGGAAAGCTAGCCTGATCTTACTTATGTCAAAGAACCAGTTAAATTCTTAGATTTCGATCAAAGTTAGCGAAGGAATCGTTCAATTCCAATGGTTAAAGTTCAGTGGAAGAACTGATCGTTACAAGAATCTTCTTGGGAAAAAGAAGTGGATATGTGTCATAAATATCTGCAACTCTTTGCAAACTTAGGTACTTCTCCTATCCCTTTCTCTTGAGCTACCGTTCAATATTTCAGTTTCATAGTACTTCTTCACTTGAGTGATGTCGAGGATGACGTCGTTCTGAAGTGAGGGAGTTTGTAACAACCTTAGTTGTTATCCTAGCTGAACAATGTTATATTAAGCTAAACCAAGCTTTAATTTTCATTCCATTATACTCAATAGGTCATTTTAACCTAACACTAAAAGTTTAAAATCGATCGGAGTTAAATTTATCAACTAACTATTTTTGCCTATTTTTGGACCCTAAGAAGTAGCTAAATTAATTTGATCTTCAAACTAAAATCTAATTTCATTTTTGAATTACTTGCACCCTAATTAGCTAAGGGCAAATCTTTGGGAATTGCTTGAGCTCATTTAGTCTTAAATTGGATTTAAATTTTATTAAGATTATTATTTAATTAATTAAAGGATTATATTCTTTAAATTAAATATATTTATTAATTTATATCTGTGGAATTTGCTGTCGGGACCGCGACAGATCCGCTGCTGAGTTTTGATAGTGGCGCATAGGTTCCCACAAATGATCGATCTAGCACGCATCTTAGCGCGGTCCACCCAATGGCATAGGCTAGCCATGCATAGATCTAATCCTATCCATTAGATCAACCCTTCGCATCTGATGTTTGTTGTCTTCTTCAACATTTAATCGGCTAAGTAGCGCATCAGGGACTGACTAGACCCAACAGCTCTGCGATCAAATGGCCCCAAGTGAGCCTAGCACTGTGGATCTTCTCCTTGAACTCGCCTCTTGCTCACTTGGTCCTCCCCCCCCCCTCCAACAGCTCGACCCTTCGCAAGCCTAGTGGCAATATGGGAACACTATGATATGTTTCTTCAGCCCTTGAGTCCAATGGTCTGCCGACTCCCTTCTCTCTGAACTTCCCTCGACCATTTCATCATTATCTCTCCCTCAGCCTGAGCCTAAGCCATGGCTCCCAGCCATGTCAACCATCCCTAGACCTCCTCACTACCTATAAAATCTCTTAGGACATTATAGTGAGTCCATTTGCCTAAAGCCTTTGGAGCTCTCGACACTCTCAACAATCCTTGCTACAGTGTACCACTAATAGAGGCCTAGGCCTGATGTTCATACTCCCTGTACTTCTGCTCAAGTTTCCTAAAGCCTCCAACTCCCTTCAATTCCTCCTTAGACATATTTACCGTCGCCATATCCAGGTGCTAGCCTAATCCCATCAAGTTGTGTGGACTCCACGCTGAATTAAGTAGCTAGGAGAGGCTCTGGATGTCATCTAGCTTCTCTTAGAATCCTAAGAGGTCCATGCTAGCTTTTGGAATCGATTGGCCTTAGTCCAGATAGTGGTTTCTCACTGTCTGGATAACTTTAATGCCCTATGCAGTTGAAGCCACCTCACTAAACACGAGAGCCCAACTCCACCCAATTCTGTCTCGAATCTTTTTATCTGGATCAATCAAACCTATTCTAATTATCACTGGGGTCTAAGCTAGCTCTAATCAATCCTATCCATCGATCGAGCTAGCGACCCAGCTATTAACTACACCTTAGGTTGCATAACCCTAGGGGTTTGACTCATCTCACCTCATTGAAAGTGTTGGGATTGAATCCCATTTATTTGGTCATCTCTATGAGAAGAATTACCCTCTCACACTAAACCCTAAATGTCCTCACTTAGGCCATTTTGATAGAGTAGCCATCCAAGATCCAATTCATCCCAATTATGGCTTATAGGTCCAATGGATGTGTCTTGACTCCAAAAACCTGTAGCAGTCAAGATAAGGCATCGGCATGGTATTGGCATCGAGAATTTAGGCTCTGAAGGTTCCCTGGTCAGCCTGTACACGAGAGAGGGGGTGGGATGATGACACCGTCGCATCGGGCCGGGCCAACACAGGCCCTCATGGTGTGATAGTGCCGACCCAGTCGGGCCCCGATCCGACCCTCACCTTTTGTTAATTGGGTCAAGCTATTAATCTAAATTAAGGAATAAAATTCCTAAAGAAAAATAAAAGAAAAATAATTCTAATTAATTAACCTATTGGTTAATTAATTAAAAACATTCAAACAAAATTAATTGAATAACTTAATCAATACTTATCCAAATGGTATGATCCAATATACTATTTTAATCAAAAAATCATAAGAAACAATAATATATAATAAAATCTTAGATCTAATAGTTAGATTTTTTAGATTAGCATAATCTCTCTCTAATTATAATTAGTGAATAAATATTTTATTAAATGGCCAAAATCCATGACTAAGGTCTCAGATTGTTCATAAGATTGAGGAGAACTTAATTATATCCTTACAAATATCTTAAGAGTCTTAAATTTATTGATCACCCTAGATCTTGATTAGTATCTAATGACCTGATTAACCCTCTTATTTTGGTGACCAAGTTCCTATTACTTTCTTAAGTCTACTAGGACCTATTTATGAACTTAAATCTTCTTAATGAGTTCTAATTTTCTTAATCACTTTTCTTAGCTATAAAAAGTGACTAGTGCTAATTAATAAAATCTTAAGTTCAACTTAAATTTAAGTGTCTTATTTCTCTTGTTGGCCAATATATAGTCTATTAGAACTAATTAAAGTCAATTTGGATGCTTTAATCTTAAAATCCCAATTTTAGCCTTAAGAAGGTTATTTTGGTCATTTTGGCTAAAAGTTTATTTAAGAATCCTTAAACCTTAGAAATATAATTAATATGCTTTTAATTAGTAATACAACGTATTAAGATCATTCATTTAGCTTTTAGACCTAGTTGAATTATCTAAATTGCTTAAAGCTTAATTCTTCTTAAGTATTCTCTTAAGTACATAAAGACCTTAAAGTGATCTTGAACCCTTCATTTAATCGTGATTAATGAAATTTAACCTTATGAAACTAGTCTTAAGTGCCATATCAAAACTAATCATAATAATTATTCCTAAGATAATATCTTAATGAAAATTCTAAATCTAAATCCAATCTGAAGTCTTAAGTGACTAAACCTCAGACTTATATCTTAGATTCTTAGTAATTACCCATAGTAATCCATTTGAATTGTACCATCTTATTCTTGTAATTTTTATTTAAATTAATCCTTTTGAATCCTTCTTGTGGGTATAGGTTGATTCAACCTATAGAATAATGTGATTATTCTATAGATAGAATTTAGATCTTAGATTCTTAAGTTCTTATTTGATTATTTTGTCTTATAAATATTAATTTAGGCTTTCTTTAAGATCATAATTTCTTATTAGATAAGGGTGGGTGTGAACCCTTAGAACCTTAGAATATTAGTGCCTTGGATTCAGGATTAAACCCCAAATTGGAATTTAAGCCCATAATCCTTAATCTTGATTGTCTTAATCAAGATTGGGTTTGAGTTATTAAAATATATTAAATAGGTCATTGATTTATTTATTTAACCCCTTATACTCATCATTTCTGATTATGAATAAGAATTATTAAGTTATAATGTTAATTTTAATGTTGTAAATCTGCAATTTTATAGGATAATTGGATATTGGAGATCCTAAGCATGTACTAGCTCAGAATAGATAGAACAAATTAAATTAAACAACAACAGATATCACATATGTCTAGTTGAGTTTCTTGCTTAGCTTGGCTATTGTTGTTTCGCACACCTTGTGTTTAAGCCTTCTTCTTTGGACATATTAGTTAGACATAGGATATTTGATGAGTATCCTATGCTAGGTTTGAAATTGCACAAACATAATTTACCTTCATTCAGTTCATTTAGTTCTCAGTTTAGTAGAGTGTATTCTAACTTAGTTTGCCTCTTTAGTTTAGTTTAGTTCTTTGGTTATAGAATAGACTCGTACCTAGCTCTGTGCTTAGCTAGTGGGATACATGTCTTATTATTTAAGTTCAACTCGGAACTAGATCTAAGGATCACTAGAGGGATACATGTTGAGCTTTCTGTACTGTGGCCCTATTTTGGCCAATTTCTATTATGGCAGTACTAACATAGGCATACTTCTATTTTTCAGTTCAGTGGCTTGTTTAGCCATATGTTTTACATGCATTTTTACTATTTTTTGCCCGCTTTTACAGTTCATTTATGTTCAGTATTTTTAGTTCAATTTTGTTTAGTACTTGCATATTTATGATGCTAGTCTTATTTCAATTCTCTTAAGCTTCAGTCTATATTTCTTTTATATAAATTAGTATGTATTCATATAATCTTAAACATGATAAAAAGAGTTAACTTTCAGTACTTTTTAATTATTTATATATTTACTGCCTAACTTGTTATAGCTTCTGATTTAGGTATGTTAATTTACATACTTTGCTTTGTTTAGTTATAATATTTAGTTTATAGCTATTCTATTTCTTGTGGCTTGTTGCACCTTAATTACTTGCATGCTTTGTAACAATATGATATCTTAAATGTTTAATTTCATTCAAATTAGCATAAAATGTGCTTAGACAATTTATCTAATTATAAGTTTTTCTTTTCTTAGTTGGGGCCTTGTCATTGTGATACCGACATTGTCATATTCGGAGCTGTCCGTTGAGGTTGCTTCAGGAGAGGAGCTTGACCAGGAGGAGGGCCTTCCTGCCACTATTTCTTAGCTAGATTTATTTTCAGCTGTGAGGACTAGTGTTTGTTCTTGATTTTAAATTTTAGAATGTAATAATTATATATTATGGATGTATTTACTTTCTGCAGTTTTCATATTGCGCTGAGTTATTGTTTCTACTTTCTTTACTATTATGCTATGATGTGGATGTTCTACTCTTACTTGCCTCCGCTACTTTGATATTTTGATGGATGATCTTTAGTTTTAGGTGATAAGTCTTCTAATTTATGCGGGTTGGGTTTATACCTAATTCGACTATAGTTGGGAGATTTGCCACAATTGATGACCATATTCATTGTAATTATGTTAATCGCAGTATTAGCATGACCACTAAGGGTACGTGGCACCACATTAATTAACCTGGAAATTACCTAAATTTATTTGACCTCCAAATTAAAATTGAAGTTCACCATTGAACTCCTCACTCCCAACTTAGCTTAGGGTGAAATTCTTGAATTTTCTTGAAGTTAACCAATTTGCAAAATATTTTAATATACTATAAATGCTCAAAAATTAAGAAAATTAAATTGATATTCGATTTAAAATCTCACTTCATTTTTGAGTTCCTCACCCTTAATTAAGCTAATGGTGAATTTTTAAGATTTTTCGGAGCTCATTTGGTTGTTTAATTTTGATTAATTAGAAAGTAATTATTTATTTAATATTTAAATTAAATAATCCCAAAATTTTTGGCTGATGGTATTTGCCCGCCATTTGATCAAACGACAAGTCAAATCTTACCCGTCCATCGCTCGGTTCTCGGGATCAAACGATCAAAATCCCTCCTGAAGCGCTGAGTCTACTCCTTCCTGCTCGGCGATGTGCATGCGCGAACATGGCTTAGAACCCATATGTGCACGTGGCTATCCTTTGCCCACTCCTTTTTTCACCTTTAGGTAAGAATAACTTGCCATTCCTCTTCCGCTCATCGAGACAAAGCGACGACTAAAATCGGGTAGGAGGCAGGGCATCTCTAGGTTGCATTTGAGCTAAACCCTAGGTACCACTATCAAAGAGAGGTACCTTCGATTCCCTCAATTTTAATTCAGAAATCTCCTCATCTGCTTATGTTTTGCTACTCAATTAGGTTTAGAATGGATATATTGATTTTGATCGAGCTATATCGAGCTCAATCTGATTACCATAAACAATCCACAACAATATTTCTGCCCACGCCAGCAGAAATTGATGTAGGGCATAATTTCACTTGGGGTTAGAAGCGGTCTCCAGCGGTGACACCAATGACAATCGAAAGGCTCTTTGAGAACTTTTGATCGGTGTGTGGACCAGTAACAGCCCCAATATCAGATAAGAGATTAATCCAACATTGGAGCATTACCTTAGCATCTATTATCTAATTAGAAGAAAACTAACTAAATAGTAGATTCTAAGTTGGCCAAGTATCTTTATGAGTAGTGATAAGTTAAAGAAAGTTTGCAATAAAAGCAAGTAGGGAGCATGTAGGGAAATATGTAACAAATACAAGTAAAACATGTAGTATTTATCCACTGATTCAATCAAAGTAGTTTCAAAATAATTAAACTCAGCATAAAATTAGCTAAAAACATCATAGATAAGTTAAGTTATTATATGACATTTAATTGAAAGAGTAAGAAGAATAATAACACTCTCTCTCATAATATAAAAGCAAGTAAATTTTTATAAGTGGAAACAATTTATAAGATCTTCAAGTGCTAGGTCCAGCTCCACCGAAATTATATTGCTCCTGATCAATCATATTTTGGTATTTAAATATGATAAGACAAAGCTAAGAAAAGAAAAAAAAGAGTAGTCAGACTAAATAATCTAAGCATATTTTAAGATTGGCTAATATTTATAAGTTTATTTGGATATCATAAGCTAATTTACAGTTTTATATAAATAAAGAAGCATTTGAAAGCATTCAAGTAGGGAAGGAAAGTAAATATAGCTGTAAGGAAGAATGGTTAAAAGTAAAGGATTCAAAGTACTCAAATGAATGATCTTTTTAGCCTGCAACCAAAAAGGTAAGGAAAAAAAAAATCCTAAATAAGGCTAAAATCTATTAAGGTTCATTTAAAAATAACAGAAATAAAAACATGTATATGTCTGAATAAAAATTATGCTAAGTAAGGAAAAACAAAGTGAAGTATTTAAATGAAATTAAAGTAACATATACTACATTCTATATGAACTGTAAGTAAAGCACAGTACTGAAAATAGAAAATACAAAGCATAGTTAGTGAAGAAGAATTATAGTCTATTGGACTAAGAATGTATAGTCCAGAACTATAAATTGGAAACGTGGCTAAAAGGTTAAGATGAGATCTTACAATCAATAAGATTATAAAAGACTCATATAATATTAGTTAAAGTTATTTTATGAAAGCTTTATTCTGTGGGCATATTCAAAATGACATGACGAGTTAAGCACGTCTGCCCATCTAATATGAAAAAGCAAGGTTTCAATGAAAATAAACACTCACATTCACCCTCTGAGAATGTGAGGTCTCCTTATTTCTCCTATAACCTGCCCTTGGCTTTTCACCATAATATAAACATTTATAATTTTATTGTAAAAGTTTTATTTATGCATAGTGTCTTGTATGTATGCTCAAAGAAAGAGGCTCAAAAATAAGCAAGCATTCAAGGAATTTCAATAATAATAAACTATGTGATATCCAAAGTTATCTAATTTTAATGATCTACTTAATGATTGGAGCTAATTTAGCTCCCAATTAACTTGTAGATATTGATCTTCAAGTCAATTTTAAGTAATAGTAGAACTAAAAGAAGTTTGGAAAATAGTATTTAAATTTAACTTATAAACTAATAAAATAATTTATAATTATATTCATGCAATTAAAACTTATTCTACAATAGTCCTAAATTAATCAAATCAAATTGATTAATGATTAAAGTTTAGGAAACTAGTAGGGAAGAATGAAATTGAGGATTTACTAAACTATTTGACATGATGGTTAAAGTATAACCTACTAACTTCATCTAATTAATTTATAATTTGTAAGGTTTCAAATCAAACTAATCTCTACCTTAATTAGGATCAAATGATAGAAAATATCTAAATATATAGGAGAAGTAAGATTAGAAGCTACAAGATCTATATTACTATAGATTGAAGATTAAGGGAATCTACAAGTCTTCAAGTTAATAAGGGAAACTAATGACTCTCTAATTGTGGCGCCCCGCTCCCTAGGTCTGCAATTAATAGGCTAAGGAGTGGAGTGTCACTATAGCAAATCCCTCACATATTATTGGATTAGGTAAGGTTCACAATCCAATAATAGGCAAAAGATATCACAGAATATTTATGAAAATTAGTCACTAAATCTATATATTCATAGAGAGTGCGGAAGCAATAAGAAGTAAGGATTACATCCATTCACCATACATCAACCATAAAATAAAATGAAATAGCTCAGAAAATAATAATATGCAGAAAGTAAATACAATCATGAATAACTGCATTATTATTCATTTAATTAAAGTTTAAAAGATTAAAAATGATAATATCACTTGTCCTCACAATGAAGAAAAATGCAACTAGAGGTCTTCTGCACCAGGCTGCTGCACCTCCTCTAAATAAGGCTCCTCATGCACTGGCTCCTCAAACTAAACAAGATCTAACATTGTCAGTTTCACAATGCCAGGGCCCCAGCCAATAAAAAAACTCTTATTAGATAAATTGTCTAAGTACATTTTAGGCAAGCAATTTATTAAGTATTTATTAATATCACCATTTTACTCTAAGCCAAATGAAATGTCTTTCTAGCATGGGAGCAAGTAAGCATACAATGGGATGATGATAAGTTATAAATGTAATATTTAAAACTAAGAAAGAATTGAGGCAAAAGCACACCTCAAATAAACTAAACAAGGTAGGGCATACATTTGTAATACAGCAAGTAAAAATACTGAAAAGAAAAGTCTAACCTAAACACGTTGATGATCATATGATATATGCTAATTTAAAAAATAAATCTAAGAATAGTACATATAATAAGCAGTAAATTCTAGCATCTTATATACGCATCTACTCAAGCAAGCGGGTAACATAGGAAAAATACAGCTAACCGAAATAAAATGCATCAACATTATAATAAACAGTAAGCTGAAAATCTATAAAGAATGTATAAGCTGCCATATCAAAAAGAATTGGACAATCCGGCCCAATATATTCTTGTAGCCTTTATGGGCTAGGGCGGACATAATATAATAATATAATAAAAATATGACTGAAGAGGTAGATAATACTATGTAAATATCTTTTAGTTATTTTAGTTTTATTTCTATGGACAATTTCAGAAACAACTGAGGAGTCAAGCATATCTATAAGACTGAATGGGTCCCAAGCTTAACAAACTCTCCTCAATGAGTGATGTTAAGCATCCTGATCTCTCCTTACCCCTATCCATTATAGTAATGTGCACCATAATCCACCATGTACTGAACCCAAATACAAATGTTTTTCTAATATTCTAAGTTTTCTTTTTTCATGCAATAATGTTTTTCTTATATGACATGTTCAAAAAAAAATAAGTACAAAGTTCAAGGAATGCGTAGCACAAGATCAGGTAGTAAGCAAGGGACTCTACTAAATATGGTGATATCATTTATTATCTAATTTAAATGTTCAAACTATTCCAAGTTACATAAGTTCAAGATCTCCAATTCCTACTATCGAGTGTAACTTAGAAGTATGTCCTTATAGGTTACAAAATATTAGGATTAGCTAGGTCCTAATATGATTAAATTAATGTTGACTATAAGGAATCATCACGACCTAGTTTATGAGTTTAGACTATCTAAACTAAAAGTTTGTCCAAAATCTACCAAGCTAGAGATTATGGATTAAATACCACGAGATTATCTTAATCACATAATCCTAAGGGTAAGACTTAAGATCTATGTTAAATTAAAATCTAAACTAATGATTGAGGTAAATTATATTAAGTAAATCATACTTAATAGGATGAATCTCCTATCCTAAATCTAATGTTGAAAGACAAAATAATCCAAATAAGTTATAAAATCTAGAAACCAATAAAACTAAGAATTCATTCATTAAATAACCCCATTATTCGATGAAAGAAATCTATCCTATGACCAAGCCCTAATCATTGGAATAATCCTAATATGATGTGTTGAATTTTCTAATGAAAAGACTTAGAGAAATTTTAGGGAGTTTAACAAATTTGACCTAATAGCTCATTTTACTCACTTAGGGGATTTTAATATAATTGTAATACTTGTTTTATTATCTTAGACGATAATCTAGGAGTTAAGGATACTTAACCTAAATTTTGGGCAAAATGACCATTTTGCCCTACTTAATGGTCTAAAAAGCTACTTTTTGATTTAGGGCTCTAAATTGGGATTTCTTACTATTAAATGATTTCTTACTATCTAACATGAAGATAGACAGAAAGTACACTAAATTTGGATAAGAAATGGGTCCTATATGTCCAAACTAGGGTTTCTGACCAAAGGGGTATTTTATTAAATTTCACCAAATGAATTCAAAATTTTTATATAATTTACAATTGGTTGCTATTCAAGGATTCCATAGAGTCCAAAAATACTAAATTCTGAGGTCTAATGAATTAGTTATAGTCATTTCAATTTCTAAGGGTAATTTGGTAATTTTTTAAGTTAAGAGGGGTCAAAAAGCTAATGTTTCCATTTGGTGTCCAAATTCAACAAAATCAGTAGCAATAGCTTCCCTATATCACACTGCATACTTTAACTAGGAGTAGACCCAAATTGGACTTCGATTGGTCAAGTTTTGACCTAATTAAGGTTAGGGGTATTTTGGTCATTTTTGAGGGTGGGTGCAAAACCTAAATATTATTTTAGATTATTTTTGGCACTAAAACTTTAAGCTATCTTGCGCTTTAAATTTTTGGATTTGGAGTCTAAATGACTTAGGTATGGTCAAATGAATTTTCTAGACGCTATGGCGCATTATAGCGCCCGCGTGTGCGAAAATCGTGAATGGTCACATTTCAAGCTCAAATAATCTCAATAAAGAGCATTCCATGAGCAGTGTTATATATCAATGGAAAGGTTTTTCCAATACCTTTCCATTGACTCTAAAATCGATACGAACAGATCACCCTAGCTATATGAACAATGGTGATATAGGCAGGGGTGTGCAGAATGGATGAAAAATAGAGTATGAGGTATATTACTTTGAAGAACTATAATGGATTCTATACTTAATCATGGATATCTAAAGATGAAACTAAGCATAATAGAGGCATGAAATGACCAAGGAAGGAGACTGAATGGGTCCCTTAGCCTTTAGAAGAGGAAGAAGGAACCTTGGAAAACTTGGAGGAGGAACTTCTTCTTCTTCTTCTTCTTTAGCACAAAGCTCAACAATGGGGAGAAGGGTGGAGCTTGGGAGCTTTATCTCTATAGCCAAAAAATGGAGAGGAAGAGCTGAGCTTCCATTTATAGGAAGATAAGGAAGGGGGAAAGCCATCATGAGCTAGGAGGGAGGAAAGGAAGAGGGATGGCTATAGCCATCAAATCTTGCCATTAAGGAGGGGGGAAGGAAGAGGGATGGCTATAGCCATCATAGTTTTCAATTAATGAGGGAGAAGGAGATGGGTCAGCCAGAAGTGGAGGTATGGGCCAGCCAAATGGAATAGCCAACTAGGAGAGAGAAAGAAGGAAAAGGAAATAAAATACAATTAGGAATAAATAACTATTTATTCCTTTAATTAATTAAAATTCCAATTTTAGAAACGCGCTCCGAAAATTCCCAAAAATTCACCCCAAGCTAATTTGGGGGTGAGGATCACAACGGCGAAGTCAGATTTTAATTTCGATGAGTATTTAATTTTCCAATTTTCAGGGTATTAAATATTATTAAAATATTCGTCGAAATTTCGACGACTTCCAATTGACTCAAAAACATCACCCCTAGCTAATTTGGGGGCAAAGAGCGCAATGGCAAAGTCTGATTTTTGATCTGAGGTTAATTTATATGTCATTTTCCAGAGTTTTTGGATTTCCCAAAAATCAGGACTTAATCTATCTGACTCCTGATTTGGACTAGGTCTTAGTGGATGACTCCTAATAACTTGATTAACACTTTAGGATCAATATTAGGATGGTGATTAATTTTAATTGATTAGGGTAACAACTTGGGTTATTACAGACTCCCCCACTTAAAGATGATGTCATCCTTGACATCACTCAAATGGAAAGAAAATGCAAGAATAATAATATGAATTAAATTTGAAGTTTAGAATGCTAAGAAGGAATACCTAGATTTTTGAAGAGTTTAGGATATTTGACTCGCATATCGGCTTCCTTCTCCCAAGTGGCTGATTTCTGAGAACGATTCCTCCACTGCACTTTGATCATTTTGATAGTACGACTTCTAAGCTATTTGCGATTGCGGGCCAAAATTCGAATTGGTTCCTCAGCATATGACAGATCAGGTTGGATCTGAATTTTTGGGAGCTGGATGAGGTGAGATGGATCTCTGAGACACTTTCTTAGTGATGATACATGGAATATATTGTGGACTGCTACAAAGTCGCCTGGAAGATTTAGTCTGTAGGCAGATGAACCTATTTTGGTTGCTACCTCGAACGGACCCACATAGCAGGGACTGAGTTTCCCAGCTATGCCGAATCTAAAGACTCCTTTCATTGGACTAACTTTTAGGTACGCAAAGTCTCCAACTTTAAATTCTAGCGGGCAATGGTGCATATCGTGGTATTTACTCTGGCGGTCTTGGGCTGCACAAATTCACTGTTGAATCAACTGAACTTTCTTATTTGTCTCTTCTACTAACTCAGATCCATTTAGTTGAACATTGCCTATTTCTGACCATACCAACGGAGTACAACACTTCCTGCCATACAAGGCTTCATATGGAGCCATCTTTATATTGGCTTAAAATCTATTGTTGTAAGCAAACTCCACTAGTGGGAGGTGATCTTCCCACGATTCAGCAAAATCAAGGATACATAGTTTGAGCAGATCTTCAAGAACCTGATTTACTCATTCTGTCTAACCATTCATTTGCGGATGAAAGGTTGTACACAATGCTAGGGTTGTGCCTAGATCTTGATGCATTGTGTGCCAGAATTTAGAAGTGAATCGACTGTTTCTATCAAATACAATGGATTTTGGAATTCCATGCAACCTTATTATCTCTTTGATATACATCTTGGCGAGTTTCTCAACCGAGTCTGTTTGCCAAATGGGAATGAAATGAGGAGATTTGGTTAATCGGTCTACTATAACCCAAATTGCATCTACTCTAACCTTTCACGAGGCAATCCTATCACAAAATCCATAGATATATCTATCCATTTCCATTCAGGGATCTCTAGTGGATGAAGTAGACCACCAGGTCTTTGGTGTTCTGCCTTAACCAGACTGCAAGCATGGCACTTTGCAACAAATTTAGCCACACTTTTCTTCATTCCTGGACATCAAAAGGACTGCTTCGAGTCTTAATACATCTTTGAGCTTCTAGGATGGATCTGGTATCCAGAGTTATGGCCTTCGATCAGCACCTCTTGATGCATGGACTTAAGGATTCATAAGCAATCTCCTTGATGTATAGCACCTTTATGGAATTGAATGTTGGTGCGATGACCACTTTTGATGGCTTGTTTAAAATTTAGGTGCTTATCATCTTTTGTTTGAGTAATAGATACATCTCTGTGAAATGTGGGTTCCACATTAATCATTGAGAGCATTGTACTCACTGGTCACTACGTGCTGACTTGATATCCATTTTATGAAATTCTTCTTCAAGAGGACTCTTAGAGATAAGAGCATTGAGAGTCACATGACGCTAAGCACATCAGCT
The DNA here is from genome assembly GCA_016760335.1 of Gastrodia elata. Taxonomy (NCBI): domain Eukaryota; kingdom Viridiplantae; phylum Streptophyta; class Magnoliopsida; order Asparagales; family Orchidaceae; genus Gastrodia; species Gastrodia elata. The sequence goes on from CM028682.1 coordinate 23,262,166, forward strand.
ACGACATTTTCCTTTCCTGGATGGTACTGGATGTCGAGGTCGTAGTCATTAATCATTTCAAACCACCTTTACTGTCGGTAGTTCAACTCCCTTTTAGTGAATATATACTTCAAACTCTGATGATCTGTGAAAATTGAGCATTGAATTCCAAATAGATAGTGATGCCAGATCTTTAAAGTGAACACTATAGTAGCTAGTTCGAGATTATAAACAGCATAATTTCTTTCGTGAGTCTTCTGCTGACGAGAAGCATATGCTATGACCTTCCCTTCTTGCATTAGTACGAGACCTAAGCCTATACTAGATGCGTCAGTATAAACCTGATAGTTCACTTCTTCCTTAGGAAGAGCTAGAACGGGGGCAGGGGTAAGCACATCTTTAAGTGCTTGGAATGCTGCTTCACAAGCTAGTGACCATTCAAAGGGTACAACCTTCTGGGTGAGTTTAGTGAGTGGAGAGGCTATTTGATAAAAGCCTTTCATAAACCTTTTGTAATAACCGACCAAACTCAAGAAGCTTTTGATTTCTATCATTGACTTGGGCTGTACACATTCTTGGATTACACTGACCTTGTTCTATTCGACTTTGATCCCTTAAGCATCTACTATGCGGCCTAGGAAAACGACAAATTCAAGCCAAAATTTGCACTTCGAATACTTGGCATATAGCTGGTGGCTTCTTAGTTCTTCCAATATTTCTCTGAGATGACCTTCGTGTTCCTTTTTTGTCTTAGAATATATTAGAGTATCATCTATAAACATGATGACGGATTTGTCAAGGTATGGTTTCAAAATGCACTGTATTAGGTACATAAAGATGGAAGGCATGTTTGTTAATCCAAATGACATCACTAGAAACTCATAATGGCCATATCTAGTTCTAAAAGCATTCTTCGCTATATCTGAATCCTTTAATTGCAGCTGACGGTACCCTGATTGTAGATCAATTTTTGAGAACACTTTTGCTCCTACTAATTGATCATATAGATCGTCGATACGGGGCAATGGGTTCTTGTTCTTTAATATTACTTTATTTAGCTCTCTATAGTCGATACACATTCACATTGATCCATCTTTCTTCTTAACAAACAGAACTGGCACTCCCCATGGGGATGAACTAGGCCTAATAAGACCTTTCTCTAATAGTTCTTGCAGTTGCTTGTTCAGTTCTTGTAATTCCTTAGGTTCCATTCGATAAGAAGCTTTAGAGATGGGTTGCATTCCTAGAATAATGTCAATTACAAATTCTACTTCCCGTATAGGAGGAAGACCAGGTAGATCTTCGAGAAAAACATCGGCAAATTCACAAACAATGGGGTTATTAGATAAGGAAACACCTTCTTTCTTTTCCCCTAGTATTGTTACAAGGAAGGCATCACAACCTTTCTGAACTAATATTTTTGCTTTTATAGCATTGATTAGCGAGGCTCGAGTACTAAGGTTACCAATGAAAGTTCTGTCCTTACTACCACTACCCAAGGTAATCTTCTTCTTTATGTAGTTGATGGTGGCAATATGTTGGCTTAGCCAATTCATGTCCAATATTACATCGAAATTGGCTATGAGGAGAACTATTAACATTGCTTCAAATTCTTCATTCTCAATGGGGATTGATAGTTTGTAGAATTGGAGAGCTGGCATTTGGGCTCTAGAAAGTAACCCAATGTTAAGAGGATTGGTTAGGCGATACAAGGGTAGGTTAAGTGATTTTGCCCAATCTTCAGACACAAAGGAATGACTAGCTCTAGTGTCAAATAAAATGTTACAAGGTTTGTCCTTTATATAAATTGAACTGGATACCACATAACCATTAGAGTGACCTAACCATTAGATTGATTGACTAATGCGATGGTTGAGAGGTTTCCCTATACGCCTCTGTCTGCCACTCCTCGCGATCGGGGCCTACTCTTCCCAAAAGGCCGTGCTACGACCGCAGCTGCCTGTCCTCCCCTTATTTAATCAACCTCCATTTAATTCCCTCATCCCCTTCATTCTTCTATTTTCTTATTGTGATGAGCGAGGGCTGAGTTCATAAGCATGCAGATGGAACTTTTAGACCTAACACTAACCCTAAATGATGAAATCAATTCAAAGTACGCTAATGCTTCTTTGTTCTACTTTCGCTTTTTATCAATCCTCTTTCATTTGTTTGACTTATCATCAATGGAGTACATTCATAGGGTCAATCGAGCTCTAACGAACTCAATTTGATCCCGATTCGAGCAGTCATGAACAAGTTTTCATAGTAGAACCCTAGCCAGACTGTTGGGATCTAGGGCATCACTCCATTGCTCCCTCCATAGGTGGAGGTTGCAGTTCTTGGTACCAGCACATCGGCCATGACCTGGGCTTCATGCCGACGTGAGAGTCTTATCCTTAGGTTCGATCCTTGGGGTCCCTGGCAAGGAAGAAGCTACATGTCGGGTCAAGGCCGACCCGAGCCCTTGTTTTAGGTCATGCACTTCCTTGTGATGGCACTACAGTCCATGCGCGCGGGTTGACCCATGTGAGGCCAGCAAGATTCATGCGCACACCATTAATTGCTTAGCAGAAACCTTAACATGCACTTAATTAATTTATTAAATAAGTATTTAATTTACATTTTATTTAATATATAACTCAAAAAATAATTATCTAAATTATGCAAAATTATATATCATTTTATTCAGAAAAATAAGAGAAACAATAATATGAAATCAAATTTAAAATAATTGCCTAATTGTCTTAATCACTTTTTAATTGCAATTAGGAGTCCCAAAAATTCTAATTTTCCAACATTGTCTAAATTTGACCTACTTAGTATCATTTTTCTCCTTATAATGTGAAGATTCCATATTTACTAACATTATTGTGATTGGACATCGATTTGAGAATTTAGGTATGTGGCTCCTCAAACCTTCATAAATATGATTTTCTTGATTTCATTTAATATATAATTTAGGCCTTTTTCCTTAGGACAACAAGCTTAATTTATTGTTTGAACTTTTATGTCACTTTAGAATGTGGGATTAAGTCTTGATTATTATTGTAGATACTTTGAGTAGCTTAGTAAGCTTGTAATTTAAGCCTTAACAATAAGAGAGATAGTGTAGGTTGGGAATCCCTAGACTTATTTAATTATCACTCTAAGTGTAGCAAACCTATACATTAGGTGTAATTAGAAAGTAGCTTTCTTCTACTAATAGGATGTGTTTCTATTAGGATTAATTGCTAGTATTGGGATTTATACTTAGTGAGCTTCCCTTTCAGCTTCAAAACTCACCTCACTCACTCCAGTCTCTAGCATAGTACTAATTAGTCCATTAAGAGTGATCTAGCCTCATATATAACCTTAGTATTCATATTATCATAAGAAAATCTAGAGCTAATAGACTGCAACCTTTATCTTAACCTTGCTTGTAGAATCTTTAAATAGGTATTTTAGCCAACTTAGTGAGCTATTGAGCTAGAATCCCTTAGATCTAGTTGCCTTAGTAAGATTATAAGTAGTGAACCTACAACTTACACCTCTTCATTATAGTGAATCTATAACCTATATTACCTCATTATAGAACCTTAGTCTTAAGTCTAGTATCCAATGATAATTATGTGGCTTAGAAATAGCATAAGATTAGTATCATGTTGTATGTATATACATATAAGCTTTTTTGCCATTTAAGTAAATCTAAATCAAACTACTACTTTCCAAATCTCAATTACTTAACCTTTCCATTAACTTAGAGATTGATATGCTTAAGTCAATTAGGAGCTTAATGATAGACCTAAAATACATCTGCGCTTTCATGCAAGTGTACGCAGTCTAAAGTAATAAGTGGAAAGTTTAGTTTCATGGATTTATCGAACCTCGAGGAATTGGGTGTTTTGTTACTAAGGTATATCTATGATCACTAATGTTTAAGCTATGAGTGTATTGTTGAATTTAGTTCCTGAACAAGCACGACAACTCTTAGTAGAAAATAACTCTGATAAAAGGAAGAGGAGAGTTGGGTTTCTCCCACATGATATGATAGATAACTCATGTATGATGATTCCTCAAGCGTTCATCTTTTTGTTACTTAGTTCTTAATCAAGTGCACATTGTCTTTCTTAGAGTTTTAACTCAAAAATTTACAAGTTCAAATCTCATTCATGAAATGAACACACAGTCAATTTTATTTCAACACAATGACCCTTATAAGATTTTATATTTTTTTAGTTTTCCTCTCATCTCTTGATCATGTAGATGAGGGTTATATAGTTAAGATCTTACAAGTATTAATTTCACTAAAAGCATCGTGCGCATCAAACATAGTTTAGATGAGGGAGTGATTTCGTTGGGCACAATGACTATGTCACCTCGTTCATGAGCACTCAATGAATCCATTCCCACCCTCGAATATGCTGACAATGGAGCCCAATTAGCAGGTCTTGTCATCACACGCTTCAACTCTTTAATTAAGCATAGATCAAGGTGCACTAAGCTCAAGAACTTTCTCACATAGTTATAAGCTCTCATGCACTCATGAATCCAACATCAAGACTAAGAGAGAGCTATGGAGCACAAGACTTTTTAGTCCTTGAATTTTATCCAGTCCTTTGTCCTTTGGTCCTCATTCAAGTCCACAATAGTTTTTCACATTTCTTTAACAAGTTATTGAGTTTACAAATTTATTAAAGCTTGAGGAAAAATTTCATACATTATATTATCCTTCATTACACGTGGGATTGCCCCAACACTTCCCAAGAGAGGTTTAGCTCTCTATTACAAAAGAGATGAAAAAGAACACATACATGGATAAAGACCCTTTCATGATAAACTAAGAAAAACAAAAGATAAGAGTTTAGAAAATACTAGGAACGTTCCTTGGAAGTTCTTCAGACTTTTTCTCTTCTTGCTTGTTGTTGCTTCTCCTTGGTCCCTAGTGCTGCCTTTCTCCTTCTTCTCCTTAGTAAGAGGAGTTCATCCACCCTTGGAGAGTTCTCCTTCTCTTATATGCAGCCCTCTCCTTACTTAGGTTGTAGTGAGCCAAGTATGGAACCCTCCTTAAGTCAAGAAGGGCAGTATTTAAAGAGGGGGCTGCACACTTCATCTTCCATTCAATTTCTGCTTTTGCCTTAAGAAATGCTGCTGTAATGATAGCCAATCCCACTTGATGGTGAGGTGACCTATACTTTTCCATTTCTTAATATCCACATCACCTCAAAATGACTATTTTCCATTAAAAACAAATCTGCTGTCAAAGGCATGATGGCTGGAGATAAGGAGCTGGTTGGAGGTCTTGTCCCAGCATCATTTAATGCGCGCTGTAGTTCTCTGTGGCAGAAAGTTTTCACAGGATGGATCGCTAGGGCGCACCGTGGAGTTCATGTTCGTAATTTGATAATCCTCTACAACGCATTGTAGCATTAGCGTTTTGCTAATTGCTCCACTGCAGAGTGCTATAATGCCAACATTTCACAAAATGCTCCGCTGCAGCGCGCTATAGCGCCAGCAATTCGCAAAATGCTCCGCTGGAGCGCTATTATTTTGCAAAATGCTTCGCTGCAACTCGCTGCAGCTCCAGTTTCTGCAAGTTGGAATGCTGCAGCGCACGGCAGCAATTTTCTTTAAAATTTTTTTAAAAATTGTCCAAAATTGTTCGAAATTTGTTGGATAGCATTTTTCCTGAAACAAATAGGCAAAATCGGATTAAGGAGGTAGTTTTAATATGAAATATGAATGAACTTTCCTTTATTTAAGATATAAATTATGGATTTATCACACCCCTACACTTAAATTCTTGCTCGTCCTCGAGTAAGCTTAAAAATGATATTTTTCTATTTCTTGGGTATGATAGTTAACAAGAAATATCAATGAGATTTTGATGTTCAATTTAGAGTTCGTGCTTAATTGAAATGACAAAATCATTTGACATAAATTAAATGTTCTACTCTTGGATATAAACCAAGGTTAATAGACTAAGCTCCAAGTATAAGTACTTATGCTTGGTGCTAGGTAATGGAGAGGTTTCTTGGAATAACTAAACTAGGGAGGTAGTGAGTAATCAAGAGTTTTGTACCATATGTGCTCCTTCTTATGAATCATAAAGATACAAATATTTAAGGAGAGATAATTTTCATCGTCTTTTTTCATTTCTTTCATTTGGGAGAGATATTTTTTATCATCCCTATTTTTATATTTTTTTTTCATTCTTAGGGAGAGATACTTTTCTTCATCCCCAATTCAAATTTTTGTGATCATGAAGTCCTACAGTAGTCTAGCACACTCTTTTAAATTACTCACCTCAATCACTAGATCATTTTTGTCCAAAGCCTTCCCCCACACTTAGTCCTTAGCATTGTTTTTAAATTTTGGAGATTAGAGTAACCTTAATTCATTCCTTTATTAAAAGATTTAATGTTGAGAATGCATTTAATCACTTTTTGTTAAGCACCCTTTTATTTCATATCTTTTCTTTATTGATATTTTTATGACTTCCATTCTAAAAAAATTCAGAAAAATTTGTCATTTGCAACTTCAAGAAAGATTTTGGGACTATGATAATCCATAATTTAAATTCCTCAAAATAAAACACACAAAAACAAAAATATAAAAATAAATGATGCAAATAAATAGAAAAAATACAACCTATTTATTCTTGGGCTTCTTCCTCCTGCTCTTCTCCCATGTCGTAGGTGTCGCATGGGTAGCGAGTATCCAGGATGGGAGCACACCCTCCATCCTCGAGGGTCGACTTGCTCCACCGGCATGGGATAGTAATGGCTAAAGCTCTTGTTAGGGATTAACTTCCTCTGAGAAGTTGTGGAGAAGAACCGATGTTCAGCCTCAGCAGAAGAGAACCTCTTCTTATTGAAGGTCCCCCCGGATGAGGATTCTTCGGTCTCCCTCCTTGGAATCAACTTCTTACCGGAAGACATAATGGAGAATTGAGACGAGAGCAAAAATGATGTTGGAGCAAGAAAATTTAGAAGGTGCAAAGGATCACCCCCCCCCCCCCCCCTTGCCTCTCCTTAAATAGACTAAGAAATCAATGGCAAGAGGTTTTATGGTAAAATGGTCTTCCTCATGCCATAAATATGATAATCCAAGTGAAGGAGGGGGGGCAGCTTTTTCAGCACACACCTATTTGACTGCATGGGAAACCTAAAAATATTAAGTTTTGACTGCATGGAATCCTAAGTAGTCAAAACTGCTACAACTAGAACAGACCACTGCAGCGCGCTGGAGCGGTTGAGCTTTGAAACTCTGCCACTGCAGCGCACTATAGCGGGTTAACCGTTACAGCGTGCGGTAGCGCAAATTTTTTTTTTTTTTTTTAATATTGGGTTGCCTCCCAAGAATCACTTCGTTTAACGTCCTTAGCTAGACACGATAACGATTAGATATTGGGATATGGGGGTTTCTCATTCCACAACCTTAAGATACTAGGGTGAGCACAACCCTCAAGGGTGCTCGAACCTTCGTCCTTTCTACTCTCCCTTATGGGATCATCTCTTCCAAGTTCTACATCGAGGGGAATTTTCTTTTTCCTTTTACCCCTTCTCATTTTTCTTCTTTTCACTCCTTCCTTACTCCCCTTCTCTGAGGAGGAGTCGGAGCTATCTTTCGAATTTTTCTCTCCTAGAATAAGATTTTCAAATACATGGTCAATCTTATTTTTTTTCTTCTCTCACTTTTCTTCTCACCTTTTCCTCCATTTCTCTTTATTTAAAGAAGGTGGGTTTTAGATCAATTAACTCAGATTTTCCTTTAATTTTAACATCACCCCACGGCCGACGTCTATAATCACCTTTGTGCTCATAAGAAAAGGTCACCCAAAAATAATTGTGGAGTTCTTGTTCCATCTGTCCCACTCGTACACCACAAAATTAGTTGAAACAATGAAGCTCCCCAATCCTACAGTGATATTCATAACAATGCCTAGAGGGGTAAGGGATTCTAGATTTGCAAATTCTAGGATCATGGAGGTGTACTACATTCCTCCTACCTTTAGATGTTCATAAATGTGGTAGGTCATAACATTGACACAAGCACCAAGATCACACAAGGGATCTAAAAGCACTTCATTTCTAATTATGCAAGGAATACTCAACCTCCTGGGGTCATCACATTTTGAGGCTGTGAGCTTCTCACAATCCATTCCCATCACTCCTTCCCGAGCCTTTAGCTCTTCTTCTATTGCACTCAAATTAGCCGTTATATTTCCCCCATACACCTTTTCAGAATGAATCTCACTAACCAACTCCCTAGGATTCACTTCAGTTGAACTGGGTATAGCTCCTTGCTGCCGAATGGTCAACTGCTTGGAGATCTACCGAGATGGGTTTCAATGTTTCTAAGGAATGCTTCTATCCCTTGATAGAGGCATCATAGCGGGTGATAGTAGCTTCAGTGCGACGCATGAATTGGATTATTTCAGCCTTAAAGGAATTACAAGCTCCTTCTAAATTTGGTGGGTGATGGTTATGAATATTTCCAGTATTAACCTCTTGTTGATTCGATGAACTCCCCCATATTGATTTCCATTATTATTGTTGTTACTGCATGAGAAATTAGGGTGGTTTTTCCACCCTGGATTGTAGGTATTGGAGTAGGGGTTGTTTATGGTGTTATTATTTCTTAAATATATAACTTGTTCAGTGTACATTTGTATGAAGGGTTATCCAAATTGCAGTTTTTGCTATTATGTCTCCCCCCGCACAACTCACATTGTATTTCAAGAACAACGTTAACATCATTCTCTCAATTTTCTTATTCAAAGCAAGAATTTCTTGTTGTAGTGCCATTATTTGGTTGGATTCATTAACCTTCTTAAATTCCTTTTTAAGCCTTTTAGAAGGCCATTAGTACCCATTGTTAGCCATTTCTTCTAAGAGGTCGTACACCTCTTCTTGAGTTTTTCTACTAATAGAGCCTCCGGCGGCCGCATCATTGAGTGTCCTTGTTGGGGTGTTCAAACTATTATAAAAGGTTTGAACCTGCATCCACAAGGAAAACCCATGATGTGTGCATCGCCTTAAGCACTCCTTAAATCGATTCCATCGATCATAAAGTGTCTCACATTCCAACTGAGTGAAGTTGGTTATCTCAATTCTCAACCGAGCAATTTTTGCCAGAGGGAAATACTTAGCTAAGAATTTCATAGCCAACTCATCCCAAGTCCGGATCGAATCGCTTGGGAGAGAGCTGAGCTAACTTTTGGCTCTATCTCATAAAGAGAATGGAAAAATCCTTCATTTAACTGCGTCCTCAGAGACGCCGTTAAATCTGAAGGTGTCATAAATTTCAAGGAAAATTGAAATGTGTGAATTAGGATCTTCAGTGGCTAATCCCCCAAATTGGTTATTTTGAACCATACTTAGAGTGGAAGGTTTGATCTCAAAGTTGTTAGCTTTAATATTAGGCCTTACAATAGCATGGCGAATTCCCCTATCAGTGGGTAGTGCGTAGTCTCTCAATGATATTCCCCTAAACTCTACTAATAGCTCTCCATGACTTTTATTATAATTTTCTATAACGGCTTATTGGCTTAGCAAAATGTTTTGTTCTCTTCTAGCCTGCAAGTAGATTCTCTAAATTTCAGGATCAAAAAGATAATCCATACAAACTCTTCTATCCATACACGACAACAAATAAGCTATAAAGAATAAATATAGCAATGACGTTCAAGGATTCAGCAATAATAAAAGAAAACAAAAAAGCAATTTATTAATACCTATAATTACAAAAATCAAAAATTAATATTATATGCAAGGATTTACTTAAATCACAAATTACTGATAGATTCTCCTTAATACAAAACAAGTTCCAATTCCCCAGCAACGATGCCAAGAACTTGACAGACCTAAAATATGTCTGCGCTTTCACGCAAGTGTACGTGGTCTGAAGTAATAAGTGGAAAGTTTAGTTTCCAGATTTATCAAACCTCAGGGAATTGGGTGTTTTGTTACTAAGGTATATCTATGATCACTAATGTTTAAGCTATGAGTATATTATTGAATTTGGTTCCTGAACAAGCACGACAACTCTTAGTAGAAAAAAACTCTGATAAAAGGAAGATGAGAGTTGGGTTTCTCCCACATGATATGATAGATAACTCATGTATGATGATTCCTCAAGTGTTCATCTTTTCATTACTTAGTTTTTAATCAAGTGCACATTGTCTTTCTTAGAGTTTTCACTCAAAGATTTATAAGTTCAAATCTCATGCATGAAATGAACCCACAGTCAGTTCTATTTAAGTACAAAGACCCTTATAAGATTTTAGATTTTCTTAGTTTTCCTCTCATCTCTTGATCATGGAGATGAGGGTTATGTAGTCAAGATCTTACAAGAATTGATTTCACTAAGAGCGTCATGCGCATCAAGCATAATTTAGATGAGGGAGTGATTTCATTCGGCTCAATGACTATGTCACCTCGTTTATGAGCACTCAATGAATCCATTCCCACCCTCAAATATGCTGAGCAATGGAGCTCAATTAGTGGGTCTTAGCATCACATGCTTCAACTCTTTAGTTAAGCATACATCAAGGTTCACTAAGCTCAAGAACTTTCTCATATAGTTCTAAACTCTCATGCACTCAAGAATCTAGTATCAAGACTAAGAGTGAGCTATGGAGCACAACACTTTTTAGTCCTTGAATTTCATTTAGTCCTTTGTCCTTTGGTCCTCATTCAAGTCCACAATAGTTCTTCACATTTTTTTAACAAGTCATTGAGTTCACAAATTTATTAAAGCTTGAGAAAAATTTTCATACATTATTATCCTTGATTACATGTGGGATTGCCCCAACCCTCCCCAAGGGAGGTTTATCTCTCCATTACAAAAGAGATGAAAAAGAACACATACATGGATAAAGACCCTTTCATGATCAACTAAGAAAAACAAAAGACAAGAGCTTAGAAAATACTAGGAACATTCCTTGGAAGTTCTCTGGACTTTTCTTATTCTTGCTTGTGGTTGCTTCTCCTAGGTCCCAAATGCTGCCTTTCTCCTTCTTCTCCTTAGCAAGAGGAGTTCTTCCACCCTTGGAGAGTTCTCCTTCTTTTCTATGCAGCCCTTTCCTTACTTAGGTTTTGGTGAGCTAAGTTTGGAACCCTCCTTAAGTCAAGAAGGGTGGTATTTATAGAGGGGGCTGCACACTTCATCTTCCATTCAATTTATGCTTTTGCCTTAAAAAATGTTGCTGTAATGATAGCCAATCCCACTTGATGGTGAGGTGACCTCTACTTTTCCATTTCTTAATCTCCACATCACCTCAAAATGACAATTTTCCCTTAAAAACAAATCTACTGCCAAAGGAATGATGGCTGGAGATAAGGAGCTGGTTGGAGGTCTTGTCCCAGCCACATTTAATGCTCTGCTTAGACAGGATTTTGGCACGCCGCTGCAATACGCTTTAGCACGCTGTAGTGCTCTATGGCAAAAAGTTTTTGCAGGATGGCTCGCTGGGGCATTCAGGTTCATAATTTGATGATCCGCTACAACGCGGTGTAGCGCACTGTAGCGCTAGCATTTTGCAAATTGTTCCGCTGCAGCGCGCTATAGCGCCAGCATTTCGCAAAATGCTCCACTGCAATGCGCTGTAGTGCCAGTTTCTGCAAGTTGAACTGCTGCAGTGCGCGGTAGTGGTTTTCTTTTAGGAATTTTGGAAATTTGTCCAGAATTGTCCGAAATTTGTTGGATAGGCATTTTTCTGAAAAAAATAGGCAAAATCGGATTAAGGAGGCAATTTTAATATGAAATATGAATGAACTTTCCTTTATTAAAGATATAAATTATGGATTTGTCACTTAATCAGCTCCAATTATAAAGTTAAACTAAACTTAGATAATAATGGATATCACATGATTTTACAATTAACTTAAATTCCTTGAATGTTGCTTTGCTTTGATACTACAACCTTAAACATTCATAAAAATATTGTGCATAAATAAATCATTAAAACATTAAACATAACAGTTTCATGTAGTGGACTACAAGCCTGGGAAGGCTACAAAGTAATAAGGGGACCTCACACATACTAGATGAGGAGTGTATGTGTTTTGAGAGATCCCACTTTTCTACTTATTAGGCAGACATGATTAACTCCTCATTTTGTTCTATAATTTATGCTTGCAAAATAATACTTTATATAACTTAAACTCCTTAACATTATTATTTTCACAATCTTACTGATTGTGAGTTACCTTTCATAACCTTTTGACTATGCTAACTTATTATAGTCTTTGACTATGTTTACTTAGTCCATGTGACTAAGTCTTACTTTATCGTACTTTACTTTACTATACAGTTCTAACTTCTTACTATTGCTTACCTCACATTGCAGTCTTTAATTAATGCAGTGTATGTTGCTTCTTATATTGTATGCATAACTGCTTTTTGTTATTTAATACTTAGCATAATATTCATTGAAAATATTCATGTATCTATTTATACTTTCATATGCACTTTAGTAGCCTTCTAGCCTTATTAGGATGTATTTTTTCTCTTATTGTTGTAGGCTAGAGCAAACCAACTTGTGAGTTCTTACTCTATACTCTACTTTACTATTTTTCCTTACTCTTATACCCTACATTGATGTTTAATGCTCTGCTTACTCATTTAAAATTGTGAATGGCCAATGTGATATCCACTTATAACATTAATTAAAGCTTTGTGTAACCTTAAATCATACTTAAATATTTTAAGTCTAATCACTTATTTTTACTTAATTGAATATACCCTACCGTATTTAAAACTAAATATGGTAGGTCAGGAGCATCATCTGGATAGTGGAACTGGGATTAGTATGGCCACATGTAGATTGAAGTTTCTACATTTGTTTTATTGCTTTAGTGAAGACAAGTGAATTTACTTTAACTACTTTAAAATCATTTTGTAATAATTATTTTTGTGATGTTTTTACTTTATTTCTATGATGGATGAATTTTTATTTTACTTGTTTAGTTTGAATGGTTGATATAGATATTCCTATTTTGCTTCTCATAGCTTACTTGTTGTTTTTTACTTTTAGCTTATTTGCCTCAAAAATATTCTTGACTAGATAGCACTTAATAGTGAGTTAGCTTTCTTCTAATTTAGTGTTAAGTTCTATGGTAATACTCTAATATTAGATTAGGTTCTAGATCTGATATTAGGGTCATTACATCTAAAGCCTAGAACACCTTAGGAAACTTACCTTATGACATATTTAAGAATTAGAATATGTATTAAGTAGGAAAATAACTAGAATAATCTAGTTATAGCCTAGTGTTAGTGAACTTATGTAACACCACTAATATCAGATTTTTAACCTAATAGTAAAAACGACCACTACGCGGATCCCATGCACGAGTCCAATGCAGGGGATAGCCACGCAAATGAATCCGGGCCATTTCGTGCTTCTGAATGATGGTTCAAACAGTGGGTCTATTGAAGTGATCAAACTGTTGGATCGATTGACTGATTCCATGATTGAGAGGCATCCAGGTATGCCCTTGTCTGCCACTCCTCACAATCATGGCTTGCTCTTTTCAGGAGGTCGTGCTATGATTGCAACTAGTGGTCCTTCCCTTCTCTATTCAACCTCCATTTAACACCCTCATTCCCTTCATTCTTCTGTATGCTATCTATGATGAGCGGGTGCTGAGTTGAAAAGCATGCAGACAAAACTTCCAGACCTAACCCTAACCCTAGATGATGAAATTGATTTGAGGTACGCCAATTCTCCTTTGTTCTAGCTTTTATTTCCATCAATCCTCTTTCGTTTGTTTATCTTATTATTAGAGAAGTTCTTTCATGGGGTCAATTAAGCTCTAACGAGTTCTATCTGACCTTGATCTGAGTAGTCATTAATAGGGTTCCACAGTAGAACCCTAGTCAGACTGTTGGAATTTAGGGCATCACTCCATTGCATCCTCTGTTGATGGTGGTTGTGGTTCTTGGTACCAGCACATCAGCCGTGATGTGGGCTTCACGCTAACATATGACCTTAGCCCTATGTTTGGTCCTTGTGGACCCAGGCAAGGAAGCAGTTACGAGTCAGGTCAGGGCCAACCCGAGCCCTTACTTTGGGTTGTGCGCTTCCCTGTGAAATAGAAGGAAACAAATCCAATATCAAGTGCTATATAGCCAAGAGTCTTTATGAAGTAGATAAGTTAAGCATTAAAATATATAAGTAGGAAATATGCAATATATAAATGCATTCAATCCACTATCCAAACCAAGTATGTAAGAAGATAGTAAGTTCAGCACAAAAATAAAGTAAGAAAATTGCAAAAATTGAGTTATTATAGACTGAATCAAAATGTAATGAAAGTAAATTCTCTCATCCTCACTAAAGCAATAAAAGTAAGTGTGAAAACAAAAATCTTTAAATCTACAAAATGTGCTCAAATCCGATACTAGGTCCAGCTTCACAATTCAGAGTGTGCTCAAATTCAAAGTGATTAGACAAAAAAGTTTAAGTACATTTTAAGATTATGCTAAATTTTAAATTAAGGTTTTAGTTGGATATCACGAAAGTAGAGCACTAAGAATAACATTACAAATGACAGTAAATAAGTAAAGATTAAGAACTCAGAAGTACATTTTCTTTAGCATGCAATAATAAATAAGGGAAAAATAGGTAGCATAATAAGTCTAAAAACTACTAAAGTGCATATGAAAGCATAAGAAGAATACATGAATATGTTCAATGAATATTATGCTAATTAAAAGTAACTAGAGTAGTGAAGCATAAAATGTAAGTAAAGCAACATGTTGTGCAATGGAGACTACTTAGTCCATCTTGAATATGTTAATGGTGCTCTGGTGAGCTTCCAGAAGGTTTCAAGGCAATATGGAACAAGTCGCAAAGTTCAGAAATAGCACATGCACGGCAGCACGCCGCATCATGCCTTAGCGGTCCCTTACCCGAGATGGAGGTGCTATATTGTCACATTGGTCTGCAGACAAAAGAGCGAGCGCTACCGTGCACCGTAGCAGAAATTGGTGCTGCAGCGTGCCACAGTGGAAATCGGCACTACAGCACACAACAGCGGAAGTTATTCCGAGAGGTGGGCACTATAGCATGCAGCAGCATAAGTCATTCCGAGAGGCGGGCACTATAGCATGCAGCAGCATAAGTCATTCCGAGAGGTCGGCACCACCGCACGCTGCAACGGCAGGCAACCTGAGAGGTGGGTGCTACGATTCATCGTAGCGCCTCCCAAGGTTCTGCTTTGGTTCAGTTTTCACCCTAAGTAAATTCGAAGGTATTTTGGACCATTCAAGGTTTGAAAATGACCTGAGTACTTAAGGGAACATGTGGAGGAGTATCCTATGCAATTTAAGAATGTTGGCACTTCAAATTGAGAGGCTTTAGCTATTGTGAGGAAGAGTTCCCAAGGAGTAGCCCTAAGAAAGCTGCAGTGCAAGAGAGCTCTTGCATATTAGAGAAGATACTCATGGTGGTGGTTGCTTCTTCTCCTCTTCATCCTAGAGTAAGAGCTTGTGTGTTTCCAATCAAAGGTTGAGCTTTTTATAGCTCTGTACTCTTTAAGATTATTGGTGGATATTTTATGTGGTGTGGCTCCGTAGTTTTTCTCATTCTTGGGTTTTCCATATTATTTTCTACATTTGGATATTTGTGTGCTTGAGTTTATATTACATGCATGTGATATGATTTCATGTTTGTGGATCTATCATTTTGGATTTATTTGGTAACCATCAACGTAACTACGGTCCTCAATCGAGCGCACTAGTAAAACCGCTTCCACTACGGAGTGTTCTCGATGGTGGCAGAAGATTTATTATGAATAAGTGGTATTAGAGAGACTACCTTATTGGTCCTAAGGTTTGCTATTTGATTGGGAGCAATGACTGATGAGATGAGACAAAAGATAGAGAAATTCAACGGAACAAACTTTGAATTCCAGAAAATGCAGATGGAGGATTTGTTTTACCTGAAGAACTTATATCTTATATTGAAAGGAGCCAACAGAAAACTTGCAACTATGACTAACAAAGAGTGGGAAGTTCTTGATAGAACTGCACTAGGTTTGATTCATTTTTTATTGTCTTCTTCTATTGATTTTAACATTATTAATGAGAAAACTACTGTAAATCTCATGGATGCCCAAATGAGAATGTATGAGAAGCCTTGACTTCAAATAAAGTTTTCTAGATGAAGAGATTACTTAACATGAAGATGATGGATGGCTATTCAGTGATTGAACACATAAATGGGCTTAACACGGTGACGAGCTAGTTAAGTTTGGTGGGCATCAGTTTTGATGATGAGGTCTAAGCTTTGTTGTTCCTCTCTTCCTTGTCCGTCAGTTGGGATAGGCTGGTTATAGACATCAGCAATTCATCAGAAAATGCTTCATTGAGATTCAATGATATTGTCGGGCTTGTGCTCAAAGAAGAGGTGCAAAAAAAATCCCTTGGGGAGGGATCCACCTCAGCACTGAATACTGAAAGTAGGGCAAGACATACAAAAATGATACATAATAGAAATTGGTGAAAGTCTCACCGAGGAAAATCAAGACTCGTAAAAGCAAAGTGGATTACTAAAATGTGGGAGGGTAGGTCACTTCAACGAGGACTGCCCTACTCTAAAGAATCCATGTGTGGGGCCCCCATACTGACAATGGAAAGTACGGTGCTCCAACTATGGCAAATTCCCAACTTAAGTAAAGTTAGGTAAGCCCAACCTACCTTAAGCCAAGGACTTGTCACCAAGTACTATAACATTCATCAATATATATACATATATCAATGTGGCGGAAGCAATAGGCGAGTAGTAACATCCACAAGCACAACATAGTACAAAAGAAAAGAAGACAATATAGTAACTCATTGCAATGGAGGAATGAAATACATCCAGAATTAATTATTACAAATTGAATTTAAAAGGAGATGAAAATGTTTCTCAATATCACTAAAAAGAAATACATAATCTATCTAAACTGCAATTGCAAGGTCCTCCTCCTGAACAGGCTCCCCTCCTGCAGCACTGCCCACAAACAAGTCCGAATCTGACATTTATCGGTATCACAAATTCCAGGGCCCCAGCCAACAAAACAAAAATGTTACAGTTAGACAATTATATAAGTACATTTTAGGCTATTTTAATGAACTGATTATTTTAAAGATATCACATTTAAATTTTCTACACATGCGAGCAATAATGGGTGCAACAAGCTATGAAAGAAATGAGTAACTATAAACTATCTATTTATAGCCATCAACTAGTATAAAAAATAATATACAATGCAAAATAAGCAAGGTGAGGTTAAAAATAAAAAGAAACAACAACTATAATACAATTATGAACCTAATATGCTTATAATCATATCAATATATGCTGAGTATATAAAGAACACAATACTAAATTAAACATGAAATTCTAGCATCCTAAACATGCCAATATATATAAGTAAACCATATGAGTATACATACAATATGCTAGTTAAGAAAAGGAAAAGAAAAGGCCACTGAGACATGTAGCAAAAGCAAAGCAAACTATGTAAATGTGAGCCACTGAGACATGTGAAAAAAGTAAGGCAAGTACTGAAGGTAAGGCCAATAAAGCACATGGCAAAGCAAAACAAAAAACAATACTGAATAATCTAGCTAAAGTAGCAATAAGCCTAAGACATAGTACTGCCATACCAGCCAATAGGCCATCCCAAGCCCCCAATACTGAAATATCAATCAATACCCAGCCAATAGGCCATCCCAATCCTCTAGGTCTGGGTCAGCCTACACAATACTATTACTGAAGAGGCAGACTACACTAAGACATATTCTACCAACTGCAAGCAAGGCAAGAACTGAATAATATGCAATTCAATTACTAACTTAGGATGTATCATCCATATCCTAAGCTCTCCTATTATGCTCAAGGAATAAGGCTCAATATCCAAGGTATGCCAAGCAATCTAGTCAAAGTAAGCAAGAGACTCAATCTCGACTTATGTGATATCTGTTGTTATCTAATTACCAAATCTAACTACTCTGAGAAGGTACAAGTTTAGAATCTCCAATATCCAGCTATCGAGTAGAATCTCAGATTTACGTCCATAGAGTTAATATTAGAACTTAACAAGTTCTAATTTAAAATTAAGTGATGACTATATGGTTCAAGTAAATAAATCAATGATCTAATTTATTTATATTTTACTCTCCTACCCAAATCTTGATTAAGCAAATTGAGATTTAAGGATCCTGGACATAAACCCCACTTTGGTGTTCAAATCTTGAACCCCAGGAAAAGTCCTATTAAGGATCTACGGTTCACATTCTATCCCTATGTTAAGGATAAAGAATCCTATAAGCTGAAAGATCCAAGAACTACGAACTTAGTGAAGTGTTATTCTATTGATCATAAGATAAAATAATCAATTAAGAACTTGAGAATCTAAGATCTATAGTCATTCCTTAAGATAATTTCATTATCATATAGATTGAATCATCCTATACCCACATGGAAAGCTTCAAAAGAGTTAGACAATGAATCATTTAAATACTTTCAATTGGAGATAGTTTGATTCAAATTGAAGATCTAAGTCTAAGTTCTAGGATCTAAGGATCTGATGTTTGATCACTTTAGGCTTTAAGCCAGATACTTAACTTAGGAGTTTCACTTTGTTTTTCTTTAAGTTCATAATTTAACTAAATTGAACTTATTAAGTTGAGGTTTATCATTTAGCATTATTAGGTTTGATTATTAAGGCAAGGTGACATCTTTAAGATCACTTAAGTTTTAGATATCTATACTTAATGCTAATGCAGATTTCCTTAACTCAATTATGAATGCCTTTAAATTAAGAATTCAAAAAGATGCTAATGCTATAATTAATGATAATTTACTAAATTTTCCATGGTTAAAGGCACTTAAGCACATTTTGGTCAAAGTGACCAAAATACTCCTCTTAGGGCTAAAGTTAGGATTTTAGGGTTTAGTTATCCAACTTCTAGGGTTAGGTTTAAATGACCCATTGAGTCTAATAGAATCAAAATTAAAGCTTGGCTTAGCCTAATTACTCCAGATTCGGCTATAGTAACTACTAGGGTTATTACAGACTCCCCCACTTAAGAACGATGTCGTCCCCGACATCACCTAAGTGAAGAAAATTCTACTGGGATTTAACAAATCTAAAAATGAAATAGATGGAAAGGAGAAAAGAACAATACTTAGGTTTGCAAAGAGTTGTGGATACTTATTGCGCATATCCGCCTCGTTTTCCCAAGTAGATTCTTCCATGGTTCGGTTCTTCCACTGAATCTTGACCATAGGAATTGAGCGATTCCTTAGCTGCTTCTGATCATGAGCTAATTTTCTGATAGGTTCTTCGGCATACAAAATATCGGGTTGAATCTCTACTGCTGGAAGTTGAACGAGATGAGAAGGGTCTCGAAGACATCTTCTCAATGATGATACATGAAATACGTTATGAACAGCTGCAAAGCCATCTAGAAGACTTAACTAGTAGGCAGATGATCTTACTTTGGCCAAAACTTTGAAAGGTCCAACAAAGAGGGGACTAAGTTTCCCAGCTACGCCAAATTTGAAGACATCTTTCATTGGACTGGCCTTTAGATAAGCAGAATCTCCCTCATTGAATTCTAGGAGACGGTGGTGAGAATCATGATACTTGCTCTGACGATCTTGAGCTAAATGAATTCTCTTCTGAATTAATTTGATCTTATTATTGGTTTCTTCAACTAATTCTGAACCAAAGAGCTGAACCCTTCCTGTTTCTGACCAAGCTAGTGGAGTACTGCATTTTTGACCATACAGAGCTTCATAAGGAGCCATTTTAATACTGGCTTGAAAGCTGTTATTGTAGGCAAACTCCATTAACGGGATGTGATCTTCCCAGGAACCAGTAAAATCAAGAATACAGAGCCTAAGCGAAACTTCCAAAACTTGATTTACTCTCTCAGTCTGACCATCCATTTGAGGATGAAAAGCTGTACTCATGGCTAAAGTCGTACCCAGATCTTGATGCACAGCTTGCCAAAACTTGGAAGTAAATCTTCTATCTCTATCTGATACGATTGATTTTGGAATCCCATGCAATCTAACAATTTCATTGATGCAGAGTTTTGCTAACTTCTCTACATAATCAGTTTGACGGATGGGAAGAAAATGCACTGATTTAGTTAAGTGTTCTACTATTACCCAGATCGCATCGGCACCTGATTTTGCACGCGGCAATCCCATGACAAAATCTATAGATATATCGAACCATTTCCATTCAGGGATATCTAATGGATGCAGAAGACCACCGAGTCTTTGGTGTTCGGCCTTCACTAAATTATAGGCATGACATTTGGCCACAAAGTCAGCTATATCTTTCTTCATACCTAGCTACCAAAATGATTATTTCAAGTCTTGGTACATCTTAGTACTGCCTGGATGAATATAATATCCAGAATTATGGCCTTCGACTAACACTTCTTGATGCATGGACTTAGGAATCCACAACCGATTACCTTGATAAATTACACCATTCTGCAACTGCAATTCATGACGAAGACCACCTTCAATATCTGCTTTAAATTTCAAATACTTATCATCTTTGGTTTGCGAGATAGAGACATCTCGGTGGAAAGTGAGTTCCATATTAATATTTGCTAATAGTGAACTCAACATATCGCCACTGACTAGAGAAATCTTGAGCTTACAAAATTCATGTTCTAAAGAACTGGATGCGATCATAAAGGTCAAAGTAGCACGACGGCTAAGAGCATCGGCCACTACGTTTGCCTTCCCTGGATGATATTAGATATTGAGGTTATAATCGCTGATGAGCTCTAACCATCATCTCTGGCAACAATTTAACTCTCTCTGGGTGAACATGTACTTCAAACTTTGATGATCGGTGAAAATTGAACACTGCACTCCGTATAGATAGTGGCGCCATATTTTCAAGGCAAATATCACGGCTGCAAGTTCAAGATCATGGACCGGATAATTTCACTCGTGGGGTTTTAATTGACAAGAGGCATAGGCAATTACCTTACCCTCTTGCATTAACACACAACCTAGACCGATTACAGAGGCATCGGTATATACTTGATAGTTCAAACCTTCTTTAGGTAAAACAAGAACTACAACATTAGTAAGTGTATCTTTTAGAGTTTGAAATGCATCCTCACATTCAGGACTCCATATGAAGGGAACGACCTTTTGAGTCAATTTAGTCAACGGCGAAGCAATCTGGGAAAAGCCCTCAACATATTTCCTGTAATATCCCGCTAATCCCAGGAAACTTCTAATATCAGTGACAGACTTAGGATGAGCCCAGTCCTGAATAGCACTTACTTTACTCTGATCTACCCGAATACCCTGAGCATTAACTACGTGCCCCAAGAATGCAATGGAATTGAGCCAGAACTTGCACTTGGAGAACTTGCCATATAGTTGATGCTCTCGCAAAGTTTATAGTACTAACCTCAGATGTTCTTCATGATCTCTTAGAGTTTTAGAATAAATGAGGATATCGTCAATGAAGACGATCACAAACTTGTCCAAATACGGTTTTAGCACTCGCTGCATCAAATCCATAAAAATTAATGGCGCATTAGTGAGTCTGAATGACATCACCAAAAACTCAAAGTGGCCATAATGAGTACAGAAAGCAGTCTTCTGTACATCGTCTTCCTTTACTCACAGTTGTGGTATCCAGACCTTAAATCGATCTTGGAAAATATAACAGCTCCGGATAACTGGTCAAACAAATCATCAATTCTAGGAAGTGGGTATTTATTCTATACGGTGTCCTTATTCAATTTGCGATAATCTATACACATACGCATAGATCCATCCTTCTTTTTCACAAATAAAACTAGCACTCCCCAAGGAGACATACTTGGCCTGATAAAGCCTTTATTCAAGAACTCTTGCAATTGCTCGTTGAGCTCCTGAAGCTCCTTTGGTGCTATTCTATAAGGTGCTTTGGATATCAACTGGGTACCAAGGATCAATTCAATAGAGAATTCTACTTCTCTGAAAGGAGGTACACCAGGCAATGCTTCTGGGAACACATTGGTGAATTGTTTCACTACCTTACAATCAGAATGAGAGATACTCTCTTTTGTTTCACCCATCATAGTTACTAGGTAAGCATTACAACCCTTAACAATCAATTGTTCAGCTTTAATTGCATTTATTAAGGATAGCTGCGTGCTGGTTTTTCCTACAAATGTTTTAGGCTTGCCCTGGGAATGGAGAGTGACTTTCTTTTTATGATAGTTTATCACAGCATTATTGTCACTAAGCCAATTCATCCCAAAGATGATATCAAAGTTCGTTATTGGCAGGATGATCAGTTTGGCCTGAAATTCTTGGTCATTTATTGGAACTTTGATATTACAGAATTTATGGGCACTCAGTTGGGTTCCAGATGGAAGCCCAATGCTCAACGTTTGTGCTAAGTTACAGGCGTGAAGTTTAAGGCTATTGGCAAATTGTTCAGAGAAATGAGTGACTAGCATCGGTATCGAATAACACATTACAAGGTTGGTTGTTGAAATAAAGTGTGCCTAGTTCATACAAATTGTATCAATGACTTGCAAGAATAGCGATGCAATTATTAAAGGGAAAGTTTAAAGATGTGTACCTGAAACCACATGGTTATCTTCTACAGGTTTGATAGGAGTTAAGGCATATACTCGTGCAGGACCAGCAGGACGATTGTTAGTCTGCCTTTGGAGATAGTTCTGAGAATTAGAAGCTGGTGGCTGCGCGTGAGCAACCTCAGAAGCGGGTGCTAGCATTATAGCAAGATTTGGTTCTCTCCGTTTAGCGGAGTTGCTCTAAATACTTGCTTCTTTTGATGGGGCTTTATTAGAACTCCATCGACTATTTTCGTATGGTCGCACTGGTAGAACCTATGACCTATACGCCCACAATTGAAACACCTTTGGCCAGTGTGGTAACACTTGCTGTAGGGATGTGGCCTATCGCAACTCTGAACAGGTTCTGAGGTTGGTGCAGCTTCTCATTGATAGACCTTTGCAGTATTAGACATGTGCCTCTTGAAGATTTCCTGTGGGTTCTGAGTTGTTTATGCCCGCCGCTTGAGATTATCTTCAGATTGGTGATGCTCAATTACTTTAGCTGTTTCTACTAACTTAAAGAAGCTAGTTAAGCAGAGTGGTACGATTTGATTCTTCAGTGATTCTCGAAGTCCATAGAGAGAGCGGTGGCACTTAGCTGATTCAGATTGAGTGACTTCTGGTGCAAAACGAATCAATCTACGAAAGTCCCTTTCGTATTCAGCGACTGAACAACCCCCTTGAGTCAATCTTATGATCGTGCCAGCGATAATGTTTTCTGTAGATGGGGGAATGAATTCAGCCTTAAAGGCTTCAATTAATGCATCCCAGGGAATGTCGTCTTATTCATAATCGATGAACTTGGTGTTTCTGACTTCTTCCCACCAATATTCTGCCTCGGCGTGGAACAGATGGGTGGTGATACGGACGGCTTCGGAGTTTGGAATCTTCAGACTAATCAGATCTTTTTCCACAGCCTTCAGCCAATCGGCGGTATCCATTGGTGACAGGTTCCCACCAAAAGTTGGAGGTCTTAACTCAAAAAATTATGAAGGAGATTATTCGCTGAATGGTGTGAAGAAGGAGCAGCTTGTGGAGCATATACTGTTGGAGCAGCGATAGTGACCGGAGTTGCACGATCATTTAGTAATTTCTGCATAACGAGTGCCTGTTAAGCTTGATTTTCCAATAGAGTTGTTACCATGGCTCACATATGAGCCACCTCATCGTTAGAACTACTAGAGGCAACAGTGTTCTTGACAAGAGTAATGGTAGGTGGTGATCCAGAATCTATTCTAGTTTAATTGAAAAAAAGACAAACTCAGAATTTACTCTAAGGAAGAGAAATCAAAATCTTTCATTAATCATAGAAATAAAGGATTATAATGCCAAAACTGTAAATCTAATAGGGTTGCTTGAAAATGAGATAACAATTATCTTAACTATCACTCAAACATTATTAATATATTCTTCCCTAAAGGCTACACAAAAGTCCTCAAAAGTGACTTCCCGATGCTTCCTATTACGCTTCTTCTCGAGCATTGCAATGGTCTCATACCACCAAACTCCAGTGTAATCCAACATCAGGTCTGTCACAATATCTACATAAAGTGACTTAGGACACTCTATGTGTATCAGAATAGACTCCACTCGGCTCAACCATTCTTGTGCATATATGGGAAAGTTGAGCCCTCAATATACTGCTTGTTGTAGAAGCTTTTCCAGAACTAAGATCCCTTTCGCTGAAACTCCTTCAATTTGCCAGTTGCTTTCCTACCTCCACTTGCAGCTACAGTTCTAAGTAATCTTGAAAGCATGCAGATAATAGTCTATATCGGACTCTCTAGAATCCATTTGACTTTGTGGACAAAATTTTATTAAGTTTCTGTTAGACTCAAGATGACTAGATTATTAGGATGGGAGTATTCTCCTTCTGTATTTTTCATTGAGTTACTAATACTACTATGTTATGGATGTTACATATATTGATGTTTGTACTTCAGAAGAACGGTCCATTAGGTAGAAAGGAATTGTAGATCCCATTCTAACACCTTATGGTGTTCTCTGATACCAACTGTGGGGCCCCCGTACATACAATGGAAAGTACGGTGCTTCAACTGTGGCAAATCCCCAACTTAAGTAAAGTTAGGTAAACCCAACCTGCCTTAAGCCAAGGACTTGTCACCAAGTACTATAACATTCATCAATTTATATACAAATATCAAAGTGGCGGAAGCAATAGGCGAGTAGTAACATCCACAAGCACAACATAGTAGAAAAGAAAAGAAGACAATATAGTAACTCATCATAATGCAGGAATGAAATACATCCAGAATTAATTATTACAAATTGAATTTAAAAGGAAATGATAATATCTCTCACTGAAAAGAAATAAAGAATCTAGCTAAACTGCAACAGCAAGGTCCTCCTCCTGAACTGGCTCCCCTCCTGGAGCACTGCCCACGAACAAGTCTGAATCTAACATTTGTCAGTATCATAAATGCCACGGCCCCAGCCAACAAAACAAAAAGCTTACAGTTAGATAATAGTCTAAGTACATTTTAGTCTATTTTAATGAACTGATTATTTTAAAGATATCACATTTAAATTATCTACACATGCGAGCAATAATGGGTGCAACAAGCTATGAAAGAAACGAGTAACTATAAACTATCCATTTATAGCCAGCAACTAGTATGAAAAATAACATACAATGCAAAATAAGCAAGGTGAGGTTAAGAACTAAAAGAAACAACAACTATAATACAATTCTGAACCTAACATGCTTATGATCATATCAATATATACTGAGTATATAAAAAACACAATACTAAATTAAACAAGAAATTCTAGCATCCTAAACATGCCAATATATATAAGTAAACATACAAGTATACATACAATATGCTAGTTAAGAAAATGAAAAGAAAGGCCACTGAGACATGTGGCAAAAGCAAAGCAATCTATGTAAATGTGAGCCACTGAGACATGTGGCAAAAGTAAAGCAAGTACTGAAAGTAAGGCCACTGAAGCATGTGGCAAAGCAAAATAGAAAATAATACTGAACAATCCAATTAAAGTAGCAATAAGCCTAAGACATAATACTGGCATACCAGCCAATAGGCCATCCAGGGCCCCCAATACAGAAATATCGATCAATACCCAGCCAACAGGCCATCCCAATCCTCTAGGCCTGGGTCAGTCCTACACAATACTATTACTGAAGAGCTGGACTATGCTAGGATATATTCTACGAACTGCAAGCAAGGCAAGAACTGAATGATATGCAATTCAATTACTAACTTAGGATGTATCATCCATATCCTAAGTTCTCCTATTATGCTCAAGAAATAAGGCTAAATATCCAAGGTACACCAAGCGATCTAGTCAAAGTAAGCAAGAGACTCAATCTAGACTTATGTGATATCTGTTATTATCTAATTACCAAATCTAACTACTCTGAGAAGGTACAAGTTTAGGATCTCAAATATCTAGCTATCGAGTAGAATCTCAGATTTACGTCCTTAGAGTTAATATTAAAAAATAAAAAGTTCTAATTCAAAATCAAGAGATGACTACATGGTTCAAGTAAATAAATCAACGATCTAACTTATTTATATTTTACTCTCCTACCCAAATCTTGATTAAGCAAATCAAGATTTAAGGATCCTGAACTTAAGCTCCACTTTGGTGTTCAAATCCTGAACCCCAAGAAAAGTCCTATTAAGGATCTAAGGTTCACATTCTATCCTTTTGTTAAGGATAAAGAATCCTATAAGCTGAAAGATCCAAGAACTATGAACTTAGTGAAGGGTTATTCTATTGATTATAAGATAAAATAATCAATTAAGAACTTGAGAATCTAAGATCTATACTCAATCCTTAAGATAATTTCATTATCATATAGATTGAATCATCCTATACCCACTTGGAAGACTTCAAAAGAGTTAAACAATGAATCATTTAAATAATTTCAATTAGAGATAGTTTGATTCAAATTGAAGATCTAAGTTTAAGTTCTAAGATCTAAGGATCTGATATTTGATCACTTTAGGCTTTAAGCCAGATTCTTAACTTAGGAGTTTCACTTTGTTTTTCTTTAAGTTCATAATTAAACTAAATTGGACTTATTAAGTTCAGGTTCATCATTTAGCATTATTAGGTTTGATTATTGAGGCAAGGTGACATCTTTAAGATCACTTAAGTCTTATATATCTTTACTTAATGCTAATGCAGATTTCCTTAACTCAATTATGAATGCTTTTAAATTAATCATTCAGAGAGATTTTAATGTTCTAATTAATGATAATTTACTGAATTTTCCAAGGTTAAAGGCACTTAAGCACATTTTGGTCAAAATGACCAAAATACCCCTCGTAGGGCTAAAGTTGGGATTTTAGGGTTTAGTTATCCAATTCACTTCTAATATATTTTAATGTGATTCATCTTGATTATTAAAGTAGGATATACACTTATCTTAAGTTTTGACCCCTTAATTAAACTAATTCGCACTAATCACCTATTTAAGCCAATTAGGGTGATTAGTGAATTTAGGGCATCTTAAGGCAATCTAATCTTACCCATAGGCTTTACTATACTTCAGTTAGCATTAGGAACAATACTTGCCAAGATCAGAGACTTAATGGGGATTAAATTCACTAATCCTTAATTAGGGTGATTAAGAAGTGATTAAGAAAATTAAATGTCCAAAATTAGGTTTAAGGGTCTACAATTATTCTTTAGGATTTACTGAGCAATCAGAGCCCTTAATCACTTAATTTAGTTATTAATTGAATTTATTATGATTTAATTAAAAACAAAAAAGGATTAGAGATTTATTTTAAATTCAACCATTGGATCTATGATTTTATTTTATAATTAGATTCCTTGTATTTTTTTTATTCGAATCGTATATTGGATCATACCATTTGGATCAGTATAGCTAAAGTTATTAAATTAATTTATTCTGAATGTTTATTAAATTAAAACTATAGGATTTGATTTATTAAATTAATAACTATAGAAAATTTAATCCTATAATTCGTTTATTAACCGCAGCCCAAAATTAGAAACGCACAGGTCGGGGTCGTCCCGGCCCGGACTTCGTCTTCAACCTCTCGACGGGTCCGTGCCAAGCGAGATTCAGCGCTAAAATTCTCGGCGCTCAGATGACGGCGGTGGCTCAACACGATCCCTACACGTTCCTGGAGTCAATACGCATCGAATGGACTAAGAACCCCTATCTGGATCCCTCTGGATCGATGGGGTGCTACTCACCCGAGACGCCTTCGATAGGTGCATTTTCGGCTTACTGTGAGGAGACAATTCTCCTCACAGAGGCTATTAATCGGCTGGGGTCCAATACCTACACCTTCAGGGAGGTGAGGCGAGTTGAAACCCTAAGTTTTCATAACCTGGGGAGTAGCCGATCGCTGGGTCCTTACTCAGACTCAGCCATGGCTCAGTCGCTAGCTCCATCGATCGATACGATTGATTCAAGCTAGCTTAGCCCTATGCGACAATTATATACAGAGGCTAAATGCAGAGATAGATGAGGAAATGGATCGCAGGAATCCATAAGAGAAGGCTATACCTTGGAGACAGGGTTGCAGGTCTGGGGAAGTTCTGGGGGTGGCGTTCAGGGCTCAGGAATGGGACCTGACTCGGCCCGAGGGTCCTCACCGATTCCTTGAATTAGGAGGGTCTAGGCCTCCTGAGTAGCCTTACTAGGTTCGGCCATTCTCGGAAGATCCTAACGGTCTTAGTGACCTGGCGAGGGGAGTGGCAGACCTGGCTACATGGCTGGGTATGGCGAAATTTCCTCTGTCGGGCCGAATACTTGCAAGAATGAAGATCCACAGTGGCAGGGGACTCCAGGACCGTCTGATGGATTGGCAGTTGGCACGGAACGGCTCTGATTCCTCGACATCTAACGTCCGCGCGAGGAGCTGGATCGACCGTCAGATCTGATCTAAGGATCGAACAGGCGATCAGGGATACTTAAGATGGTTACTCGGATGCCGTCGGATCAAATCTCGGAACCGGGGAACGGTCGGAATTTGACGGATCTGATCGAAGGCATGGGCCGTTGGATCAAATCGGCGAAACGGACGGCCCAGATGGCGCCCGTGGTTTGGAAGAAGTCGACCGTTGGAAGAGGGTATATTTGCAATTAAGAATTGTTTAAAACCCTAAATTGGAATTGAACCTATTTAAATTAAATCTAAAATGTGCCTAAATGACCTCTAAAAATTCCCAAAATTTCACCCTTAGCTAATTTGGGGGTGGGAAATCCAAAAATGAAATCAAATTCTGATTTGGAGATCAGTTTAATTTAGATATTTTTTAGGGCTTAAAAATAGCCAAAAATACCAAATTTTTCCAATTTAGCTCCGATTGATTCCAAACTTCTAGGGTTAGGTTTAAATGACCCATTGAGTCTAATGGAATCAAAATTAAAGCTTGGCTTAGCCTAATTACTCCAGATTTGGCTATAGTAATAACTAGAGTTATTACACCATGTGTCAGAGGTAAAATGATGAAACACACTGCGAATATTTTAGTTGAGGAGGATCTAGATGAGTTGATCTTCTCGTTTGTCAATACGGAGTCTTGGGTAGTGGACTCAGCACATCTTTTCATGCAACTCCATTGAGGAGTTCCTTTAAGAATTACACCAAAAGTGACTTGGGGAAAGTATATCTTGGAGATAATAAAATTTGCGACATCATTGGCAGATGTTATGTGAATTTTCAGCTACCAAGCGGTGCAGTTTAGAAGCTCAAAGATGTAAGACATGTGCCATGACTAAAGAGAAATCTCATTTCAGTGAATCAATTAGCTAGAGGGAGCTACAACACTTGTTTCACTAGAGACTCATGGAAGGTCCCTAAGGGTTCACTTGTTGTTACATGAGGCAATGTGGAAGGTACACTTTACCTGATTAATAAAGTGTTTGATTCTATTATAGCAGCACAAGAGATAGATGCAGATCTACGGCACCAGAGGCTTGGCCATATAAGCGAGAGGGGAATGAAATCTTTATAGTCAAGGGGAAGTTACAAGGACTGAAGTGAGTAGACTTGGATTTTTGTGAGGACTAGGTGCTGAGTAAATAGAAGAATGTTTTGTTCTCCAAGTATGGAAGAGAGCAGAAATGAAGAAACTTGAGTTGGTGCATATAGACGTATGGGGTCCAACTCCAACTTCTTCCATAGGTGTAGCCACATATTTCGGCACCTTTATTGATGACAATACAAGGATGGTATGGGTTTACTTTCTAAAACATATATATGATATATTTGATGTGTTTTGAAAGTGGTTAGCTTTTGTGGAGAATGAGATAGGATTAAAGCTTAAGTGCTTGAGGTCCGATAATGGGGACGTGTACTGTCATAGGGAGTTTAAGGTGTTCTGCGCCTTGAGAGGCATCAAGAGAGAGTTTACAGTCCCAAGCACACCATAATAAAATGGTGTTGTATAATAGATGAACATGACAATCACAGAAAGAGCTAGGAGAATGAGATTATATGTAGGTCTCCCAAACAGTTTTAGGCTGAAGATGTTAACACATCTATTTATTTGATAAATCGAGGACCTTCCATGACCATGAATGAAGGGATTCATAAGGAACCTTGGAGCAAAAAGTAGGAGAAGCTAAACCACCTTAAGGCATTTGGATGCTCATCATATGTTCACATTGATGCTGGATCCATGAGCAACCTTGACGCAAAGGCGATCATGTGCACATTTGTTGGATATGGTGCGGGCAAGTTAAATTACAGATTTTGAGAAAATTAGAATTAGAAGGTCGTCAAAAGAAGGGATGTAACTTTCAATGAAAGTGAAATCTACAAAGACTATATTGGAGTTAAGAGTAATTCCAAGAATGCTTTAAATGTTGAGCCTCCGCACATAGAAATTGATGACAATGTTGAGCCAGATGTTGGTGTACATAAAGAAGTTCAGGAGGGTGTCAATGTTAAACCAAAAATACACATATTAAAAATATCTATAAGAATCACAAGACCACAAGAATCACAAGACCACCATACAGGTACACTCCTTCCTTATTTTATCTGTTACTAATGGATATTGGTGGAACAAAAAGCTTGGAAGATGCACTTTAGGTTGAAGATTTAGTCAAGTGGGAGGCTGCCATGAATGATGAAATGGCATCACTCATATAAAATTGGACATGGGAGTTGGCACCTCTACTAGCTGGGAAGAAAGACCTTCAGAATAAGTGAGTTTACCGGGTTAAGGAAGAACCGAATGGGAGCAAGCACCATAGGGTGAGACTTGTAGTAAAGGGCTTCCAGCAAAGTCATGGGGTTGACTATAGTGAGATCTTTGCCTTAGTTGTGAATATGACAGCCATCAGGGTTGTGTTGAATGTTGGTGCAGTTGAGGATTTGCATCTAGAGCAAATAGATATCAAAATTGCATTACTTCACGGAGAGCTAGAGGAGGTGTTGTACATGCAACAATTTGAAGGGTACAAAGCTCAAGAAAAGAGAAAAGCTGAGCTAGTGTGCAAGCTCAAATAGAGCCTCTATGGCTTGAAGCAAGCACCAAGGCAATGTTACTAGAGATTCAACAGGTTTATGTTAGAATATAGGTATAAGAGAAGCAAGGCGGATCACTATTGTTACATAAAATAGTGTAACTCCTCCTATCAGAATTTCTGCTGTTGTATATGGATGATATGGTGATCGCAGGATTGGACATAAAGGAGATAAGGATGCCAAAAGAGCTTATGTCAAAGGTGTTTGACATGAAGGACTTGGGACCAGCCCAGCAAATTATTGGAATAAGAATCAATATGGAAAGAACTGTAGGAATTCTAAAGTTATCGTCGAAAGAATATGTTGAAAAAGTGCTAAAAATATTCAACATGAGTGAGGCAAAGCTAGTAGCCACTCCCCTAGCAGTCACTTCTTCTTATTAAAAGAGCAGATGTCAAAGTCTGAAGAAGAGAAGGAGCATATGCTTATGGTTCTTTATGCTTCAACAGGTGGGAGCTTGATGTACACGATGATCTACAGGAGACCAGATATTGCCCATGCAGTTGGAGTGGTTAACAAATTCATGGGAAACCTAGAGTATCATTAGGACACAGTCAAATGAATCCTAAGATATCAGAAAGGTACGACGGGCAAAGCTTTATGCTCTAGAAGAGTTGACATTGTCTTGCATGGCAATGTAAACTCAGATCTTACAGGAGATATTGATAGTAAGGGAAGCACTACAAGTTAAGTAAATATATTGGTAAGTGCAGTAGCAAGCTGGATCTCCAGGCTATAAAACATCATGCCACTATCTACCATAGAGGAAAAATATATTGCCATTATAGAGGCAAGTAAGAAGATAATCTGGTTGATAAGTTTTATGGCATAATTGGGCAAGGAGCATGAGGATGGGAAGCTCTACATTGATAGTATGAATGTTATTCACCTAGCGAAGAATGCAAAATTTCATGCTATGACAAAGCACATTCAACTCTGCTACCATTTTATCCGAACACTATTAGAAGAAGGGAAGCTCATATTGGAGAATATACACACTTATAAGAATACAACTGATATGCTTAACAAAGTAGTAACAGTGAAGAAATTGAAGCTATGTGCAGCTTAAGTTGGCCTTGGTACGTGAACAGAGAGCGAGAGTGAGCCACACCATTCTTCTTGACAAGAATAGAAGAAGATAATGAAGGATCAAAGGTTAATGGGGGATTATTACCTAAGGGTCTCTAAGTGGGAGATTGCTGTGTTGTGGAGACCACTTAGTATATCATGAAGATGCTAATGGTGCTATAGTGAGCTTCTGGGAGGTTTTGAGGAAATTTGGAGAAGGCATGAAGTACAAGAATAGCACAGGTGTTCGAGCATGCTGTGGAGCACCGCAACATGCCTTGGCGGTCCCTTTCTTGAGACAGAAGCACTATTATGCATAGATGCAGAAATTAGAGCTCCAACG
Organism: Gastrodia elata; assembly: GCA_016760335.1. NCBI lineage: Eukaryota > Viridiplantae > Streptophyta > Magnoliopsida > Asparagales > Orchidaceae > Gastrodia > Gastrodia elata. The sequence goes on from CM028682.1 coordinate 23,294,662, forward strand.
CACCACAAAAAAAATTGGTGCTTTGGCGTGCTGCAGCATGTGTCATTATGAGTGGCAGGCACTACATGGCACTGTAGTGGAAGTCATCATCCCAAGAGGTAAATGCTATCGCGCGCCAGACTGGTAGGCAATCAGAGAGGCAGGGGATACGGTGCGTTGTAGAGCCTGGTGGAGTTCTGCTCGTGTTCAAGTTTTAGTATAGGTAAGGTGTATTTTGGACTATTTAGGGTTTAAAAAGTGAGCTGGGTATTTAAGTAAACATGTGGAGGATTTTGGTATAAAATATAAAAATGTTGGTATTTTAGATTAAGAGGCTTTGGTTGTTGTTAGGAGGAGATTCCAAGGTGAATCCATAAGGAAGCTGTAGTGCAAGATAGCTCATGCATGGTGGAGAAGATACTTCTAGTTTTGGCTACTTCCTCTCATCTTTATCATAGAGTAAAAGCTTCTGTGTTACGTATCAAAGGTCAAGCTCCTTATAACTCTGCACTCTTCAAGATTATTTGTACATATTTTCTATGGTGTGGCTTCGTGATTTTTCCCATTCTTAGGTTTTCCACTTAATTTTTTATGTTTGGATATTTGTGTTCTTGAGTTTGTTTTGCATGCATGTCCTATGATTTCTTATTTGTCAATCCATGATTTTAGAATTTCTTGGTAACCATCAATGCAGCCCAGGTCCTCAATCGAGCGCTTTAGTCAAATTTTTTTTGCTTCAGAGTGTTCTCAGTGGTTTTGGATGGTTTATTATCAACACAACATACACTGCATAAAGTAAAGACTGTAAGTAAGGTAAACTATAGTACAAAAATTAAGAATTGAACATTAAAGTAAATTAAAGTAAGGCTTAGTCACATGAACTAAGTAAACATAGTCAAAGATTATGTTAGGTAAACATAGCTTGAAGGCTATGAAACAACTAACAATAAATAATATTGTGATAATATAATGTTTAATTATTCAAATTATTATAAATTTTCCATTATGAAAGAAAAAATTGTAGAATGAGAGAGGAGTTAAGCACATCTACCTAACTAAGTAGAAAAGTAGGGTCTCCATAAACACTCATATTCCCTCTCTAGGATATGTGAGGTCTCCTTAATATTCCATGACATGCCCTGGCTTGATTTCCACCAAATGAAACCCTTATGTTTTATATTATAAATATTTTATTTATGCTTAAATATCTTTATGAATGTTCAAGGTTGTAGTCTCAAAGCAAAGAAGTATTTCAAGGAATTCAAGTAATTGTAAATGCAGCGCCCCTCCCCATCGCCACACGCAAAAGGTATATCAGATCGGTGGAGGAGTGGTGCGCTACTCGGGGAGAATAAACAGCAATATCTTCTTGAATAAGCTAACTAAAACTAGCCACATTGAAGGCTATTGGCTCAAACCCAAGAATAGGATCGAGAGTCAATACTTAAGATAAGAGTAGAGTACTTATCTTAGGTATTAGACTAACACATACATTAGATTATCAAAAATAAATAAGGAATCCAATATATATTCTAAAATATCAGCATTTCCAGTATGTTGATCACATCATAATACTAAGTATGATCGTAATATAATAGAGTGCGGAAGCTAAAGCAAGACATCCAAAATACATTCATCATAGAGCAGTAGTGGCATGCATCTCAGAAAAGAAAAGTAAAGTACATCCAGAACTATTACAAACTAATTTAAATGAAGTCTATCTAAAGTACTGAAAGCAAAAATAGTAAAGTAAAAGGTGGAAGACTGATCCGCTAAGGCTCCACGTACTCCTCCTAGATCCCCTGCAAGTCCTCTTGCCCTATCTCAACAAGCTCCTCTGGATCAACCCTAATTAAGATCTAACATAATTAGGCAAAAATGAAAAATCTAACCATTAGATGTTTAATATTATTTTATATTCTTATTCCTGAGGATTTTCTGATTAATTTGATATATAATATTATAAGGTTTGGACCAATGGATCAAAAGTTATTTTATTAATAGATTCTGCATTTTTATTTAAATAATTTCCTATAATTGGATTAATTGGATTATTTTCCTTAAGGAAAAATAATTCCATATAATCGGATATTAATTAAACAAGTTCGGCTCATTCCCCAAAACACATGGGTCACGGGTTGGCCCGACCCGTACAGGAGCTTCGTCCCCGATCCCCCGTCCCGACATAAGGACCCGATTAGGGGAACCTTAATCCTCCAATTCCAGCGCATCCTGACCACGGCACGACCAACCGACGGTTGCTACACGTTCACCATGGTCAAGTGCTTCAAAGGAGACCCGAATCCCTCTATGAGGTGGTCTGGGTCAACCAGGCCTTACTCACTCGAGAGCTCCCTCAATGGGGCTACTGTGGGGAGACAATTCTCCCCATAGAGGCTACGCCAGACCCAGGGCTCAATCAGGGAGATGAGATGGATTGAAGCCCCCTGGTACGAGGGCCTGAGGTGGGCTAACTCACGGTTTAATTACAATAGCATTAGGTTCAATTTGATAATACATAGCAATACGAGTCAAATGGAGATGATCCCAAGCCTTATGGGCTCAAGGCTTGCAACCGGAGGTACCTCATTTCACGATTGGACTCGGGACGATCGACTGGGGATATGGCTAGCCTTAGCTGAGCTTCCAGATACTGCAAAGGATCCTGAACACCAGGAGGGCCTATTATCAGTGATTCAAAGCTCCTGGGATCGCCTATGCAAGCTCAAGTGATCGGTAATGGCGGAAGAGGCAGAGAGCTCAATTGATCAGAAAGGATCAAATGGAGCAATGCTTGGGCTATTTATAGCCTCAGTAGGGAGTGGGGAAAGTTTCTAGAGGGATGGATCGGGCTGGGAAGGGCCCGAGACGTCAGGCCATGGCCGAGCTCTCAAATTTCCAATTTGAACTTGGCCGGGCCGCGAGGCCCGATTGGGGTACCTAGCCATAACGGGAGAATCCCCAACGGCTTGCTGAGCTGGCAGTATGGGAGATCTTCGGTCGGGCACACGAGTGAGTGGGGAAGAAGGTCCAAAGTTGCGGGATGGTCCAGAGCTGTCTTATTGATCGATTAGAAAGGTGCAATGATCCTGTTCCCCCGGATCCTCACGGTCGGATCCAATTTGATCCACACCATAGAATTAATGGGGCGCATCTGACGGCTGATCCGCGGTTTCGCGGGATCTAACCCTAACCGTCAATTATTTAAGCGTGAAGGTTAAATTTGTGAGACTCCGTTGTCGCACTACCCGGGCTCCGCAGTGGATCGCCCGCGGTCCGTACAATAGATCTCGACCGTTAATTTAGTTTTAGGGATATATTTGCAATTTGGAAAGATTAGAAATCCTTTTATGCAATCAACCCATTTTAACTAAATATAAATTATGATCTAAATGATTTCCAAATTGCACCAAACTTTCACCCCTAGCTAACTTGGGGGGTGAGGAATTCAAAAATGTAATTAGAATTTAATTCTGAGATCAAAATATTTTATGTCTAAATTAAGCATCTAGACTGATCATATTGTCATCTTTGGACTTAGAGAAATCCAATTGAATTCAAATTTTTAGGATAGGTTTATTTTGATGTTCTAAAAGCAATGGTTTTGAAATCAAGGATTAATTAAGCTATAGATTAGTAGGGTAACAACCTAGGGTTATTACAGTAAATTATTTGATACCCATTAGTATCTAAGATTTCAATTAGCTAACTTAATGATTAGAGCTAATTAAGCTCCCAATTGACTTACACTTAACAATCTCTAAGTTGATTGAAAGTAATATTATATGTAATCAAGTTTGGAAAATAGTGATTTAGTTTAAGTTTATGTAAATGATAATAATTTATATATATATAATTAGGAAACATGTGGTTAATCCTACACTAATCCTAATCCACATAATCTTTATTGGTTTCTAGTTCAATAAAGAGCTAATGGGGGAAGGCAAATGTTAAAGTCTTACTAAGCTTAATAGGTATAAGTTGTTGGTTCACTTCTAACATCTAACTAAGGTAACTTATAATTGATGGTTACTAGTTTAATAATTCTCTGGACTAGCTAAAAATAACTTCAGGAGGGTTCTAAGTGTATGGGAGAGGGAAAGCTTATAAGATATAAGTTGTAAGTTAACTCATAATTATAGGTTAATAAAGCTTAGAGGGAATCTAGCATACATTAGATAGCCAAGAAATGGTAAGTTAAGTATCAGGAAGCTTTAAAAGAGAGGTTTGAAGCTAAAAGGGTAAGGTCATAAGTTTACTTATAAGTGTTAGCAATTTATCCTATTAGGTACACATCCTACAAGTAAAAGTGTGTTAAGGGCTAAATATACCTATTGGATAGGTTAGCTACTATTAGGATGATGATTAAATTAAGGCTAGGGATTCACACATACAATATCTCTCCTAACGTTGAGGCTTGAATCACAAGTTTATTAGGATAAGTAAGGCATCTAAATAATCTAATATAATCCAATTCTCACATAACAAGTAATATGAAAGCTCAATTAAATGAAAGTGCTTGCTATCCAAGGAAGAAAAATACCTAAATATGCAATCTATAATAGAATTGAAGTCATAAATATGAAGGAATTTAGCGAGCCAAAAACCCAAGTTATCCAAATGATGTTCAATCACAAATATAATAGTAAATATGCAATCTTCATAATATAATAAAAATAATGATACTAAGTAGGTCAAAATTAGACAACATTAGAAAATTATGATTTTTGGAACTCCTAATTGTGATTAAAAAGTGATTAAGAAAATTATGCTTCAAATCCTAAATTTAATTATGCCATTGTGTTTTTCTCATTTTTCTGAATAAAATACATAATTTTATATAATTTGGACATGTATATCTAAAGTTATGAATGAAATAATATTTGTACTAATTATAATTTATTAAAATTAATTAATTTATGTTAGCCGTCGGCACAAAAAGTAAGACGCAACATCCTACGCAAAAGTCGGGGTCGGAGTGGAATACTGTGCACCGTAGCGTCGACCCGATTTGGAGATGTGTGTCAGCCCAAGATACATGCCGCAATAGGCATTGGCAGCACGGTCCAGAATTGGATTGGCTCGATCCAGCAAAAATAGTCGGATCGTACGCAAACCAAGGCTCGATTGCTTCTTCCCCGATAAAAAATGATAGGGTCGTGCCTAGGGTTAGACCTCTTGGTCAAACCAGAGGGTCCCATGGCGCAACCCCTCATACCAGCAGTATCCCTTGCCAAGGCCAACCTAACGAGCTAACAATTGGCCCTTAGCATCAATTGTGCGGTCAATAGGGCAATGCCCTAGATCCTAATTGACGGACGGACCCGAGTAGTTCTTGTAGACCATTGTTGGTGAGGCAATGAATGGAAGCTCGATCAAGTTCGATCGAGTTTTGATCCAATAATAGAGGGCTCAGAATAGACTTAGGAGTGATCAATTGCAAGAAAGAAGAAGAGGATGTTACCTGGTGGCCAATGGGATTAGGGATAGGGTTCAATTGTTAAATCTCCTTCGACGCCAGCTCCCAATTAATTCCTGAGCTTCATGTAGCTAAGAAAGATAGCTTTGGGAAGAGAGGAGATAAAATGGGAGTACTATACAGCTAATGGAAGGTTGAGGTGCTGCTGGGCTCCTTGCCAGGCCATGATTGGCGAGTCGTAGAAACATACACGGGAAGAGCCTGGAACATCGGTTCAAGATTTCGATCCGATGGTTAGATCAGCGGGACGCGCTAAGATTATAGAATAGGATTCAAGGGATGGCAAATGCCTGGGATTATCCGGAGTCGTTGTCCCGTGTACGGGATCGGATAGTGAATTTCTGCAATTTTTATAAAAGCCGTTAGAATTATTTTAATTAATAAATAAATTTTAATATAAATATACTAATAATTTAATTAATTTACTGCACTTAATTACTCAAAATTAAGTACTCTAACAGACTCCAAAAAATCCCAAAAATTCATCCATACCTAATTGAGGGGTGAGCAACTCAAAATTGAAATCCGATTTTTGACTAGAGGTCAATTTAATTATCCTATTTTTTTGGATAATTAAATATTATTAAAATATTTAGCAAAAATTCAGCAACTTCCAAACATTCTCAAAATTCCCCCCAAGTTAATTTGAAGGTAAGAACTTCAGTGGCAAACTCCGACTTTGATTCTGAGATCTAAATAAAATAGGCATTTTTGAAATTATCAAAATAATCAGGAATACTTGTCGATTGCAAATGATCTCCAAATCATACCAAACTTGCGGTGAAGGCTCCTAATACTATTATAAGAGTACTAAAAATGAAATGGATCTAATTGGGATGCCCAATAATGGGTAACAACTCTAGGGTTGTTACAACTTAAGGAGCCTCAACATAGATGCACAGTGTTTGTAGGGGCTCTTATGAGTTAATTTATTGCCTAAGGAGTGTAGTAGTCCTAACCCCTAGGACGAGAGAACTAAATAGCTCTCTATGATTATATGAATCATTAGTGAAACCCTTAAATGTTAGATTGGGATTAACATAGTTCCTTATATTCCTTAAGTATATATTTCACCCTAGCCATCCTATTATATAACTTAGTGAATTTAAGGTAGCCAAACCCCTTTATCTAGCACTATAACTCCTTGTGTTTTGATATGAATTTAGAAGCTAAGAATTTGAATGTCTTTATTCAGACCTTCACTCACTAAAAATGCACTAGTTTGTAACTAGTCTTTTAATAAAATTGTTGAGTTAGGATCTCACTAATCCTTAGATACCTTAGTGGACATAAGGCTAGGAAGCCTCCATACTAATTTCTAGCTAAAGATCAATAGTATTAGACTAATTTTAGTAACTTGATAATGATAAGAAGATTAATTGTAAGTTAAACTCTTTGGCCCAACATAGGTCAATATTTACCCATTGAGTGTCATTTAGATAACTTAAGGTAAATCCTAACTTATTGGATAATGAATTATAGATTATATATAGATCCAATAAATTACTTGGAGTAGTACTAGTAATCCCTAGTGTAGCACTTGCAACTAAGAGAGGACTTATAATATTAATAGATGGAACCATCTTAGGAAGATTACTTAAGCCTTTTTACACCTTTGAACATACTTAAATACTTGATACATACTTTATAATATACTTTGAATTTCATTCACATATCATATGCATAATCTTAAAAGAAACATTAATAAATAATATTATACTTGTGGTTTATGTTTTACTTAGCCTGCCACTTAGTATGACTTTACTTTAGGACAACTTTTGCCTAGGGAATTTCCCTTATGGTACATTACTTTGGCATTGGGATGTTTCTCCTATATGCTCTTTAGATACTTTGTGGATTTTAGTTTAGGATCTAGGATGTTTCTCCTAGATGCCTCTTTGGTGGACATTACTTTAATCTGGGATATTTCTCCTAGATTATCAGATGGACTTTACTTTTTGGCAGACTAAGTAAGACTATCTCACACGTATAGTACTTTAATCTACACTACTTATATTTACTTTTCAGTCTCTTTACAATTACTTTACGTGTTTTCTTTACACTTCAGACTTACTTTACTTTACCATTTTAGCATATTTTTCTTTCGTATTTTTCATTTTCTGCAGTTCCTTTACATTTCAAAACTTCCTGTATGTCAACTGTTTTACTTACTTGAGAGCATGTTAGGATTATTAGTCTTTATATTTTCAGTATAGTACTTTTACTTATACTATAACTAGCATGTTAGTTTGATCATATTCCTTAGGACTTTTCTTTGTACTTAGTAGATTTGCACTTGTACTTTACTTACCTTGTATTGCAGCCTGAGTTGAGGTATATTTCTACCTCATAATTTGTTCTACCTTTCTTTTCGCTTTACCGCTATGCTATGCTTAATTTTAGTTGTGATATCATTAAAATACATTCAAATTCATTACCTTAAAATGTATTTAGACATTTTGTCTAATAAGATTTTTCTTTTGTTGGCTGGGGCCCTACCATTATGAAATCGATAATGGTAGATTCTGAGCTTTTTGAGGAGATTGAGCCTACAGAGGAGCAGATCCAAGAGGAGGTTCAGACTACTGAGGGACCTTAGTATACTTACTAGATTACTTTACTTTTACTCTGTGAGGATGAGAGCATTTTACATTATAGTTCTTTAAACTTTAAATGTTTGTAATAATACAGAACTAATTGTACTTTACTTTCCTGCATTGTATATATTCTGAGCTGGATGTCTTTATTTTATAATATGGATGATTACTTCAGTTGATACTTTTCATTCGCACTTTGATACTCATTAAGTGATTATTAATCTTTACCTTATTCTGAAAAGTACATCCTTTCCTTAAGATTGGATTGGAGTCTTAAATTCCAATCTAATGTTAAGGATAAGATGTGCTTAGTGACGACCACTTCTTAAGCCTTATGATTAGAAGGGGCGGCCGCCACAGAAGAGGAAGCTGGAATGGATGAGGAAGAAAATAAGATTGATGAGTTGATTCAAGAAAGAAAAGGAATGCAGCTATCTGTAGATGAACCCCCTGAATTGTACTTGAAACCTTTGCTCTAACACTTATAATATGTTTATCTTGGGAAGGAAACATCTGTAACAACCCTAAGTTGTTACTTTAGCTAAACCTAGTTGAATTAAGCAAAACTAAGTCTTGATTTTGATTCTATTAGATTCAGAGGGTCATTTAAACCTAACCATAGAGGGTTGAAATCAAACGGAGCTAAATTGGAAATTTTGGTATTTTTGGCTATTTGAGCCCTAGAAAATACCTAAAATAATTTGATCTCCAAATCAAAATCTGAGTTCACTTTTGAATTCCTCACCCCCAAATTATCTAAGGGTAAAATTTTAGGAATTTTTGGAGGTCATTTAGTCACATTTTGGATTTAATTTAAATTGGTTTAATTGCAAATTAGGGTTTTAAACAATTTATAATTGCAAATCTATCCTTTCCAACCATCTGCTGTTTTCCAAACCGCGGGCGCCATCTGGGCCGTCCGTTTCATGGATTTGATCCAACGGTCCGCGCCTTAGATCGGATCTGTCTAATCTCGATCGTTCTGCGGTTCTGAGATTTAATCCGACTGCATCTAATCCACCCGCTGTAAGTATCCTTGATCCGCCGTTATATCACCTAATCTAATCCAACGATGAACATTGTATCCGCGCCGTTCGTTAAGTGTCAGGAGATCAGGGTCGTCCCGCTTCGATGGATGATCAATCAGATGGCCCCGAGCACCCCAAGCACTGTGGATCATCTCCTTCACCTCTCCCGTCTCTAGCTTCTCCCCCCCGATAGCCATAACCCCTCCAGCCCCCGTGGCAGTACGGGAAAATGACCGAAATTCCTCTCCTGCCCTCGGCACGTTCGTCTGGCCGGCTGTCTTCTCCCCAAATTGCCCATAGCCGTTGGCCCGAGCCATTTCCTTCAACCCGAGCCTCCTGCCATTGCCAAGCTCTGAAAACCACCCCCAGATATCCCAGTTGCCTATAAATACCCCCAGCACCTCTCAGTGAGTCCCTTTGCTCACTGAGACTCCTCAATTTAACCCAGCTGAAGCCTCTGGAGTCCTGTCTTCCTCGACAAATTTCCAGCGTTCCCGAAGCCTCGAACCACTGATAGAAGGACCGTCTGGTGTTCAGACCCCCTATGAACCTTCGTCTGCTGGTTAGGAAGCTCCAGCACACTTCAATTCTCCTCGGCCAAGCCTGCAACCCCGTCCTCAGGTACAACCTTCTCCCATGGATCCCTTCGATCCATTTTCCCTTCTATCCTCTAATTGAGCCATTGTATGTCATCTAGATTACCTTAGCCACCTAAGAAACCCAGTGTAATTAACCCCTGGGGATAAGCTAGCTCGAATCGATCGTATCGATCGATTGAGCTAGCGGCCGAGCCAATGGATGAGTCCGAGTAAGGACCCAGCGATTGGATGCACCCCATGTTATGAAATGTTGGGGGATCGACTCGTCTAACCTCCCTGAAGGTGTAGGTATTAAGCTCCGGCCGGATAATGGCCTCTGTGAGGAGAATTGTCTCCTCACAGTGCGCCTGAAATGCCCATATCGAAGGTGTCTCGGGTGAGTAGCACCCCGTTGATCTAGAAGGATCCATATGGGGGTTCTTAGTCCAATCGATGCGTCTAGACCCCAGGAACGTGTAGGGATCAAGCTGAGCTGCCGCAGTCGTTTGAGCGCCGAGAATTTCAGCGCGAAAGTTCGCCTGGGACGGACCCGTCGAGAGGTTGAAGATGAAGTCCGGGCCGGGCCGACCCCGGCCCGCGCGGTTTTGATTTCGGGCTGCATCTAATTAATTAATTATATGAATGTATTTTCAAGGGTTATGCGATTAATTAATTAAAGCCTATTATATTAATTTAAATAAACATTCAGAATAAATTATTTAAATATATTTGGCTATACTAATCCAAATGGTATAATCCAATATACCATTTGAATCAGAAAAATATAAGGAATCTAAATATAAAATAAAATCATAGATCCAATGGTTGGATTTAAAAAATATTTGCCCATCTCTTTACTGTCCTTATTTAAATCATATTAAATTAAAAAAATATCCAAATAAAAGGAGATTAAGGGCTCTGATTGCTCCCTTAACCCTAGAGAACAAATTCAGACCCTTAAACTAATTTTGGATATTAATTTCTCTTAATCACTCCTTAATCACCCTAATTAGGGATTAGTAAAATTAAATCTAATTAAGCCTCTGATCTTGATAGAGATTGTTCCTAATGCTATCCTAAGTATTCTAGAACCATTTGGAAAGGTTGGATTACCCTAAGATACCTTAAATTTACTAATTCTCAAAATTTTGCTTAAATAAGTGATTAGTGCTAATTAGTTTAATTAAGTGGTCAAAATCCAAGATAAGTGTATTTCCCACCTTATTTATCAGTATGGGACACATTAAAACAGATTAGGAGTAATTTGGACAACTAAACCCTAAAATTCCAATTTTGGCCTTAAGAGGGGCACTTTGGTCATTTTGATCAAATATGCTTAAATGCCCTATAAACCTTGAAAATTTCAGTAATCTACCCTAATATCGATAAGAAATGTTCTCTGAATTCTCATACCAATATTTTTGCTAATGTGATCCTTAAACTTAGGAAATCTTCAATTAAGTCCTAATAAAGATACTTAGATCTTAAGTAACCTAAAAGAGGTCACCTAGTTTAATGCTTAACCCAAATATCTAAGATTGTCAATTATCATCTTAATGAGTTCAATATAGTTAGATTATAAACCTAAATTCTAAGAGAAATACAAATGGAAACTCCTAAGTAAAAATCTAATTCAAAGTCTAAAGTGATCAAACACCAGATCCTTAGATCTTAGATCTTAGACTTAGATTTTCAATTTGAATTGAACAATCTCCAATTAAAATTCTTCAAATGATTGATTGTTTAACCCTTTGAAACCTTCCATGTGGGTATAGGATGTTTCAATCTCTAAAGATAATGAGATTATCTTAAAGATTGAATATAGATCTTAGATTCTCAAATTCTTAATTAATTATTTTATCTTATAATCAGTAGAATGACCCTTCACTAAGTTCATAGTTCTTGGATCTGTCAGCTTATAGGATCCTTTATCCTTAACTTTAGAAGAGAGTGTGAACCCTAGATTCTTATTAGGATACTCTCCTTGGATTTAGGTTTTGAACACCAAAGTGGAGTTCAAGTCCTGAATCCTTAAATCTTGATTTACTTGATCAAGATTTGGGTAAGAGAGTAAAATATTAATAAACTATGTTGTTGATTTTTTTACTTAAAGTATATAGTCATCACATGATTTTGGATTAGAACTTGTTAAGTTCTAATATTAACTTTAAGGATATAAATCTGAGATTCTACTAAATAGCTAGATATTGGAGATCCTAAACTTGTACCTTCTCAGAGTAGCTAAATTTGGTATTTAGATAACATCAGATATCACATGAGTTTAGATTGAGTCCCTTGCTTAGTTTAATTTGATTTGCTTAGCATACCTTGGTTATTGAGTCATATTCCTTGAGCAAAATAGGAGAACTTAGGATATAGATGATACATCCTAAGTTAGTATTTGAATTTCATATCATTCAATTTTGCCTTGTTTGCAATTGGTAGAATATGTCCTAGCTTAATCTGCCTCTTCAGTAGTAGTATTGTATAGACTGGACCCAGAACTAGCATATTTGGATGGCTAGACAGGGGATTGATTGATTGATATTGGAGGCCCTATATGGCCTATTGGCTGGTATGGCAGTACTATGTCTTAGGCTTATTGCTACTTTAGCTGGATTGTTCAGTATTGTTTTCTATTTTGCTTTGCCACATACTTCAGTGGCCTTATTTTCAGTACTAGCTCGCTTGCCACATGTCTCAGTGGCTTTACATAGATTGCTTTGCTTTTGCACAAGTCTTAGTGGCCTTTATTTTCCTTTCTCTTAATTAGCATGTTGCATGTATACTCATATGGTTTACTTATATGTATTAGCATGTTTAGGATGCTAGATTTGCATGTTTTCAGTACTTGTGTTTCTTTTATATACCCAGCACGTGTTAATATGATCATAAGCATGTTAGGTTCAGAATTGTATTATAGTTGTTGTTTCTTTTTAGTTCTTAGCCTCACCTTATTTATTTTGCATTGTATGTCATTCTTCATATTAGTTGCTAGCTATAAATGGATAGTTTATAGTTACTGTTTCTCCATAGCTTGTTGCACCTATTATTGCTTGTAAGTTTAGCTAATTGAAATGTGATATCTTTAAAATAGTTAGTTTATTAAAATAACCTAAACTGTACTTAGACAATTGTATAACTATAATCTTTTTATTTTGTTGGCTAGGGCCCTGGCATTTGTGATACCGACAAGTGTCAGATTCAGATGTGTTCGTGGGCAGTGTCGTAGAAGAGGAGCAGGTTCAAGAGGAGGATCGTGCTGCTGCTGTTTAGTTAGATACTGCATTTTATTTCTGTGAGATTGAGAGATATTGTCATTCTCTTTCAAATTCAGTTTGTAATAATTAATTCTGGATGTGTTTCATTTCAGCATTTCGATGAGTTACTATATTGTTTTCTCTTTTCTACTATGTATGCTTGTGGATGTTACTACTCGCCTATTGCTTCCGCCACTTTGATATTTATGTATATATATTGATGAATGTTATAGCACTTGGTGACAAGTTGTTGGCTTAAGGCAAGTTGGGTTTACCTAACTTTACTTAAGTTGGGGATTTATCATAATTGGAGTACCGTACTTCCTTGTTGTCAGTACGAGGGCCCCACAATTGGTATCAAAGAACACCTTAAGGTGTCAGAATGGGATCTACGATTCCTTTCTACTTAATGGACCATTCTTTTGAAATACAAATATCAATATAGGTAACATCCATAACATAGTAGTGTTAGTAACTCTATGCAAAATATAGAAGGAGAATACTCCTATCCTAATAATATAGTCATCTGGATTCTAACACAGATGTAATAAAATTCTGTCGTTGGAGTCAAATGAATTATGGAGAGTCCGATATAGACTATTTTCAGCATGCTTTCAAGACAGTTTGGAGCTGTAGCTTCAAGTGGAGGCAGGAAAGCAACTAGCAAATTGAAGGAGTTTCAGCAAAAGGGATCTTAGTCCTGGAGAAGCTTTTATAGCAAGCTGTATATCGAGGGCTCAACTTTCCCATATACGCACAAGAATGGTTGAGCCGAGTGGAGTCCATTGCTATACACATAGAGTGTCCTGAGTCACTTTATGTAGATATTGTGACAGACATGATGGTGGATTACGCCGGAGTTTGGTGGTAATAGACCATGGCAAGGCTCGAGAAGAAGCATAACAGGAAGCGTCGGGAAGTCACTTTTGAGGACTTTTGTGTAGCCTTTAGGGTATAGTATATTGATAATGTTTGAGTGATAGTTAGGATAAATGTTATTTCATTCTAAAGCAACCTTATTAGATTTACAGTTTTGGCATTGTAATCCCTTATTTCTATAATTAATGAAATATTTTGATTTCTCTTCCTTAGAGTAAATTCTGAGTTTGTCTTTTCTTTAAAAATTAAACTAAAATGGATTCCGAATCACCATCTACCATTACTCCTATTAAGAACACTGTTGCCTCTAGTAGCTCTAATGATGAGGTGGCTCATCTGCGAGCCATGGTGGTAACTCTGTTGGAAAATTAAGCTCAACAAGCGCTTATTATGCAGAAATTACGAAATGATCGTGCAACTCTAGTCACTGTCATTGCTCCAACAGTATATGCTCCACAAGCTGCTCCTTGTTCACATTATTCGGCGGATAATCTCCTTCACAATATTCTGAGGTTAAGGCCCCCAACCTTTGGTGGGAACCTGTCACCAATGGATATAGCTGATTGGCTGAAGGCTGTGGAAAGAGATCTCATTAGTCTGAAGGTTCGAAACTCAGAAGCTGTCCATCTTGCCACCCGTCAGTTTCATGCAGAAGCTGAATATTGGTGGGAAGAGATCCGTAATACCAAGTTCGCTGACTACGAGTTAAAGGACATCCCCTGGGATGAGTTCGTCGAGGCCTTCAAGACTGAATTCATTACTCCATCATTCCCGAAGCCTAGAACCGCCGATGGAGGGCCCGTCTGGTGTTCAGACCCCCTGTGAACCTTTGTCTGCTGGTTAGGAAGCTCCAGCACACTTCAATTCTCCTCGGCCAAGCCTGCAACCCCGTCCTCAGGTACAGCCTTCTCCCATGGATCCCTTCGATCCATTTTCCCTTTTGTCCTCGAATTGAGCCACTGTATGTCGTCTAGATTACCTTAGCCACCTAGGAAATGCAGTGTAATTGTCACCTAGGGCTAAGCTAGCTCAAATCAATCATATCGATCGATTGAGCTAGCGGTAGAGCCAATGGCCAAGTCTGAGTAAGGACCCAGCGATTGGCTGCACCCCAAGTTATGAAATGTTGGGGGATCAACTTGTCTCACCTCCCTGAAGGTGTAGGTATCATGCTCTGGCCGGATAATGGCCTCTGTGAGGAGAATTGTCTCCTCACAGTGCGCCTGAAATGCCCGTATCGAAGGCATCTCGGGTGAGTAGCACCCCATCGATCTAGAGGGATCCAGATGGGGGTTCTTAGTCCAATCGATGTGTCTAGACCTTAGGAACGTGTAGGGATCAAGCTGAGCCACCGCCATCGTCTGAGCACCGAGAATTTCAGCGTGGAAGTTCGCCAGGGATGGACCCGTCGAAAGGTTGAAGATGAAGTCCAGGCCGGGACAACCCTGGCCCGCGCGGTTTTGATTTCGGGCCGCGTCTATTTAATTAATTATAGGAATGTATTTTCAAAGGTTATGCGATTAATTAATTAAATCCTATAGTTTTAATTTAAATAAACATTCAGAATAAATTATTTAAAAAACTTTGGCTATACTGATCCAAATGGTATGATCCAATATACCATTTGAATCAGAAAAATATAAGGAATCTAAATATAAAATAAAATCATATATCCAATGGTTGGATTTAAAAAATGTTTGCCCAACTCTTTGCTGTCCTTATTTAAATCATATTAAATTAAATAAATATCAAAATAAGGAGATTAAGGGCTCTGATTGCTCCCTGAACCTTAGAGAACAAATTCAAACCCTTAAAACCATTTTTGTATATTAATTTCTCTTAATTACTCGTTAATCATCCTAATTAGGGATTAGTAAAATTAAACCTAATTAAGCCTCTGATCTTGATAGAGATTCTTCCTAATGCTATCCAAAGTATTCTAGAACCATTTGGAAAGCTTAGATTGTCAATTATCACCTTAATGAGTTCAATATAGTTAGATTATAAACCTAAATTCTAAAAGAAATACAAATGGAAACTCCTAAGTAAAAATCTAGTTCAAAGTCTAAAGTAATCAAACACCAGATCCTTAGATCTTAGATCTTAGACTTAGATTTTCAATTTGAATTGAACCATATCCAATTGAAATTCTTCAAATGATTGATTGTTTAACCCTTTGAAACCTTCCATGTGGGTATAGGATGATTCAATCTCTAAAGATAATGAGATTATCTTAAAGATTGAATATAGATCTTAGATTCTCAAATTCTTAATTGATTATTTTATCTTATAATCAGTAGAATGACCCTTCACTAAGTTCATAGTTCTTGGATCTTTTAGCTTATAGGATCCTTTATCCTTAACTTTGGAATAGAGTGTGAACCCTAGATTCTTATTAGGATACCCTCCTTGGATTTAGGTTTTGAACACCAAAGTGGAGTTCAAGTCCTGAATCCTTAAATCTTGATTAACTTGATCAAGATTTGGGTAAGAGAGTAAAATATTAATAAACTAGGTCATTAATTTATTTACTTAAACTATATAGTCGTCACATTATTTTGGATTAAAACTTGTTAAGTTCTAATATTAGCTTTAAGGATGTAAATCTGAGATTCTACTCGATAGCTGGATATTGGAGATCCTAAACTTGTACCTTCTCAGAGTTGCTAGATTTGGTAATTCGATAACATCAGATATCACATGAGTTTAATTTGAGTCCCTTGCTTACTTTGATTTGATTTGCTTGGCATACCTTAGTTATTGAGCCATATTCCTTGAGCATAATAGGAGAACTTAGGATATAGATGATACATCCTAAGTTAGTATTTAAATTTCATATCATTCAGTTTTGCCTTGTTTATAGTTGGTAGAATATGTCCTAGCTTAATCTGCCTCTTCAGTAGTAGTATTGTATAGACTTGACCCAGAACTAGCATATTTGAATGGCTAGATTGGGGATTGATTTATTGATATTGGAGGCCCTATATGGCATATTGGCTGGTATGGCAGTACTATGTCTTAGGCATATTGCTATTTTAGCTGGATTGTTCAGTATTATTTTCTATTTTACTTTGCCACATGCTTCAGTGGCCTTATTTTCAGTACTAGCTCGCTTGCCACATGTCTCATTGGCTTTACAAAGATTGCTTTGCTTTTTCCACATGTCTCAGTGTCCTTTCTTTTCCTTTCTCTTAATTAGCATGTTGCATGTATACTCACATGGTTTACTTATATATATTGGCATGTTTATGATGCTAGATTTGCATGTTTTCGGTACTTGTATTTCTTTTATATACCCAGCATGTGTTAATATGATCATAAGCATGTTAGGTTCAGAAGTGTATTGTAGTTGTTGTTTCTTTTTAGCTTTTAGCCTCACCTTGTTTATTTTGCATTGTATGTCATTCTTCATACTCGTTGCTGGCTATAAATGGATAGTTAATTGTTACTATTTCTCCATAGCTTGTTGCACCTATTACTGCTTGCATGTTTAGCTAATTTAAATATGATATCTTTAAAACACTCAGTTCATTAAAATAGCCTAAAATGTACTTAGACAATTGTCTAACTATAACCTTTTTGTTTTATTGGCTTGGGCCCTGATATTTGTGATACTAACAAATGTCAGATTCAGACGTGTTCGTGGGCAGTGTCACAGAAGAGGAGCAGGTTCAGAAGGAGGATCGTGCTGCTGCTGTTTAGTTAGATACTGTATTTTATTTTTGTGAGATTGAGAGACATTTTCATTCTCTTTAAAATTCAGTATGTAATAATTAATTATGGATGTGTTTTATTTCTACATTTCGATGAGTTACTATATTGCTTTCTCTTTTCTACAATGTATGCTTGTGGATGTTACTACTCGCCTATTGCTTTCGCCCCATTGATATTAATGTATATATATTGATGAATGTTATAGCACTTGGTGACAAGGCCTTGGCTTAAGGCAGGTTGGGTTTACCTAACTTTACTTAAGTTGGAGATTTGCCACAGTTGGAGCACCGTACTTCCTTGCTGTCAGTACGGGGGCCCCACAACATCACTACCGATAATAATTTCAGCTTTTTTAAGCCCAACTCAAGCGACTAAATTGTGTATGATGTTAAGAGAGCATAAGGGGGCAATAGGTTGGAGCATTACTGATTTGAAGGGCATTAGCCCTACCTTATGCATGCACTGCATTTTGCTAAAAGATAACTCCAAACCTTCCATAGAACCTCAACAAAGATTAAACCCAAATATAAAAGAGGTGTGCATAAGGAGATCATTAAGCTTTTGGATGCTGGAATCATTTTCCCAATTTCGGACAGCCCTTGGGTAAGTCCTATTCATGTGGTCCCTAAGAAAAGTGGGATAACTATGACTTTGAATGAAAATAATGAATTAATTCCTATAAGAAAGGTTATGGGGTGGAGAGTATGCATAGACTATAAGAGATTAAATAAGGCAACTAGGAAATATCACTGTCCTCTCCCATTCATTGATCAGATGTTAGATAGACTAGCTAGAAATCCTTACTTTTGTTTTTTGGATGGTTACTAAGGGTACAATCAGATTTTGATAGCCCAGAAGACCAAGAACAAACAACTTTTGTGTGCCCCTATGGAACATTTGCTTTCAGAAGGATGCCCTTTGGTATATGTAATGTACTAGCAACTTTTTAAAGTGTATGATGGCCATCTTTTTTGAAATCATAGGAGATTTCCTAGAGATCTTTATGGATGATTTTTTGATAGTGGGAAAATCCCTTGAAGATTGTTTGTCAAACTTGTGTAAGGTCCTAAGGAAACGTGAGGAAACTAATCTTGTTCTGAATTGGGAAAAGTGTCACTTCATGGTGGAGGAGGGTATTGTCTTGGGCCACCTTATATCAATAAAAGGAATTGAGATTGATAAAGCCAAAATTGAGGTTATTGAGAAATTGCCTCCACCCTCTAATGTAAAGGGAGTTAGGAGTTTTCTTGGGCACGCTGGGTTTTATACTAGGTTCATAAGTGATTTTTCAAAAATCAGTTTACCTTTGTGCCGACTTCTAGGAAAGGATGTTCAATTTAAATTTGGTGAAGACTGCACAACGGGATTCAACGCATTAAAATGCTCTCATTTCAGCTCCTATAAATTCTACTCCTGGCTGGGATCACCCCTTCGAAATCATGTGTGATGCTAGTGATTTTGCGGTGGGAGCAGTTTTAGGACAGCGAAAGGAAAAAATTTTCTATTCCATTTATTATGCTAGTAAGTTAATGGATGAAGCCCAAAGAAATTACGGCACAACTAAAAAATAGATTTTAGCAATTGTTTTTCCGTTCAACAAATTTAGGGCGTATCTTATTGGATCAAAAATAATTGTATACACGGATCATGCTGCGATCAAGTATCTTCTTCAAAAGAAAGAAGCAAAGCCATGACTCATACGTTGGGTTTTGCTTCTGCAAGAATTTGACTTGGAAATTTGTGAAAAAAAGGGATTTGATAATGTGGTAGCTGATCACCTCTCTAGATTAACTCATATAAAGCATAAGGAAGGAGAATAAATTTGTTAAACTTTTCCTGATGAATAGCTCTATACAATTGCTGCAAGCAATCCTCCTTGGTTTGCTAATTTTGCCAACTATCTCACACGAAGGGTAATCCCAAAAGAATTTTACTATCAATGAAGAAATTTTTTTTTTTGCTTATGTTAAGAATTACTTTGGGAATGATCCCTTCCTATACAAATATTGTGCCGATCAAATCCCAAGGAGATGTGTACCTAAACTTGAAATAATTAATGTCTTATATCATTGCCACACATCCCCTTATGGAGGGTATCATAGTATTGATCAAACAACAGCAAAGGTGCTGCAATCTAAATTTTATTGGCCCAAATTATTCAAGGATGCCAGAGGAAGGGAAATTCAAGTAATTACATATTAGTAGGGGTGGAATATGTTTCTAAATGGGTTGAAGCTATAGCTTGTACAAACAATGATGCCAAAACTGTGATCACATTTTTGAAAGATCATGTCCTCTCTAGGTTTGGTACACCCAGTGTTCTAATAAGTGATGGTGAAAATATTTCTGCAATAAACAATTAGAAACTCTCTTGAAAGGGTATGGGGTGAAACATAAGGTAGGGACAGCCTATCACCCTCAAACTAGCGGTCAAGTAGAATTGTCAAACCATGAATTAAAGCAAATTCTAAAGAAAACCGTTAACAAAAACAGGATGGACTGGTCTATGAAATTAAACGATACACTTTGGGCGTATAGAACATCATTAAAAACACCATTAGGAATGTCCCCTTACAATCTAGTTTATGGAAAATCATGTCATTTGCTAATAGAGTTAGAACATCGGGACATTTGGGCAGTTAAAAAGCTGAATTTTAATTTCAAACTAGCAGGGGGGAAAATGGTTCTGCAATTGCAAGAACTGGATGAATTCAGGTTGGGAGCATATGAGAGTGCTAAGCTGTACAAGGAGAGAACGAAGAAATGGCACAATAAGCTAAGAAGACTGAAACACCTAGAACCGGGAATGAAAGTATTGTTATTTAATTCCAGGTTGAGGCTCTTTCCTGGAAAGCTAAATTCAAGATGAACGGGCCCATTTATATATAAAAAAATATACCCCCACGGAAGTGTGGATATCACTTCATCGACTAGGACAATAAAGGTAAATGGACACCATCTAAAACCTTACTTAGACGGATTTGAATTGCAATAGAAAGAGAGATGGTTATTGCAGGATCTCTCAAAAGAAGGAGTCACATAAATGAGCTAAATTGGCATCAGGCTGAGACATAAAAATAAGTGCTCGATGGGAGGCAACCCACATTAATAAGGATGTGTTGTTTTTTGCTTTATGTTTTCAATTTTTCTGTTTTGTAATTTCCATTTTTATTAAATGAAATATATTTCATATATAATGCACCCTCATTTTTGCAAAAATTAACTTGAAGAAGAATTTTTTGAATGGGATCAAATTCTGGATGCAATGTAAAAAATTTATGTTGTGGATTTAAGATGCAAGTATGTTTGAGATAAAGATAAAAATGAACTTAAGTTATACACCCCTTATTCAGTTCATAAGTTTACTAAGTTTGGTTTTCAGGACTTAAAATGAAATATGCTTAAGTTGATATGAGGAATCTGAAAACAAAAATAAAGGTGGCAAGCTGTGAGTGATAAATTGAGGTGCTAGGCTCCTGTAGAACTTAATAAACATAATGAACTAAATTAATGGATGAAGAAAAATAGCTCTCTCTTTAAAAAGAATTGAAAAAAAAATATGTAAAGGGATGATGAAAAATATCTCTCCCAAGCTAAACAAAGTGAACATTAGGATGAAGAAAAATATTTCTCCTAAAATATTGAAATTTTCCTTGTGAATCATAAGAATGGGCACACATGGCACAGCACTCAAATACTCACTAATTGTATCATTGAAGGGTAGAATTTCAGGTTCATCTCCCATATTAAACATTAAGCATAATATTTTAATTTGAAACTAAATGAAATGTAGAAATATGAACTTGATATGAGGGGTAGTAGAAACTTGGAGACATGAAGTAATCTTGACTAAAGCATGCTATACAACTAAATTCATGATACATTGGCTTAGCACATTGAATTCTTAGACAAAAAAAAAATTAAGAAAATCACATTTTTGAGCTTACTCGAGAACGAGCAAGAATTTAAGTGTGGGGGTGTGATATAGCCAAAATTTATAACTAAAATATAATGCTTAAACATTCATATCACCACATATATCCCTATACTTTGAGTCGAAATGATGCTTTTTCAGGTAATTAAAGCAAACATATTGCATGGGCTGAATTACCAAATTCTGGGACAAAACCGACACAGCCAGCCATGGCGCGCCGAGCCCGCCAGGGCGCGCTGCCGCCCGCCATGACTCGTCGCCGCCCGCCATGGCGCGCCGCAGCCCGCCATGATGACCCATTAAAAACGTCTTACCTGGAAGCATAACTGCAGACCTGGAGAAAGACTGCTGTAGCATGCCACGGCCCGCTGCAGTGCACCACAGTGTCATGTCGGTAAGGATAAATTTAAACCATATAAATAAGTAATTAAATAGTAAAACGAAAGTCAGTATGCTACGCGTGCCACAGCGCACTACAGTGTCATTTTTTGAGGAATTATTAAAATTTTATAAAACGAGAAATTGAACAGTGTTACAAAACTTTCTCCGCTACAGCGCGCCGCAGTGGGTAAATTTTCATTTTATAAAACTATAGTTGAACTAATTGAATAGTGATCCCAAAAGTTTTTCCGCTGTGGCACGCTGCAGCGCACCACAGCAGGTAAATTTTCATTTTATGAAACTATAGTTGAACTAATTGAACAGTGATCCGAAAGTTTTACTACTATATTGTGCCGCAACGGCCGCAGCTACGACCGAACAAAAAAGACACTAACTTACATGCAAGAAAAGCATTTGGAGCACTACTACTACAGCGCATCGCAGCGGAACAAGATTTGGAATGCGGTTGTCGTAGCATGCTGCAACAGAACAGTATTTGAAATGTTGCTACTGCACCACGCCACAGCACGCCATAGTGTGCCGCAACGAAATAATATTTGAAATGCTGCTGCCATAGCACGCCGCAGCGGACGGTCCAGAAATACCATTAACATCAATTAAGGTAGCATGAGGAAGGCCATGAAAATGTGACTTTTTGCCTTCCCCAGCCTCTTGAAATAGATGATTTTATCCCTGTTGAATCCCAACAGGTTTAATTAAATAAAAACATTAAAAAGGATTGGATTAAAGTTAAGGAAGAGGAAAAGTCATATATTTAAGGCTTTGTAGCTGAGTGCATCCCTATTTAAGAGCCAATCTCAGACCTTGAAAGGGTTCAAAATTTTGCTATTCAAAGACAAAAAAAAAGGCTACAAGAAGAGAAAGAAGGAGAACTCTCCAAGGGGAAGAGAGGACCAAGAATAGGAAGAAAGGGAAGACATCAAAGAACAAAGGGTGGAGCTTCAAGAGGATAGTGCAAGAATAGTAAAGAGAACCTCAGAAAATATCCGGGTGATTCCTTGTATTTCTCCTAAACTCTCTTAATTTATTTCTTGCCATGAACTATTGGTGATGTTCACTTTTTTTTTATGTATGCTTTTTCATACTTAGTAATGGAAGGCTAAAAACCCCTTGGAGAGGGTTGAGATGTAGATGTAAGAATATGTTAGGGATAGATGGTGTATGATGATATTGTTTGAATGTAATCAAAAAATTTTATTTATCATTTTTGTTTAATATTTGAATGAATGCTTGGATAAACAAAATTCTAAATTATTTTATTTAAGAGAACTTGTGTTCCAATGCTCATCTATTGGGTAAGAGCAAGGTAGGTAATGCAAGTAGAGCAAAGAATTATGTGATAAATTTCTCAAAGCTCACTTGCACCCTCCCTTAATAGCTCTCCCAAAAGATAGACGCTTGAGAACCAAGTTCTCTATTAATCATGCTCTGATGCTCAGCAAAGTAGAAGGGATGAGAGGACATTGGTAACTTCAATGGATGATGTAACATAATCCATTGACCCAATGCATCTTCCCATCTAGCTAAACTACATGTGAAGCACATAATGCATGGTAAATGGAAGTCATGCTTAGGAGATCGCTAAAATATGATATATCTCTTGGTAACCTAGACGGAGGAAGTTAAAATTCTAATCAATGAAACGTGATCTCATGAGAGTTTATGTGCTAAGGAAGAACCCAAAAGAGTTCACCTTAAGTACTAAACTTGAACCCAATGAAATTGAAGGGTACTCCGATTCTAAGGGTGTTCACTTGATTTAATAAAGCAAGTAAATCGAAAGTATATACTCAACAATGAAGTCATATCACCAACCCTTACAGCTATTACAATGAAATCTCAACTCTATCCTTTTTAATCAAAAGAGTATCTTTACTTAAGGTCTTTCATATTGCTAATTAAGAGTATCTTTAATGAAAATACAATTTGGTATCAGAACACCCGTTCCCTGAGAATCGATAAATCCTAGAAATTAAACTTTCTACTTATTACTTTAGACCACGTACACTTGTGTGCAATTGTAGGCGTGTATTTCCATCTGTTAGTTCTTACATTGCTCACAATCTTCTTATTTGTGAATGCTTTATCATAGTCTTTTGATTATATTTACTCTATCCTTTATGTTTACCTTTACTGTATATTCAACCATTAAGGCTAAGATTTTCCTTATTTGTATATATTATAGTTCACTTATATTTATAGTTCTCTTACTTACTTAATTAAAGTGTATGTTGTTATTTTACTTTTGTTTATGCTTACACTACTTTCTCTTATGTAACTTAGAATATATTCTTTATACATATTCACATTATTTATTGCACACTTATTTATTAGCTGCACCTGATGTCCTTACTTACATATTTGATGCAGGTTGTGTACTAGCTTTCTCTTTTTACTACTTTTACCTAGTTTTTTGCTTCTTATAGTAATTTACTTTACTTTACTTTCCCTTTTAACTATTTTGAGCTTTGCTTAACAATTTTAAATGGCAAATGTGATATCCATTTGAAAGTTAAATAGATTGGTTTCCTTAAAGTATACTTAGAATTTTTAAGTCTAAGCACTTATTTTTATTTTATTAGCTCTGCCCTAATGTATTTACTATCAAATATAGTAGATCAGGAGGTTGGAGTGAATCTTGAATCTAAGGTAGATCAGATCTTGTAACGCCATGCCCCATCACTGCGCACAAAAGAGTTAATTTAAGGAATAACATTTGCTAGCGGAATGGTGCATTACTCGAGAAAAAAGTTGAACCTCCTTGAATACACCTACTGAGAACAAGAGCTGCTGAGACCCAACCTTAAAGAGAAGAGGGCTAAGTATTCATCCCTTCCTTAACTATTAGATAGGGTATTCATATACATTGGATTATAAATAAGAGTAAGGTTCAAGTTACATAAATATTAGCATTTCATGTACATCCTGATCATATCACAATACTAAGTATGATTAGTAGTAAACACAAAGTGTGGAAACTAAAGAATACATCCAAAAACATTCATCATAGAAGCTAAGTAAAGCATTCATCTCAGAAAATGCATCCAAAAATTATTACAAAGTGTTTACTTAAGGAAAATATAGAATATAGTCTAAGTACTGAACTAAAAGTAACTAGTGCAGAAAATAAATGCTGATGAAGAGTCTTATAATGCTCCATAAACTCCTTCTGAATCTCTTATAAAGGCTCTACATGCTACTCTGGATCTAGCAAATTGCTGGATCCCAAAAGTATCATGTGTTAGACAATAAGTCAAACACATCGAAAGCTACTCTAACAGTTATAGTTATTTAATATATAATAGATAAATAGTTTAAGTAAAATGGAAGAAAAGGCTGTAACATAGCTAGAAACCCAAAATAATATAAATCTAAAAATAAAGTAAAGCTGAAATTGCAATTTAATAATGAATGTAAAGAAAATAGTAAGTAATCTAAAACTAAGTAAATAATGATTCAAAACTATGTTGTATGCCACTGAATATGTATTTATATACATCTAATTATGCCATAGAATTGAATGCCACTGATATGCTAACTTGGTGTCACATATCACCCCACAGATCATAGATAAGCAAATGCTCCACTAACAGAGTCCTTAGGTGAGCTCGATCACTCTATTGATGCTGACATGACTTACGCATTTTATAATATGCCAAGGATTTTATAACTACATACTTTAAATCATTGAAATTCAAAAATCAATTCAAAATTAAGTAATAATTCAATTTTCTCCATTGTGCAGAATTCATCTAATTGAATTATGACTCTTAATCCTAAGCCATTGAGTGGGATTACTAATATTACATCTAACCTTATCAACTAAGGAGATTGAATATGCATAAGTGGTATGTTTGTAAGAAAGATGACTTTAACAGTTAGTTTGTTTAACTGCACTTATCAAAATGCATGATGATAAGGGGCATGACCCGATCACAATTTATTCTCTCAAACTAATCAGTTAAATACCCTTATTAAAAGCAAACTTGTAGTGCCTTAAGAAAGGTAACTTGAAGTACCTAGTTTGTTTAATTACACTTATCAAAATGCATGACAATAAGGGATAGGACCCTGTCACAGTTTATTCTCTCAAACTAAGTATTTAATCCCCTACTTATAACACTCTTTGACTTGGGATGTTTATCCTGAACTGAACTGCTCTTATCTAATTACCTAAGATAATACTAAGATTATACAATTCTATTCAGGGTAAATCAATCATTCCATTTTCTACTGAAATAAGTTAGTTCTATGGATATACACTATCATCTCCCACTAATAGTTCTACTAATTATAACAACTCTATTTAATAATCAAGGAATAATAGACTAATGAATCCACACTCCATTATGGTGGATCATACATAAGAGTTTCAAGGATGTTACTTAGAAGCCACTCCATTTAGGATACTACCACAAGCAAATAATCTCAATCTATGTCTTTAGGTTATGATACCACAAGGTTCTAAAATCAAATATCTAAGGCTAAGAAGGTGCTTCTAAGTTCCTACCTCAAGATTAGACAATAAGTTCTTCCTACCTCAATAGCTCGCTTATTAATAAGGCTTAGATATTATTGAATTATTACCACTAGATCACAAACTTAAAGGTCTAGCACTAAAATAAACAAATTATTATTTAAAATCTAAGATTTATATTAAGTATACAATTCTTATTTTAATAGGCTGAATTACACAAATCAGATTGGTAAACCCATGATACAATCATGTAAATTATTAAGAATTGATCATTTTTGCAAATATTAATCGTCTTGGGTCTTACTTAAGAGAAAATCAAAGATTTAAAGGTATATGTTCTGATGATCAATCTCATGTATTCATTATAGATCTTAATATTCCTAGTTTAATGATTTAATGTCAATGTCAAATCAGGGGATATTATTGAAATTATGCAAGTCCTTTATTTGTTCAAATCAAATATTGATTAATTTAATCATTTTCCTTAAGATTCTTAGGATTTATGGTTGATTAATCTCAAATTAATTATTTAAGATGCCCAATTTATGGTTTAAGTTCACTAACATTCATACTACTATTATTGAAGCATATAAACATTTAATTATGCAAAACATAAAGTAATTAAGGCTAATTAAGCCATAAATCGGGCCAAAATAGATTAGCCCTTAATTACAAATCTAACTATTCAAAACATATGAAACTTAGCATTTATATTCTACTAATCCATATGAACAATTAGAGGCTCAGTTTGCTAAATTTGGTTAGGTATAAATCCTAATTTCACTAATCATGCATTTTCAAATTAAGACATAATTATCAAAATAATAATTTTAAAATTATTTCACCTAGCACATGCATCTTACAAGGGATAAGAAGCATAATGGAACTTGAATCATGTAATTTGGCTAAATATATAAGCTAATCTTCCCTAATCAAGTTTTGGAGTAATTAAACAATATTAATAAATCCAATCATAGAAACCTAAAATATTTGTGTATATTATTATTCCTCATGATTTTCTAAATAAAATGGTTGATTTTCTAAATAAAATGGTATATAATTTTATATTGGTTGGATGGATAGATCAAAAGTTATTTAATTAATTTATTCTGTATTAATTTCATTGAATGTTTAATTTCTATTTTATTTTCCTTAAGGAAAATAAATACAATATTTCTTTTTTATTTATTTTGAGAGCTCGGGCCATGGCCGAGCTCTAAGTTTCTAAATCGAGCTCGGCCGGGCCATGGGGCCCAATTGGGCTACCATGCCATTAAGAGAAGATACCCAATGGTCTGCTGATGTAGAACAGGGAAGTGGGGGACCAGGTTTGCAGTCAGGTATGATGGATTTTCCCTGTCAGGAGTGCGAGCAAAGTGGAGACCAAGATTCACAGTTGTGGGTGTCTCAGATGCTGTCAGATCTATCAATCATATGGTGCAATGGTGCAGATCCATTGGATCATAATGGTCAATCACATGAGCGATCTAGGCTGTAGAATTAATGGGATGGATCAAACGATTGATCCGCGGCTCCGCGGATCTAGATCCTAGCCATAGGATTAGCGGAAGGAAGAATGAGATGGAGCGATATTCCGCTGTCATCTAACCCGGGCTCCGCAACGGATAGCCCGCGGTCCGCACAGCAAATCCGAGACGGGTTATTCAGTTATGGTATAAATGCAAATTCAAAATGTTAGGAACCCATTAATGCAATTTTCCCAATATATTTTAAATTCCATTATGGCCTAAATGACTTCCAAAAATTCCCAAACTTACACTCCTAGCTAATTTGGAGGTGAGGAATTCAAAAATGTAATCAAATTTTAAATTGGAGATCAAAATAATTTAGCTATTATTTAGGGCACCTAAAATGACAAAAATACTCATTTGACCTAGAGAGGTCTGATTGACCCCAAATTTTTAGGATTAGATTTTAATGACCTATTGAATGCAATGGATTTAAAATAAAATCATGATTAAGCTTATAATTTAGCTATGTAATAGCTAAGGGTTATTATAGTTTCAGTGGCTGCTGATTGAAGCCCTTTACTTTTCTTATCATTTTCTTTACGTTTTCATCCCATAAGGATAGGTGTCATTACTTCTAATATTTGTATAACTTTCTATTAATAGCTAGAGCTGTACTATATTGAAATGAACTAAATTCAATTGAATTAGCAATAATAGACATGTAAATGGATTTTAGTTTTTCTTACTTTAATTCTATGGGCGCATGCAGAAGTAGATGAGGAGTCAAGCACATTTGCATGACTAAGTGTGGGTTTCTAAATTAGAGACAACTCTCCTCAATGAGTATGTGTCAGTAATCCTTATTTCTCCATACAACCTTCCCATTGACCAAAATGTGTATACACAATCACCTATCCTAACATGAACTTAATGCTAAGTGTTATCCTAATTTTACCAAGTTTTTATTTTCATGCACAAATTTCATCTTGTATGATATGTTCAATGAATTGACTCAAATGCATAATAAGAAAAACATGGAGTAAGCAAAGCATCTAGTACTAAACATGTGTGATATTCATTATTGTTTAATTTATCTATTCTAATAATTATGAGTAGGTACAATCTCAAGATCTCCAAAATCTTAATATATAGTACAAATCCTAGATTCATGGTCCTAAGATTAAAACTTGATTGAACTAATTATAGATCTAACTCAAATCATAAAAGGTCACCTAATAAAGTTAAATTATCAAATGAATTATCCTAATATTTGATTTTCTTTACACAACTACTAATCTTGATACAATGTATCAAGATCTAAGGTTAACATATTAGACTCCATCCATAGGGTTTAAGACTCTTAACATAGGGTTCTAAGTTCAAGGTCTAAGCTGCTCAATCTCAGACATTATCTACTCTATTAAACTCTGATTAGACTCAATTAAGCTATCTAAGCTATATATTCATTAATTAAAAGGTCTTTAAAGAAACAATGGGGTTTCAAATCTATGTTTAAGCAGTTTGATATTTTCCCATTAAAATATTATTATTTAAGGGTCCAAAATTTAGCTTTGAGAATTAGTGTCCCAAATAGAAATTTCTCTAATTTTAAAGGAAATTCAGTGTCTAAGGAGTCAAAGGATACCTTAAGCACCAAATTTGAACAAATAGTGGTCATAATATGGCCTAAATAGACTTTGGCATGATTAATGGGTGATTAACAAAACTACTCAATAAAATCTAAATTTTACTTTGTATTCTTATTTTTTTGATTAAAATGGTATAAAATTTTGCATTATTTGGATTTGTATCCATCAAATTTATTTTAATGAATTAAATTCCCAAAGTACTGATTGAAATATTCCAAGAAAATTCTAATTTCATAATAGTTTATAGCGCAGGTTGATGGAAAGCCCGACGAGTTGGGAATATACAAGGAATATTCCACCCCATCGAACGGTGCGGGTCTCAGGTCGGCCCTACTAGGGATTGTTCTTCATCCTCATAGAGTTCCAAATTAGGGGAGGTTTACACCGCCAAATATGGGTGACTCTATTCACCTTAGGGGACATTTAACATACCAAAATGCTCCATGCATCAAGGCACGTCGATTGGCACAATTAGCCCTATAGCTGGTGGTGCTGATCAACAAAACCTTGCTCGACTGAAGGATAACCGCTATAGTTTCCTATACAAGCTTAATTAGCTTGACACAGGACATGAAAGAGGGAACATTTGGCTCCTACACCATCACCAACCTCAGGCGGTTTGTACAGGCCTAACCCCCACGGTTGGGCCCTCATAGATCGCCAGTGGTCTACTTAGCCTAAGGTTAAATGTGCGACATTGTGTGACTCGACAGTGGACTCATCTATCTCAAGCCAACCAGAGCTCAATATATATTGTTCAGCCCTCATAATGATAATCGAGCACATTCCGAGGCTGAGAGGAGCCTTCTGTCATTGAGAATTACAGTGAGGATGCATTGTTGGTCCTCAAATATTTTTAGAAATTAATATCCCTAGAGTCGATTAACTTGACATGATTTAATTGATCTTTAACCCTAGCACTATTCTAGACCTCTTAACATTCATCACATGCATGATTAGCAGATAAATAAACCAGAGGGAGCTGAATAAGGTAGTTCATAGGGGGGTTCCTTATGCATAGGGGGCTTGAGTACTTGAGAGAAATGACTAGGCTTTTAAAAGGAGATAAAGTTGGGTTAGTATCTAGATCTCTTCATTAGGATGCTAGCTCACTACTGGATGTTCAAATGCTAAGCTTAACCCACCAAATCACCGGACAATTTGTAACAACCCTAGGTTGTTACCCCAACTAAATTGAGCTTAACGAACATCTAATTTTTATTCCATTAGCTTTATCAAGTCTTTACGACCAAATCTTGAAGGTTTGGGGTCAATCAAACCTCAATAGGTTTAATTGACAATTTTGCCAATTTTGGAACCCTAAAAATAGCCAAATTAAATTGATCTCCAAATCAATTTTTGACTTTATTTTTGAATTCCTCACCCCCAAATTAGCTAGGGGTGCATGTTTGTGAATTTTTGGAGGGTTATTTAGGCCCTAATTGAATTAATTTAAGTTTGGAAAATTAAAAATTAGGGTTACTCAATTTAAATAGTTGCATATTTAATCTTCTAATGGTTGTGATCCACTGTTGGGACCGAGGTAGATTTATTGCGGGGTTCTGACAGTAGCTCAACCTCTTTTGTCCACTCTACACCATTGCACAAATCTTGGAGCCCCAATTATGTTACCCTTAGCCTTCATGCCCTTGTTCATTGTTAGTCACTGGATCATGCTTGCAATCCAATGGATGACAATCCTTCTGCATTTGCCTGGTAGGGAAAGAAGCATCAGAGCTGCTCCTCTCAATCCAATATTGGATAAGGCAGACTTGAGCATTCTATCTATTGGGATCTTTATTCTGTAGTCTCTTACAGAAGAAATCCTCTCATATATCTCATGTCAAAGCTATCCCCCAATCCTCCTTTCATATTGGATGGCCATTTCTGCCATTACCATTTGGGATGAAACCTTCTGTTGAGCTGCCTCGACCCGACTTTGCCAAATTTGGCATTTGGGGCTAATTGCTCTCGGGGTCTGGCCCGACACCTTGGCCCAAGCTCCCTAGCCTCCCAAAGCTTTAAATTGCTTGATAACTCTTACAGAAGCTTCCTTTGCACCTCCTGAGATAACATGTCTCTTCCATGACCCATTACCCCAGCTTCTTCATCTCCTTGCCATTCTAATCAATCCGACAATTCAAAGCTCCAATCCCCAATGAATTTAGTGGGCGAGACTCGGTGTTTGAGTTCTCGATAGATTTGTTGTAGCTGTGGAAGACTCTAGTGATCGGATTTAACCTTTGAGTGAATCTCCAGCATCTGCAGACTGCCATTTGCCTTGCTGCCAGATACTCTCTCTCTCAAGTACTGATCTTGTAATTGCACCACCACCCACTTCAATTACTAATTGCAATCAAAACTTTGTCAATTGCTGTTATCGATCAGGTTCGATTGAACTCGATTGAACCCTATCGAATAGCAATTGGCTAAGGCCTGTATAGTGGGGTACATTTCCTAAGCTAATTTAGGCTTCCACCATTTAGGTCTACTTCAGGTCACACAAGCATAGTGCCTAGCTTCGCCTTGAGACTCTAATCATATCAAGATGAATTGGGTGCCGAGCCATCATCTTTGTAGGGAGAATTATCTCCCCACAATAAACCCTAATGGAAAGCCTCAGGTGAGTAAGGTTAGGGTTGTCCTGATCACCTTATAAGGGGCTTTTGAGTGCGTTTGATGTGCCTTGGCCCACTGATCATATAAAGATTAATTTTGGGTTGTGGCAGGGTCAGAGTACCCAACATTTTGAATAAATCCCTAGCCTTAATCGAATGGGGGTTGGGATCCTGGGCACGGATGAAGGAGAATAGTGTGAGTCAGGTTAGTCGGTGACCCGCGCTGCTTGGCAGTAGCGAGTCTTCGAGCCCCAGCTAAACTGCAATGTCCTGTTGGGAAGCATTCCATTGGGTCCCAATTGACCCAACTGGCCTAGACCCATTGAAATCAAATGGATTTGAAATTAAAGGAAATTCCTAAAGTTTAGGAATAATGCATGGAAACTAGGGTTTGAAATATTTCATTCAATTTTTATCCAAATACTATGATATTATATACCAATTTGATAAGAAAAATGTGTAGATTAATAAACTACAAAAATATTTTAGTTTTTATGAATGATTTTACTAATTATGATCTAATTGCATTTAATATTAATCTGTGAATATTAGGGTGGGCATCAATCCAAATTCCATTGGTATTGTCTCTGATTGTTCCTTATGACTTGTAAAACTCAGTTGAAAGGATTAATTTATTCCTTGTGGTTTAGGTTCATAATTATCTCATAATTACCAAAATGTATGATTAGTGAATGTTAAGATAATTACTTAACCAATTGACATGCATATAGTTTTTAATTACTCCTTAGGATGCTTAGAAATAATTGGTTAGGTTAGATTTATTTTATGTTATTAAAATTTGTTAATTAAGTGCTAATTAATGTAGACTCAATTAGTGATTATTAGCCTCATTTGAACTATGATTTTAGTAAATTTAATATTCATAGAACCATTAGATAGTAAATAACATGTTTGAAACTTCATATTTTAATTTTAGCAAGTGTAGTTTCTAATTTGTTTAATTGACCTAAAACTTCAATTAGCCTTTAAATGAGTTCATTAGTGAACTAAGCTTAATAATAATCCCTGATTTATATACTCTTTAATTAGCATGAATTAGTTTGGCATTGTAGATTTTATCGTTTATCATTAGAAGGACATAACATAATATTAAGGCTTAAGTGAATTATGTGACTTATATCTTGATCTTAAGCTTATGTCTTAATGAATTTCTCTTAAGTAAAGAAAATTGGCATGAATTGATTTTGAACTAATCAATAAAAGAATGCAATCTATCAAACAAGCAAATCTCATGTTCTTAATAATTTGCCTCACTACTTGAATGGTAATTAGTAGAGATTTTGTACAATTGATTTGCATCCTTGATTTCATCATTTAAAGTCAATACTTTCTATCTTTTTCAAGGAAATGACCTCCAAAGGAGTTCTGAGGCGTATCTACAAAAATTTCAAAATTTATTAAAAGAATCCGCTACAGCGCGCTGCAGCGCCCGGCAATGGGATGCAGCGGGCTGCAGCGGAATTATTTAAACTTTATAAATAGTGACAGATTGTAAATACACGTCTGCACTTGCATGCAAGTGTACGTGGTCTAAAGTAATAAGTGGAAAGTGTAACTTTTCGAGAATTTATCGAACCACAGAGAATTGGTTGATTTGGCACTAAAGTATATCTATTCTCACTAATGTTTAAGCTATAGTATTTATAGGTTGGTTGGTCTAAAATTAGCACAAATATTCATTAAGTAAAATAGCAAGATTAAAGAAAGAGGAGAGTTGGGACCATCCCACATGCAATGATATAATACTAATGTAGATTTGTTTCTCAAGCTTTATCATTTAATTTAATTGAAATCAAGTGCACATTGTTGTCCTTTAGTCTAGCTCAAAGGCTTACAAGTTCAAATCTTGTGCACAAAATGAACTCACATTCGGTTCTACTTTAGCACAAAGATTCTTGTAAAATTCTTGAGATTTAAAGTTAATTCATTTTCTCTTTATTCAAGGAGAGTTTAAATTTTCTTAAATCTTAGGATCTCACAAGCATTGATTTCCACTATGAGCATCACTCGCATCTCACATAGTTGAGATGAGGGAATCACATGTTGGGCTCAATGTCTATGTCACTTAGTTCATGAGCACTCAACACTTCATTACTCAATCTCAATTATGTTGAGCTAAGGAGCTCATTTAGTGGGTCTTAGCATCACTTGCATCAACTCTTTGGTTGAGCTTAGATTAAGGTGCATTGAGCTCAAGAACATTCTCACATTATTCTAAGCTTTCATGCACTCAAAATCTAGCATCCAACCTAAGGTGAGCTAAGGAGCACAAGACAATTAGATCTTGGATTTTTTAGTTCTTTTCTCATAAACACATCAAGACTAATTAGATGAAAATTTCTTAGTAAGGCATTAAAATCACAAATATATTATGCTTGAGGGAAAACATTCATACATCAATATTACATCATACAAAATGGGACTTCATCCCAACCCTCCCCAAGGGGAGTTTAGCTACTCATTACATAAGAAAATAAGGAAGACACATACATGGATAAAGACCCTTTCATGGTCAACTAAAGAGAAAATATAAGATTAAGTTTAGAAGATACTAGGAACACTCCGTAGAAGTTCTCTGAAATTCTTCTTCTTCTTCTAATTATCCTTTCCTTAGGTCGCTAGTGCTGCCTTCTTCCTCTTCTCCCTTTGCAAAAGCTTGCCTTGCCACCCTTGGGGAATTATCTCTTTCTTTGGCTCTCCTCCTTACTTGGTGGATTTATGCTAAAATTGTGAACCCTCCTCTAGTCAAGAGGAGAGGTATTTAAAGGAGGGGGGAAGCTGAATTCTCCTCATCATTTGCAACTAAATTTTCCATAAAGAATTTTGAATTCATCATTGCAATATTTTTCCATTAATGGTGAGGTGATAATAATCTCATTTTTTACCCAAAATATCACCTCAAAGCTTCCCTTTTTAACAAAAAATGGCTGCTACAGGAAATGGTGGCTGGAGACAAAATTCAGGATATAGGTCATGTGTCTAGCCGCATTAAATGCAGTGTCTGAGAAAAAATTCGGTGAGCCTCGGCAATGCGCTGTAGCGCGCTGCGGCGTGCTCTAGTATACCTTGGTCCCTAGCATATTAGCTAAGTCCCCCGCTGTAGAATGCTGCAGCGCGCGACCGCACGCTGTAACGGTCGATTCCGCAAACACTATTCAATTAGTTCTTTTTTCTGCTTTTATAGAGTTAGAAATATTTCAGCGGCAGACCACTGCAGTGCGCGATCGCGCACTGTAGCGGTGAATTTCTTGAAAAACACTGTTTAATTATTTTGGATGCCCATTTTATAAAGTCAAGTATTTCCGCTGCAATGCGTGACCGCGCATTGTAGCGGTGAATTCCCCGAAAACACTGTTCAATTAGTTGGGCGGCCCAATTTATATAGTCAAGTATTTCCGCTATAAACCACTGCAGCGCGCGACCGCGCACTGTAGCGGTGAATTCCGCGAAAAACACTGTTCAATTAGTTGGGTGGCCCGATTTATAAAGTCAAGCATTTCCGCTATAAACTGCTGCAGTGCGCGACCGCGCGCTGTAGCGGTGAATTCCACAAAAAACACTGTTCAATTAATTTTCATAAAGATTAGATATTTTCGCTGCAACCCGCTGTAGAGCGCGGTCGTGCACTGCAGCACGCTGCAGCGATTTTCCTTTAGTAAATTTTAAAAACCTGTAGAAATGCCTTATAACTCCTTTGGATTCCATTTCTCTGAAAAAGATAGAAAAAATTGATTTTAGGAACAGCATAAAGATCTTAAATAGATAAATTTCCCCTATATTTAGATATAATTTATGGATTCGTCATACTCCCATACTTAAATTCTTGCTCATCCTCAAGTAAGCTCAAAATGGTAAACATTTTTTATTTCTAGAGGGATGAAAGTCACAATAATATAATATAAAATAGGTATAAGTAAAAAATGTGTGCAATGGCAAAAATAAAATGAACATTGTTACAATAATAATATTTTCAATTGAGTCACTAAGGTGGTTGAGTCACTAAATCTCCAAATGTTTGAATTTTTAATGCTTGATAATAGGTGATGGGTTCAATACATTTGAACTTTTAGATTAAAGACATGGTTTAGAGACTCTTAGAGTTGTGTCATATGTGCTCCTTCTTATAAATCACAAAGATGAAAATATTAAAGGAGAGATATTTTCTTCATCCTTTCTCATTTTGCTCATTTAGGAGAGATATTTTTCATCATCCCTTTCTTTTTTCATTAATATTTTATTCTTTTCAACTTTTTTAGGGAGAGACATTTTTCTTCATCCCTAACATCTTTGTAATCATAAAGTCCTATGGGAGCCTAGCACACTCCATTAATATTTTATTCTTTTCCATACCATAGTTTTTTAGTTTTAAGTCCTAAGCCTTCCCCCACACTTAGCTCAAGTACTTATTTAAAATGTTTGGAGATTTAGATTTTCTTTCATTCATTCCTCAATATCAATATTTTATTGGTTATAATTCATTTAATTATTTTTGCTAAACATTCTTTTACTTATATTATCTT
Source organism: Gastrodia elata (assembly GCA_016760335.1). Classification (NCBI taxonomy): domain Eukaryota; kingdom Viridiplantae; phylum Streptophyta; class Magnoliopsida; order Asparagales; family Orchidaceae; genus Gastrodia; species Gastrodia elata. The sequence goes on from CM028682.1 coordinate 23,331,269, forward strand.
TGAATTTTTATGTTTTTGTGGTTTTCATTGCTTTTAAAAACATCAAAAAAATTATGTCAATTAAGAACAACTCATAAATGTGGCAATATGAAAATTCATAAATTGAAATCTCAAAATAAAAACAAATAAAATAAGGATAAAAAGAAAAATTGAAAAAGAATAAATACAACCTAATTAGTTATCCTCATCCCCATCATCGTCTTCCTCTGACACATATGCCGTCTCGGTAGGGTAGCGCGTCTCCGGTATAGGTGCACTGATGGGAGGCCTTGGTAACATGGAGGCGTCCAGTCCGCCGTGCAAATTCCAATCATCAAACAACATCCCGAGGGCTTCATGAAATTCAGATTGGAACTGGCACTGTTGGACATATTCGTGTTTGAAAAACCCTATATCGGTAGCTAGAGCCTTACTAAGCTCCGCATTTTGATTGTGGAGGCACATCAAGAGTTGGTTTGTGAGACGCGAGTCAGAAGGTGCAGACGCTTCCCTCTTTGGGCCCCTTCTTTTCTTGGGCATTTTACGTTCACTTGCCCGAACGTGAAGGTTCGAGGGGTGCAGGGCAATGCTGGGGGGAACAATGGCGTCAGATGAGAGGATTTTTACCCCTTGGGCTTTGTATAACCCAGAAATTAAAGACCCAAAGGCCAATGCCACGCATGAACCTTTCAGAGCTTTCCAAAGCTGCTCAAAGATTATGCTTGAAATGCAGATTTCGTCTACCCTAACCAACGAGCAAAAAAAGAGCGCTCGGGCACGGGTCACTTCAATTAAGTGACTCGTGGGCATGGCATAGCTAGAAATGAAGACTAGCCAAGCACTACTCCTCTCCGTTAATTCAGAGCGAGGAATGTTGGAGAGTCCCCCTTCCCACTCGGTGTCATCATTGACGATTTCTGCAACAAGAGCGCGGGGGTCAAAACGAGAGTCCAAGAGATCAGAGTATGAACAAGAGCTTACCTCCTCCAACCCATAGAATTGCTCTATTTGAGTAATTCCTAGGGTGACACCCTTTCCCCGACAGAAGATCCGCTGCCCGGATGCGTCAATTGCATTGGCATACACTTCCTGGATGATCGTCGAGTATGTGGTAGCTCTCTTGGTCACAAACTCTTTCCATCCTCTAGTAGTGACCTGTTCATGAGGGACGCGGTAGGCAACGCTGAAGCTTCTCTCCGGGATCAACTTCCGTTGGGAAGTGATGGAGGTGTAACGGTGCTCGGCCTCCGCCGAGGAGAACCTCTTCTTGTTGAAAGTTCCTTCGGATGAGGAAGCTTCAACATCCTTCTAAGCAATTGCTTTCTTCCTGGAATACATTACTTTGGATGAGAGTTTTAGGATGATCAAGAGCTCAAAGAAGATAAAGAGAAGGTGCAAGGATAACCCCTCCCATTCCCTCCTTATTTATAGCAAAAATATTCAAGGCAAGAGAAGATGGTCAATTGGTCTTCCTCATGCCATTAATGTGGTGATCCATGTGAAGGGGGGGGCAGCTTTTTCAGCAACTTTTGATTGCCTTGGGAACTCAAGGGTCATGACTTGTTGACTATATATTCCCCAAGGCAGAAAATCTAGGCAAACCGCTGCAGCGCGCTGTAGTGTGCGATCGCGGGTTTGGGTGCGCCCGGGCAGAAAATGGTTCCGCATGCTGTCGCGATGCCATTTATGCACGGATTACCCGTTGCAGTGCGCTGTTGTGGAATTTCTACTACAGCGCGCTGTAGCGCAAAAGTTTTTTTTTTTTTTTTTTTTTTTTTGGTTACCTCCCAATAAGCGCTCCATTTAACGTCCTAAGCTAGAATCTCTTAAGATTAATAAGTTGGATCCGACGATTTCATTTTCCATAGGCTAAGGATGTCCGAGTGAGCACACCCCTCTTGGTGGCTCGAACCCTGTTCATCTTCAACCTCAACTAAAGGATCCTTCTTTTCGATTTCATGATTTGTGGGAGTCTTTTTCTTTCTTTTTTCCCGTCGTGTTTTTCTCTTCTTCAGTCCTTCCTTGCTCCCCTTTTCAGAGGAAGGAGTAGAATAGCCATCAGAATTTTTTTCTTCTATCGTCAAGTCTCCTAGAAAATTATCTACCCATAATCTCTCTTCTCTAATTCTTTTCCTAATTTCTTCCTCCATTTTTCTCTTTTTAAAGAGAGTGAGTTTTAAATCAATCACTTCTACTTTTCCCTTAATACTGACATTCATTATACCATGACTTACATCTATAATAGCCTTAACACTCATCAGAAAGGGTCTTCCAAAAATAATTGTCGAATTTTTATTCCATCTGTCCCATTCGCACACCACAAAATCAGTTGGTACAATGAAATTTCCTAGTTCTACAGTAGCATTTTTGATCATTTCCAGAGAAGTAAGGGACTCAAGATTAGCAAACTCTAGAATCAATGAGGTGTATTCCATCCCTCCTACCTTTAATTGCTCATATATGTGGTAGGGCATAACATTAACTAAGGCGTCTTGATCACACAAGGGATCTACAAACACTTCATTTTTTATTACGCATGGAATGCATAACCTTCCCGGATCATCACATTTGGGTGTGGTTAGCTTTTCATTATCATTCCCTTTTATTCTTTCCTCTACCTCTAATCCAAAATTTATTGCTCTCTCTTTTTCATCATTCATTCCTCCTGATACAACTTTAGAATAGATCACACTCACTAATTCCCTTGGATTTATTTCAGTAGAAAAAGGTAAAGCCCCATGCTGCCGAGAGGTCAGCTGCTTGGAGATTTGCCCCAATTGAGTTTTAATATTTTTAAGGGAGGCTTCTATTCCCTGGATAGAAGTCTCGTGACGTGTGATAGTTGCCTCAGTGTGGCGCATGAATTGGGTTGTTTCGGCCTTAAATGCGTTGAATGCCCCTTTCTAGATTGTGTTGGTATTTGTGGCTATTGTTACTATAATTCATGCCTTGTTGGTTGGATGAATTCCCCCCATATTGATTTGTATTGTTATTGTTATTACTCCATGAGAAATTTGGATGGTTCTTCCACCCTGGATTATATGTGTTGGAGTAGGAGTTATTTATTTGGTTATTGTTTCTTAAGTAGTTGACTTGTTCAGTGTTGTTTTGTACAAAAAGGTTGTTCAAGTTACAGCTCTCACTATTATGTTTCACTCCGCACAATTCACATTGTACCTCAGAAAGTGCATGTACATTCATCCTTTCTATCTTTTCATTCAAGGCATGAATTTCTTGTTGCAAAGCTATTATTTGATTTGACTCATTCACTTTAATGGATTCTTTTTTAAGCCTTTCAGAAGTCCATTAGTAAGCATTGTTTGCCATTTTTTCCAAGAGGTCATAGGCTTCCTCTAGGGTTTTCCACTAATGGATCTCCCGGCGGCCGCATCAATGAGTGTCCTCATTGGAGCATTCAAACCATTGTAAAAGGTTTGCACTTACATTCAGAGAGGGAACCCATGATGTGGGCAACGTCTGAGGTACTCCTTAAAGCATTCCCACCCGGCATAGAGAGTCTCACCTTCCATCTGAGTAAAGTTGGTGATCTCAATTCTCAACCATGCAGTTTTAGCCAGAGGGAAGTATTTGGCTAAGAATTTCTTAGCCAAATCATCTCAAGTACGGATAGAATCGCTCGGTAAAGAGCTGAGCCAACTATTGGCTCTATCTCTCAGTAAGAAAGGAAATAGCCTCAATTTAACTGCGTCTTCGGAGACACCGTTAAACTTGAAGGTATCACATATTTCAAGGAAGGTTGAAATATGTAAATTTGGATCTTCAGTGGCTAATCCTCCAAACTAATTATTTTGTACCATACTCAGTATAGAGGGTTTGATTTCAAAATTATGGGCTTCTATATTCGGCCTTACAATCGCATGGGGAATGCCCCTAACAGTGGGCAGTGCATAATCTCTAAGTGCTTTACCCCTAGGCTCTTCTAAGTTTTTAGTGAAAGTGTCCATCACAGCTTGTTGGTTTAATAAATTTCATTCTCACCTAGCTTGTAAGTATGTTCGTTCTATTTTCAGGATCAAACAGATATTCAGTACAGACTCTTTTACTCATACAAGTTTCAATAAGGCTTATCAAGAACGATTTAGCAATAAAGATCAAATAGACTTTTTTTCAGAAATGAAAATAAACAAAAAAGAAATATAAAATGTTAGCTTGATAATTACAAAAGCAAATGTAAAACTACTAATATAAAAAAAAAAAAATCAAATGCTTAAATCGCTAGCTACTTATAAATTCTCCTTAGTTCAAATACAAAAAAAAAATAAATTCCCCGGCAACGGCGCCAAAAATTTGACAGACTGTAAATACACGTCAGCGCTTGCACGCAAGTGTACGTGGTCTAAAGTAATAAGTGGAAAGTGTGACTTTTCGGGAATTTATCGAATCACAGAGAATTGGTTGATTTGGCATTAACGTATATCTATTCTCACTAATGTTTAAGCTATAGTATGTATTGGTTGGTTGGTCTAAAATTAGCACAAATATTCACTAAGTAAAATAGTAGGACTACAGAAAGAGGAGAGTTGGGACCATCCCACATGCAATAATATAATACTCATATAGATTTATTTCTCAATCTTTATTATTTAATTTAATTGAAATGAAGTGCACATTGTTGTCCTTTAGTCTAGGTCAAAGGCTTACAAGTTCAAATCTCGTGCACAAAATGAACTCACATTTGGTTCTACTTTAGCACAAAGATTCTTGTAAGATTCTTGAGATTTAAAGTTAATTCATTTTCTCTTATTCAATGAGAGTTTAAATTTTCTTAAATCTTAGGATCTCACAAGCATTGATTTCCACTATGAGCACCACTCACATCTCACATAGTTGAGATGAGGGAATCACATGTTGGGCTCAATGACTATTTCACTAAGTTCATGAGCACTCAGCACTTCATTACTCAATCTCAATTATGTTGAGCTAAGGAGCTCATTTAGTGGGTCTTAGCATCACTTGCATTAACTCTTTGGTTGAGCTTAGATTGAGGTGCATTGAGCTCAAGAACCTTCTCACATGGTTCTAAGCTTTCATGCACTCAAAATCTAGCATCCAACCTAAGGTGAGCTAAGGAGCACAAGACAATTAGATCTTAGATTTTTTAATTCTTTTCTCATAAACACGTCAAGACTAATTAGATGAAAATTTCTTAGTAAGGCATTAAAATCACAACTACATTATGCTTGAGGGAAAACATTCATACATCAATATTATATCATGCAAAATAGGACTTCATCCCAACCCTCCCCAAGGGGAGTTTAGCTACTCATTACACAATAAAAAAAGGAAGACACATGCATTGATAAAGACCCTTTCATGGTCCACTAAAGAGAAATATAAGGTTGAGTTTAGAAGATACTAAGAATGCTCCGTAGAAGTTCTCCGGAATTCTTCTTCTCCTTCTAATTATCCTCTCCTTTGGTCGTTAGTGCTGCCTTCTTCCTCTTCTCCCTTTGCAAAAGCTTGCCTTGCCGCCCTTGGGGAGTTCTCTCTTCCATTGGCTCTCCTCCTTACTTGGTGGATTTTTGCTAAATTGTGAACCCTCCTCTAGTCAAGAGGAGAGGTATTTAAAGGAGGGGGGAGGCTGAATTCTCCTCATCATTTGCAACTAAATTTTCCATAAATAATTCTGAATTCATCATTGCAATATTTTTCCATTAATGGTGAGGTGACAATAATCTCATTTTAAGTCATAAGCCTTCCCCCACACTTAGCTCAAGCACTTATTTAAAATTTTTGGAGATTTAGATTTTCCTCCATTTCTTTATCCAAAACACCTCAAAGCTTCCCTTTTTAACAAAAAATGGCTGCTGCAGGAAATGGGAGCTGGTGACAAAATTCAAAATAGAGGTCATGTCTCCAGCTGCATTAAATGCAGTGTCTAAGAAAAAATTCGGCGGGCCGCTGCTGCGCACGGCAGCGCATTGTAGCGCGCTGCGGCATGCTTTAGCATACCCTGGTCCCTAGCATATTAGCTAAGTCCCCCACTGTAGACCGCTACAACGCTCGATCGTGCGCTATAGTGGTCGATTCCGCAAACACTATTCAATTAGTTCTTTTTCCTGCTTTTATAGAGTTAGAAATATTTCCGCGGTAGACCGCTGTAGTGCGCGACCGCGCGCTGCAGCAGTGAATTCTGCGAAAAACAATGTTCAATTAGTTGGGCGGCCCAATTTATAAAGTCAAGCATTTCCGCTATAAACCGCTCCAGCACGCGACCGCGCGCTGTAGCGGTGAATTCCACGAAAAACACTGTTCAATTAATTTTCATAAAGTTTTGATATTTCCGCTGCAACCCGCTGTGGCACGCGGTCTCGCGCTGTAGCAGTTTTCCTTTAATAAATTTTAAGAACCTGCAGAAATGCCTTAGAACTCCTTTGGATTTCATTTCCCTAAAAAGATAGAAAAAATTAATTTTAGGAACAACATAAAGATCCTAAATAGATGAATTTTCTCTTTTATTTAGATATAATTTATGGATTCATCAAATAGGATGCTCACTAATTGAACAGTGTTTTTTGCAAAATGAGCTGCTACAGCGCGCAGTTGCGTGCTGCGGCGGTCTATAGCGGAAATATTTCCAACTTTATAAAATGGGCAAAATCGATTAATTGAATAGTGTTTTGCAAAATGAGCCACTGCAGCGCGCGGTCGCACGCTGCAGTGGTCTGCAGCGGAAATATTTCAGACTAGATAAACAGAAAAATCACTTAATTGAACAGTGTTTTGCAAAACAAGCTGCTACAACGCTCGGTCGCGCGCTGCAGCGGAAATATTTTTACTTTAAAAATGAAAACTGAAGTAATTGAACAGTAGATTTGCAAAATGGCCCACTGCAGCTGGATATCTTCCCAAGCTCAAATGCGGTAGCGCATGGCAGTGGGGGACTTGGCAAATTTGCTAAGGACCATTGCACGCCACAGCGCGCCAAAGCGCGCTGTCTCGCACTGTAGAGGCCCACCGCAGTTTTTTTCCAGACAGCATTTATTGCGGCTGGGGACATGACCTCAATCCTGCATTTTATCCCCAACCATCATTCCCTGCAGCTGCTACATTTTTATTTGTAAAAGAAGACCTTGAGGTGATATTTTGGTTAAACAAATGAATATATTTGTCACCTCACCATCAATGGAGGATTTTGCCATCATCAGTTCAGAATTTTAAATGGCATTACTGGTTTTGAAATGAAGGAAGATGAAGGCAGCCCCTCTCCTATAAATACCCCTCCTTTTGACTAGAGGAGAGTTCACAATTTTAGCCAAAAATCCACTAAGGAGAAGTGCTAAGGAAGAGAGGAACTCCCCAAGGGTGGCAAAGCAAGCTCTTGCATTAGAAAAGAAGGAAGAATACAGCACTAGCAACCTAAGAAGGAAGCATTGAAAAGGAGAAGAAGGATTCTAGAGAACTTCCAAGGAGCGTTCCTAGTATCTTCTAACCTCTACTCTTGTATTTATTTTTAGTTGATCATGAAAGGGTCTTTATCCATGTATGTGTTTTTCTTCTTTTCTTTTGTGATGAGTAGCTAAACTCCCTTGGGGAGGGTTGGGGTGAAGTCCCATGTGCATGATGTAATATTAATGTATGAAGTTTTTTTTTTCCTCAAGCATAATATATTTGTGATCTTAATGCCTTGCTAAGAAATATTTTATTTAATTTAGTCTTGAATGTGGATTAAGAGAAAAGAACTAAAAAGGCTCAAGAACTAAATTGTCTTGTGCTCCTTAGCTCACCTTAGGTTGGATGCTAGGTTATGAGTGCATGAAGCTTGGAACTATGTGACAAAGCTCTTGAGCTCAATGCACCTCAACCTAAGCTCAACTAAGGAGTTATAGCAAGTAATGCTATGCTAAGACCCACTAAATGAGCTCCTTAGCTCAACATAATTGAGGTAGAGGAAGGAAGTGTTGAGAGCTCATAAACTAAGTGACATATTTATTTAGCCCAACATATAAATCCCTCATCTCAACTATGTGAGATGCAAGTGATGCTCGTAGTAGAAATCAATGCTTGTAAGATCCTAAGATTTAATAATCAAACTCTCCTTGATCAAGAGAATAAAGATAAAAAAATAAAATCCAAAGAATCTTATAAGAGTCTTTGTGCCGAAATAGAACCGAATGTGAATTCATTTTGCGCACGAGATTTGAACTTGTAAGACCTTGAGTAAAACTCAAGGAAAAATAATGTGCACTTGATTTTAAGTTAAAATGAAAGATAAAGCTTGAGAAACTAATACACATAAATATTATATAATGACATGTGGGATGGTCCCAACTCTCTTCTTTCTCTTATCTTGCTATTTATACTAAGTGATTATTGTGCTGAATTAAAACCAACTCATCCATTATATTGTAGCTTAAACATTAGTAAGAATAGGTACACCTTAATGCCAAATTAACCAATTCTCTGAGGATCGATAAATTCCCGGAAATTAACACTTTCCACTTATTACTTCAAACTAAGCACACTTGCGTGTGAGCGCAGATGTGTATTTACAGTCTGTCAAGTTTTTGGCACCTTTGCCGGGGAATTGGTACTTGATTTGAATTAAGAACAATCTATAAGTAACTAGCAGTTTAAGCATTTAATTGCATATATTAGTATTTTACATTTTTTTGTAATTATCAAAGCTAACATTTTATATTTTTGTTTATTTTATTTCTGCAAAATTATTTGATTTTTATTGCCAACTTGTTCTCGATAAGCCATATTGTTACTTGTATGAGTAAAAGAGTTTGTACAGAATATCTTTTTGATCCCGAAATCGAGAGAACATACTTACAAACTAGGCGAGAACGAAACATATCAAATCAACAAGCTATTATGCATAATTACATTAAAAATTTAGAAGAGCCTAGGGGAAGAGCACTTAGAGACTATGCACTACCCACTGTTAGGGGAATCCCCCATGCGATTATAAGGCCAAACATTGAAGCCCATAATTTTGAAATCAAATCTTCCACACTGAGTATGGTGCAAAATAATCAGTTTGGAGGATTAGCCATTGAAGATCCTAACTCACATATTTCAACCTTCCTTCAAATATGTGATACCTTCAGATTTAACGGTGTCTCCGAAGACACAGTTAAATTGCAGCTTTTTCCTTTCTCACTGAGAGATAGAGCAAAGAGTTGGCTCAGTTCTCTACCGAGTGATTCTATCCAGACTTGGGACGATTCGGCTAAGAAATTCTTAGCCAAATACTTCCCTCTGGCTAAAATTGTCCGGTTGAGGATTGAGATCACCAACTTCACTCAGTTGGAAGGGGAGACTATCTATGATGGGTAGGATCATTTTAAGGAGTGCCTTAGGCGTTGCCCACATCATGGGTTCTCTCTATGGATGCAAGTGCAAACCTTCTACAATGGTTTGAACGCTCCCACGAGGACACTTATTGATGCAGCCACCGATGGCTCGCTTAGTGGAAAAACCCAAGAGGAAGCTTACGACCTCTTAGAGGAAATGTCCAATAACGCGTACCAATGGCCTCTCCAAAGGAACGATCACAAAGATAAAAAAGAGTGTAATTCACTAGGAAACTCACAGCAAATCCTAGAACTGCAAAATCAAATATCCCAACTTAATAAGAAGCTAGAATTTGGATATGTAAGCTCTTGTCAGGAGAATGATGGAGAATCGAGAGATGTTAATATAATCATGAATCATGGAAGTAATGGAGAAAGCTTTGAAAACTCGCTTAAGGAATTTAGAAATTCCACTATAGAATTCATGAATAAAATTGACGCCACTCTAAACAGGCATGAGCACACTCTCCTCAGACAAGAGAAGACGGTCAAAAGAATTGAACAAAAATTAAAAGACATAGTTAAGCAGTTAGAACAACCTTCACTAGTTGGGGTGATAGGTGAATATGGAATTGAAATGGGGAACGCAATAACCTTAAGAAGTGGAAAGGTTACTCATGAGATTCTGGGAAAAGAGAATAGCAAAGACATTGCAAAAAGAAGAGAGGAAAAGGAGGAAGGAGAAATAATCAGGATAGAAAGACGTGTGGCAAGGGATGCCGAGAGGGAAGAACTTAGAGATCCACCTAAGGAAACCCCTCATATACCTTATCCTCAGCTGATGGCTAAGGAGAAACTTGATGTCCAATATCAAAAATTCCTTGAAACCTTTAAAACTCTTCATTTCAATAACCCATTCACAAAAGCTCTAGAGAAAATGCCTAGCTATGGTAAGTTTATAAAAGACATCTTATCCAAGAAAAGGAAGATTGATGAAAAAGAGACCATGGAATTAACAGAAGAATGTAGTGCAATCCTCCAAAGAAAAATTCCCACTAAAAAGAAGGATCCAGGGTGTTTCACTATCCCATGCACGATTGGATGCCAATCTTTTCAAAAGGACCTTTGTGATCTTGGTGCCTCTGTTAATTTGATGCTTTTCTACATATTCAAGAAACTAGGAATTGATCATTTAAAGCCTACCTCTGTTCTCCTCCAATTTGCCGATAGGTCAGTAAAATCCCCTTTAGGAATTGTGGAAAATATTCTTGTAAAGGCTGACAAGCTCATCTTCCCTGCAGACTTCATAATCTTAGACATGGAAGATGAAAATCATGAAATTCCTATTATTCTAGGTAGACCTTTCTTGGCTATAGGACGAACCTTAATTGATGTAGACAAAGGGGAGTTGATGCTGCGTTATGGGGAGGAAGAAATTAAATTCCATGTGAATGAGTCTATGAGACACCCTGCCAAATTAAATGAGGATTGTTGGGAGATTAATTAATAGAAGAAGCTGGGTTAATGGAAGATGTGGGAGAAGAGGGAATGATAGCAAATGAGGAAAATGAAGATTCCCTTGATATGGAAGCTATTGAAGAATTGATTAAGGAAAGGAAGATGATTCAACCTTTAATAATTTGTCCTCCCAAAACTGAATTAAAACCTCTTCCCTAACATTTAAAATACACGTACCTAGGAGAAGTTGAATCACTTCCTGTAATAATCTCCTCATTGTTAACTCAACATTAAGAGAATCTCTTATGTAACATTTTAAAAGAACACAAGAGGGCAATGGGGTGGAGTATTGCGAATTTGAAGGGGGTTAGCCCAACTCTGTGTATGCATCGTATCCTATTGGAGGACAACTCCAAACCTTCAATTGAACCTCAGCGGCAATTAAACCCTAACATCAAAGAAGTAGTTCACAAGGAAATCATCAAGCTTTTAGATGCTGGGGTCATTTTCCCCATTTCTGACAGCCCTTAGGTGAGCCCTATATATGTGGTTCCCAAAAAGAGTGGGATGACTGTTATTGTCAATAGCAACAATGAGCTGATCCCTACTAGGACTGTGACCGAGTGGAAAGTTTGCATCAATTATAGGAGATTAAATAAAGCAACTTGAAAAGACCATTATCCTCTTCCCTTTATAGACCAAATGCTAGATAGATTAGCAGGAAATCCTTATTTCTATTCTCTTGATGGGTACTCAGGATATAATTAGATTCTGATTGCGCCCGAAGACCAAGAGAAAATAACTTTCACTTGCCCCTTTGGAACATTCTCCTTTAGGAGAATGCCTTTCGGATTGTGCAATGCCCCAGCTACGTTTCAACACTGTATGATGGCAATCTTCTCTGACATGATAGGAGAGTTCTTAAAAATTCTTATGGATGGTTTTTCTGTTGTTGGAACCTCTTTCGATCATTGCTTAATTAATCTGGGAAAGGTGTTAAAAAGATGTGAAGAGTCAAATTTAATCTTGATTTGGGAAAAATGTCACTTTATGGTTGAAGAGGTATTGTTCTTGGTCATTTAATTTCTAGGAGAGGGATAGAGGTTGATAAAGCTAATATTGAAGTCTATGAAAAACTTCCTGCTCCCATCAATGTTAAAGGAATTAGAAGCTTCCTAGGGCATGCTGGTTTTTATCGTAGATTTATCAAGGAATTTTCAAACATAAGTATGCCGCTTTGTAGATTGCTTGGAAAGGATATTGAGTTCAATTTTGATAATGATTGTCTAAAAGGATTCAATACTCTAAAAACTGTCTTGATCCCTACTCCAATAATTTCTGCTCCAATCTAGGATTCACCTTTTGAAATTATGTGTGATGCTAGTGACCTTGCAGTAGGGGCTGTTCTTAGGCAGCGAAGAGAGCGAACCTTCTATTCGATCTACTATGCTAGTAAACTCCTTGTTGATGCTCAAAGAAATTATGCTACCACGGAAAGGAGCTTCTAGCCGTCAGTTTTGCTTTCACTAAATTTAGGTCATATCTTATCGGTCTAAGACTATCGTTTACACGGATCATGCTGCTATTAAGTATCTCCTCCAAAAGAAGGAGGCAAAACCATGCTTAATACGTTGGGTGTTGCTCTTACAAGAATTTCATCTCGAAATCCAGGATAAGAAGGGGAGTGAAAATATGCTCGCTGATCATTTATCTAGATTGACCCACATTGATCACGATAAGTCAACCGATATTAGTGAATCCTTTCCCGATGAGAAGCTTTATGGGGTGGCTACAAATGATACTCCCTGGTTTGCTGATATTGCAAACTACCTTGCAGGAGGAATCATACAAAAAGATATGAGTTACCAACAAAGAAAGAAATTTTTTGCGGATATAAAAAATAACTTTTGGTATGATCCCTTTTTGTATAAATGTTGCAATGACCAGCTCCTAAGGAAATGTGTTCCTGACTTTGATATCAGGAATATTCTCTTCCATTGCCACACATCTCCTTATGGAGGGCACCATGGGATTGAGCGTACGGCTACAAAGGTGCTTCAATTCGGATTCGTTTGGCCCCATTTGTTCAAAGATGCCGCTGATTTCGTTAGAAGTTGTGACAAATGCCAAAGAACCGGGAATTTAACAAAAAGGGATGAGCTTCCTTTAAATGGGATTTTTGAGGTCGAACTATTCGATGTTTGGAGAATCAACTTCATGGGACCTTTTCCCTCGTCTCAAGCCAACCTGTATATCCTTGTGGCAGTTGAGTATGTCTCAAAATGGGTTGAGGCTGTGGCATGTGTGAACAATGATGCTAAGATTATGATCAAATTTCTTAAGGAACAAATGCTAGCTAGATTTGGGACACTTAGATTCTTGATCAGTGATGGGGGAAAACACAAGGTGGGTACTCCCTACCACCCTCAAACTAGCGGGCAAGTTGAAGTCTCCAACAAAGAACCTAAGCAAATTTTAGAAAAAACTGTGAACCAAGCAAATTTTAGAAAAAATTGTGAACCAAAATAGAAAGGACTGGACTTCAAAACTTCAGGTTGCCTTTTGGGCTTATAGAACTACCTTTAAGACCCCACTAAGAATGTCTCCCTACAAGCTCATTTATGGAAAATCATGCCACCTTCCGGTGGAGCTTGAGCACCGTGCCTTTTGGGCAATAAAAAAATTAAATCTTGACCACCAAAGGTTGTTGCAACTAAATGAACTTGACAAATTTAGGCTAAATGCCTATGAGACTGCCAAGTTGTATAAAGAAAAAACTAAAAAATGGTATGATAAGTTGATTAAACTTAAACAACTCCAACCATGAATGAAAGTTTTTTAACTCCAGATTAAGACTTTTCCTGGAAAATTAAAATTAAGATGGATAGGACCATTTACCATCACAAAGGTTTTTCCTCATGGAGCTGTCGAAATCACCTCCAATAACAGCACTTTCAAGGTGAATGGAAAACATCTGAAGTTAAACTTGGAGGAAGGAGTCTTTCAAGAGAAGGGCGGATGGACACTTCAAGACCTTCCTGATGAAGGTATCACACAAGATCTCTCTCGTGACAGGCTGAGACACTAAAATAAGCGCTTATTGGGAGGCAACCCAAGAAACTAAATAGGTTGCATTTGTTCTCTTTCATTTTTTGTATTTCTTTTTCTTTTGTATGTTTTAGTATGTTTCTATTTTGAGATTTTAATTCATGAATTTTTTTATCCCCTCTTTTTTAAGGTATTCTTAATTGACAAATTTTTTCTGAATTTCTCAAAAGAAATGAAAATAATTAAAATGTAAAAATTGAATTTGATATAAGTAAGAGAATGCTTAAATGATTAAATGCATCATAAGCAATAAAATGTTGTAATTGAGGAATGAATGGAGGATAATCTAATCTCAAAAAATTTAAATAAATGCTTGAGCTAAGTGTGGGGCAGGAATAGGACTTAGACTAAAAGATATGGTATGTATTCTAAAAAGAGTGTGCTAAGCTCCCGTAGGACTTCATGATCACAAAAATATATATTAGGGAAGAAGAGAAATGTCTCTCCCTAAAGATGAAAAGAACAAAATATTTTTGAAAAAAGGGATGATGAAAAATATCTCTCCCAAATGAATAAAATGTGAAAGGATGAAGAAAAATATCTCTCTTTTAAACTTTTCATCTTTATGACTCATAAGAAGGGCACATATGGCACAACTCTTGGAATCTTTAACCACTTCTATAGTCTAGAGTTCACAATGAATTGTACCCATCACCTAATATCAAGTATTGAAAATTCAAACATTTGGAGATTCATTGATTAAACCACCTTAGTGCCACAATTAAAAACATTAAAATTGCTAAAATATTCATTTCATTTTTGCCATGCCCACACCTTGACTTATACATATTCTAATTGCATTGTTGTGATTTTCATCCCTGCAAAACAGAATAAAATACCATATTGAGCTTACTTGAGGATGAGCAAGAATTTAAGTGTGGGGGTATGATGAATCCATAAATTATATCTAAAATAAAGGGATATTTCATTCACTTAAGATCTTTTAAGCTGCTCCTAAATCAATATTTTTTATCTTTTTCAGGGAAATGGCATCCAAAGGAGTTCTGAGGCATATCTACAAAAATTTCAAAATTTATTAAAGGAATCAGCTACAGCGCGCTGCGCGCGCTACAGCGCGCCGCAGCGGGCTGCAGCGAAATTAATTAAACTTTATAAATAGGATGCTCACTAATTGAACAGTGTTTTTTGCAAAATTAGCCGCTATAGCGTGCAGTCGAGCGCTACAGCGGAAATATTTACAACTTTTTATAAAATGGGGAAAATCGATTAATTGAACAGTGTTTTGCAAAACGAGCCGCTACAGCGCGCGGTCGCGCGCTGCAACGGTCTGCAGGGGAAATTTTTTGGACTCTATAAATAGAAAAATCACTTAATTGAACATTGTTTTGCAAAATAAACCGCTACAGTGTGCGGTCGCGTGCTGCAGCGGTCTGCAGTGGAAATATTTTACTTTAAAAATGAAAAGTGAAGTAATTGAACAGTAGATTTGCAAAATGGCCCGCTGCAGCGGGACATCTTCCAAAGCTCAAACGCTGTAGCGCGAGGCAGCGGGGGACTTGGCGAATTCGCTAAGCACCATTGCACACCGCAGCGCGCTGCAGCGACCCACCGCAATTTTTTTCAGACAGCATTTATTGCGGCTGAGGCCATGACTGCTATTCTGCATTTTGTCCCCAGCCATCATTCCCTGTAGCTGCTACATTTTTATTTGAAAAAAAAGACCTTGAGGTGACATTTTGGTTAAACAAATAAAGATACTTGTCACCTCACCATCAATGGAAAATTTTGCCATCATGAGTTTAGAATTTTAAATGGCATTGCTAGTTTTGAAATGATGGAAGATGAAGGCAGCCCCTCTCCTATAAATACCCCTCCTCTTGACTAGAGGAGGGTTCACAATTTTAGCCAAAAATCCACTAAATAAGGAGGAGTGCCAAGGAAGAGAGGAACTCCCCAAGGGTGGCAAAGCAAGCTCTTGCATTGAAAGAAAAGGAAGAAGGCAACACTAGCGACCTAAGAAGGAAGCATTGAAAAGGAGAAGAAGGATTCCGGAGAACTTCCAAGGAGCTTTCCTAGTATCTTCTAACCTCTACTCTTGTATTTATTTTTAGTTGATTATGAAAGGGTCTTTATCCATGTATGTGTTTTTCTTCTTTTCTTTTGTGATGAGTAGCTAAACTCCCTTGGGGAGGGTTGGGGTGAAGTCCCATGTGCATAATGTAATATTAATATATGAAATTTTTTTTTTCATCAAGCATAATATATTTGTAATCTTAATGCCTTGCTAAGAAATATTTTATTTAATTTAGTCTTGAATGTGGATTAAGAGAAAAGAACTAAAAAGGCTCAAGAATTAAATTTTCTTGTGCTCCTTAGCTCACCTTAGGTTGGATTTTAGGTTATGAGTGCATGAAGCCTGGAACTATGTGACAAAGCTCTTGAGCTCAATGCACCTCAACCTAAGCTCAACCAAAGAGTTGAAGCAAGTGATGCTAAGACCCACTAAATGAGCTCCTTAGCTCAATATAATTAAGGTAGAGGAAGGAAGTGTTAAGAGCTCAAAAACTAAGTGACCTAGTCATTGAGCCCAATATATGAATTCCTCATCTCAACTATGTGAGATGCGAGTGATGCTCGTAGTGGAAATAAATGCTTATAAGTTCCTACGATTTAATAATCAAACTCTCCTTGATCAAGAGAATAAAGATAAAAAAATAAAATCCAAAGAATCTTACAAGAGTCTTTGTGGCGAAATAGAACCGAATGTGAGTTCATTTTGTGCACGAGATTTGAACTTTTAAGACCTTGAGTAAAACTCAAGGAAAAACAATGTGCACTTGATTTTAAGTTAAAATGAAAGATAAAGCTTGAGAAACTAATACGCATAAATATTATATCATGACAAGTGGGATGGTCCCAACTCTCCTCTTTCTCTTATATTGCTATTTCTACTTAGTGATTTTTGTGCTGAATTAAAACCAACTTATCCATTATATTGTTGCTTAAACATTAGTAAGAATAGATGCACCTGAATGCCAAATCAACCAATTCTCTGAGGATCAATAAATTCCCAGAAATTATCACTTTCCACTTATTACTTCAGACCACGTACACTTGCGTGTGAGCGCAAACTTGTATTTACAGTCTGTCGATTGAGTTTATAGATTTTCATGTAATTACATTATTTTGATCTTTAGAATCAACCTATATTAAGTGTAGATTTTAAATGTAAGAATTGGAAGCTTCAAATCTATTATACATTGTATTAGATTTTTGTGTGTGTAAATGAAAATCACATTTTTAATTAAGATAACTTTGAGGTAACATAGCTTGATTTGTAATGCATTGAGATAAGATCTTAGATGAACCTTTCTACAGTTTGATTTCTGCTTTATTGAATGTTAAGAAAAAACCCTTAAATTGTAAGAAAAAGTTAATCGTAGTCTAAAATGTACTTAGACTCAATGTTTAACAAGATTTTTTTTTTTTACTGGGGCCCTGACATTGTGAAACCGACAATGTCAAATTCTGAGCAGTTGGAGGAGCCAATTATGGAGGCATCTCAGGAGATCCAGGAGGAGCAAGAGAAGCAGTAGCTAGCACAGTTTTTACTACTTATTTTACTTTCTACTGTGTGATGAGAGACTTCTACTAAACATATTTTTAAGCTTCAATTTGTAATAATTAACTCTGGATATACTTTTCTTTTTCTTTTTTGAGATTAATTTTTTTACTTAGCTTCTATGATGAATGGTATGGATGAATGCTAAGTCTTCCCTACTCTGTTATTATTACTACTTATACTTAGTATTGTGATGAGATCTGTATGATACTCATATAGAATACTCATATACATTGGATATTTCCTTATTATCATTTCTAAAGCCAATGTGTATAAGTACCCTAACTAATACTTAAGATAAGGATACTGCATTTGCCTTAAGAATTAGTATCGAGCAGTAGGTTAGATTAGGGGAAGTTTAGCTTTCCCATGTAATGCACCATTCCATTGCTAATTATGTTGTTGCAAGGTTTGATTGAACTGAGCTGGCAATTGTTGGCTTAAGAAAAGGGGCAAAAGGGTGCTGAGGAAAATTGGGTGCAACTAAGGGTTCCAAAAGGTTTTAGATAACATAAAGAATCTCTTAGTTGAATTTTGCTGGCTTAATAGCATAAGGATGTTGGGAGAGTTTGGGACATTGCTCTTGATTCGAGCTCAAAGGGTTAACCTCCAACAGCTGGATAAAGAAGCTTTGTACCTCTCGAATTTTGGATAAGTTCCCATCAACTTAAGGAATGCAAGAGTAATTACTAGATATTGAGGAGGGATAGGCTTGGCAGTGGAAGTATAGAGGGAGTCTAGCTATTAGGCGAGTGGAGCTGTGGATGATGGTGAACATTGTTGGGTGCTTCATCCATCCTCTTAGTCTTGATTATAAATTGCAGAGTAGTTCTAATCTTCCATCGTCTTATTTCTGATCGCTGATTAAATCATGTCCATTGGATCAACGTCTATTGGATCCACTGTATGATCTAACAACCAATGATTAAACACAACATGCGATGGTGAGGCGACTAGATCAAAGCCATCTAATTAATTCCCAAAACACAGAATGATCTAGATCATCGGGATCCAGTGTTCAGTGTTCAACCTACCAAAAGGGATATGTGTAGTTTTTAATTAAATAATTTAAATAGATCAAGATACTCCATTCTTGATCATTTTGCCTCCAAATTCTTAGAGTTTGATTATAATAATATTTAGTACATATTAATGATATATTTATGCTCTCTATTTAATCTTAATTAGACTTGGTAACAATCTTAGACTAATATAAGATTAGATTAGTAAGAAATCAAGCTAATAATTATAGTCAGTCTTAATATTTCATCCAACCAGATTAAGATACTGATCTTATCTTAAAAAGATTTGAAATTAAGAGCAATTAAAAATTAAGTTAATAATCATTCAATAAGTTAGTTTAATATCAGGTTAGGACATAGTTACATCTTAACAGATTATGAAATCATATTAGAGTGGAGTAGTGAATGGTGTTGTATCAAAATGTTGAGGCTCAGGATTTGCTATCCCTAGTCATAAGTTCAAATCCTACTAGTCGCACATATTTAAGAAAAAAATATTAGAGTGGAGTAATTCAGTATTTAATTCAGCAATGAACTTAGTAATTCGATTAAAATACTCGTGTGTCTTTACATCTTTTAAAATCAGTCAAACAATTCAGTTAGTCTGAAAATACAAATCAAGATACTAGATAAATCTTGAATTTGGATACTCTTAGATTAAATAAATAAATAATTATTCAGAAACTTAGATCCAATTATTAAGGATAGATAGTATAAATAATTACATAATAATAGATACCACAACTATAATAAATTAATTTAAAAAATTATGATGCTGCATCATTTTGGGCCAACTTCTTTATTGCATGACATCACAATTGTGCATGAAAATAACATCATAGTGAATCAAAAAACATTAAGTACTCAATAGGTTCACTCAAGAAGGATTATTTTGTATAAATATGGTATAGCCAAGGCAAGTTTTCTAGAGAAATAAGAAGATTGCGTACATTCTTAAGGAGAATTATGTTGTTTTTTCAGGTTTTCAACATCTTAGATTGTCAAGAAGGTGTGCTTAGCTCCTCACTTATTTTTGGAGTGCCCTGATAGACTATAAAATACACATCTGTGCTTGCATGCAAGTGTACGTGGTCTGAAGTAATAATTTAGAAGGTAAGTTCCAAGATTTATTGTCCTCAGGGAACGGTGTATTTTGTTACTAAGGTATGTCTATGTTCAATAATATTTAAACGGTATGATTTCACCTTGATTTGGTTCTATTAATAAAGCAATAATTCAGAGTTAAGAATTTATTTAAATTAGAGAGGAGAGTTGGGTTTTTTCCATGTGAAAAGATAGGGACCTCATGTTGTATTACTTCTCAAGCACTTTTTATTCTTTATCATTATGCCAATTAATCAAGTGCATATTGTATTCGTTATAGTTGTCCTCTAAATCCTTCAAATGCAAATCTTGTGCAATAGATGAACACACTAGGGTTCAATTTCTGTACAAAGATTCTCATGAGATCGTAACCAAAGCATCTTAGTTTTCCTACATCTAGGTTACCAAAATAATAGTTTTAATCAGGCTGTCTTAAGAGCCTTGATTCCACTAATGAGCATCACACGCATCATGCACGGTTCAGATTAGGAAGTGATTTCATTGGGCTCTATGAACTATGTCACGTCATCCATGAGCTCTCAAGGAATCCACTTCCTCCTTTCACGTGTGCTGAGCAATGGAGCTCCATTAGTGGGTCTTAGCTCACACGTTTTGACTCCTTAGTTGAGCATAAAATATGGTGCAATTAGGCTCAACAACTTCTCACTTAGTTCTAAGCACCCCATTCACGCATATCCCACTCTTAACTAAGTAATGAGCTATGAAGCACAAGATTTTCATTTTTATTATTTGTATTTATAATTTTATTTTCTTAACATAAGTTTCTCATTTAGTCCACAACTTGATCTTAAGATGATTTCATTGAACAATTCAAAAATAGATTTTTATTTCAATGCTCTAGGAAGTTCTACATCATTCATTAAGTCCTTTAGATTTCACAATGGGCTCAGCCCAACCCTTCCCAAGGGGCTTAGCCTTCCATTATATCTGAGAAAAGAAAAAATATATACAAGGATGAAGACCCTTTCATGATCTACTAAAAGAAATCAAAAGCAAGATTAAGAGTTTACTAGGAACAACCCTTAATGGGGTTCTTTGGATCTCTCCTCTTCTTCCTCATCTCTTTTCCTTTAGCTCCCTAGTGCAGCCTTTGGCTCTTTCTCCTCTAGCAATGGTCCTTTCCACCTCCCTTAGAGAGGTTTCCTCTTTTTTTTTTTATGCAGCCCCTAAAAACTGAATTTTTTGATGAAAATTGGGAACCCTTTTTTTGTGAAGAATAGCTGCATATATAGAGGAGTAAAACTCCTATTTTGCCTTTAAATTCTAGCTTCTTCCCTCTAAATTTCTACAGTAATGAGTGCTTAGCCCACTTTAGGCATGACAAGACATCCCCTTTTCCATTCTTTAATCCCCACATCACTTAAAGATATGGTGGCTAGGAGATAAGGAGCAGGCTCGGGGGTCTTGTCTCAACCGCAATTAATGCACTGAGAAGACATGAATTCGACGCACCATTGTAGCGCGCTGTAGCGATTGAGTTTCAAAACTTTTTCGCTGCAACACACTGTAGCAGTTTTAAGTTTGGAAACTTTCCTGCTGCAGCGCGTTGTAGTGATTGAGTTTCAAAAACTCATCTGCTGCGGTGCACTGTAGTGATCAAGTTTTGAAAACTCTCCTGCTGTAGCACACTGTAGCAATCGAGTTTCAAGAACTCTCTTGCTGGAGCGTGCTGTAGCAATTGAGTTTTGAAAACTCTCCCATTCTAGCCGCTATAGCGATTAAGTTTCGAAAACTAACTTGCTGCGGCGCGCTGTAGCGATTAAGTTATGAAAACTATCTCGTTGCAGTGCGCTATGGTGCACTGTGGCACGCCATAGTAGAATCACTCCATATTTCAAGGATCCCCTTAGATTAGTGTCTTCTGCGGTGGCGCACCGCAGCGGTTTTCTCCCAGAGATTGCGGAAATACTCCAGAATTGTCCAAAAAATTGCTGAGCTCACTTTTTACCTGAAAATAAGCAGAATTTGATCAAGGAGGGCTGTTTCTAATAAGGATATGAATGAGATTTTTCCTTTATATATGATACAAATTATGGATTCATCATGCCCCCAAAAAAAGACAATAAAATAAGATAATTAATATATACTATATTTATGTTTGTGACTTCAGTTTAGTCACCTTGTAGTCAATGATTTAGTTTTCAGTTACAACCTTCAAAGACTATTCAATTTTACTTCAATTCAGCTACTTTAAATTTAGTTACATTACTTTCAGTTATTTACAACATTTGCTTCAGTTAGCTTACTTTCTATAATGCCTGGGCAAATTTCCAACTGATAGCACGAGACATTAACTCGAGATTACCAATCCTTACTTGTCATCAACTCATTACTCATGCTGATTGATTGAGATCAAATGTGTTATCTCAAACTATTTCTTCTAAGGACTAATCCTTAAGATAAGTATAATTTCTTTATCTCAAGTATTAGTTAACTTACTCCTAAGCATTGGCAGAATGATAGTTTATGAGAAAGCCAATGAATATAAACCAGGTTAAATAAAACATTGATCACATCATAATACTGAGTATAAGATAATATAAAGTCAAAGTATGAAAGCTTAAACATTCATTCATAATAGTCATCACATAAACAAAATATATATTTATCTCAGAAAAAAAAAGTGAAAATACATCCAAGGTTAATTATTACAAATTGGAATTTAAATGTTCAGATAAAGTAATCCTCTCATCTCACTATAAGAAAAAATAAAGTAAGCACTAAAATCAATACTCCAATGGTTGTTGCTCCTCTGTCTCTTCTTGAAGCTTTATAATCTCTTCAAAAGTAGGCTCCTCAAATTGCTCTAAGCTTAACATGTTAGTTTAACATTTCAAGGCCCTAGTAAAATAAAAATAGATAATATTGTGTTAGATAATAAATTTATGTATATTTTTGACTGATTATAATGTTTACATATCATTTAAGGGAGATTACTCATCATAACAGTAAATAAACAATAAAATAGAATCAAACTATTAAAACTAAAGTAAATTTATGACTGTAAATCAAAATATTAAAATAGAAATGTAATAATACTGAAATAGAGCAAGTGTGCTGAAAGTAAAATAAATGAAAGTTGAACTATAAACTAAATATAACATGAAATTGAGCGGCAATATATGCCATTGAATATACATCTAAATATGCTACAGAATAATCCACATGTATGCATAAACTTGATGCCATACCAAACCCTACAGATCCTAAGTGTACTCCGAATCACACCGCTAACAATCCTAGGTGTGCTACACAACACATCTTAATATGCTTATTAATTCAAATGCCATATTATATAGAAATCTTATTCAATTGCCATAAGAATGAGTGGGAAATTAAGAATGTTAATTTAATGTGTAACAATTTCAACACTGTCAATCAGAATAAAGGATACCTCGAACAGGATATAAGCGAATTCAAAGTTTCCACAATTGATTTCATGAATAAAACTGATGCAACACTAAATTGACATGAAAACACTCTCCTAAGATAAGAAAATACTATGAAAAGAATAGAAAAACAATTGGAAGATACATTGAATTAGCTTAAAAACCTATTTTGGAAGATACATTAAATCAGCTAAAAACCTATTTTAGTAGGGGTGTATAAATGAACAAGGAAACTCTATAACTCTGAGAAGTGGAAAATCACACTACCTACAAAAACTATAGAGATTGAACCTAATGAAAACTCAAACAGAGTAATGGAAAAAGAGAATGAATGACAAATAGTGTGAAGAAGAAGAAGTAGAATTAACTAAGCCCCCAACACAAGAAGTTCACCCAAAAGTATGCCAACATTACCTTTTCCCCAACACATGGCTATAGAAAAAGTTGATATTCAATTTCAAAAGTTTTTAGGAACTTTTAAAACCTTGCACATCAACATTCCTTTTCACAGAAGCACTCGAACAAATGCCCAGCTTACAAAATTTATGAAGGATATTCTATCTCGTAAGATAAAAATTAATTAGAAAAAACTAAAGCCTTGACTGAAGAATGTAGTGCTATTTTACTGTAGAAAATCCCAGTAAAAAGAAAGAATCTGGGTAGCTTCATAATCTTTTGCACCATTGGGTACCGTACATTCTCAAAGGCTTTGTGATATAGGAGCTTCAATTAATTTAATGCCCTATTATATCATTAGAAAATTGAGAGTTGATAGCTTAAAATTGACCTCAGTTCTCTTACAATTTGCTGATCAATCTATGAAAACTCCTATGGGGATCCTTGAAAATATTCTGGTAAAGGTTGACAAATTCATCTTCCCAACTAACTTCATTGTCTTAGACTTGGAAGATGAGAATCAAGAAATTACCTTATTATTAGGTCAACCTTACCTAGCCACTGGAAAAACTATAATTGACGTAGATAAAGGGGAGTTAAGCTTACATTGTGAAGGGGAAGATATTAGGTTCAATATTAGAGATACCATGAACTACCCTATTGAAACTAAGGAGAGTTGCTGGAGAGTTGAATTGGTGATAGATTTGGTAATAACCAGGGACAACACAGAAGAGGAACTTAACAACTGTGAAGAAAGTGAAGATTATGAATGCAAAATTGAAATTGAGGAGTTAATTCAAGAGAAAAAGAAAGCTTTACCCTCAATTAAAGAATCACCTGAATTAGAATTGAAACCCCTCCCTTCTCATTTAAAATATACTTATTTAGGAGAAGGAACCTCACTGCCTGTAATAATTTCAGGTTAGCTAAAATCAAAACAAGAAAGTCAACTTTGCAATGTGTTAAAGAAATATAAAAGAGAAATTGGGTGGAGCATTATTGATATAAAAGGAATCAGCCAAACTTTGTGCATGCATAGGATTTTTATGGAGGATAATTATATGCCATCAATTGAACCTCAATGGTGATTAAATCCTAACATTAAGGAAGTGATGCATAAGGAAATTGTAAAATTCCTTGATGCTGGAATTATTTCTCCCATATCAGATAGTACTTGGGTAAGTCCAATCCATGTAGTTCCTAAGAAAAGCTGGATGACGGTGGTTCTGAATGATAATAATGAATTTATCCCGACTAGGAAGATAATCGAGTGGGGAGTTTGTATTGATTATAGGAGGCTGAACAAGGCTACCCTAAAGGATAATTACCTACTACCATTCATAGATCAAATGATTGATAGGTTGGTTGAAAATCTATTTTACTATTTCTTGGATAGGTATTCAGGTTATAACCATATTTTGATAGCTTCGAAAAATCAAGAGAAAACAACTTTCACATGCCCTTATGGCACCTTTGCTTTTATACATATGTATTTTGGTTTCTATAATGCCCCCGCCACCTTCCAACATTGCATGATGGCAATATTTTCTGATATGGTGGAATATTTCTTAGAAATATTCATGGATGATGTTTTGTTGTAGGATCCTCCTATGACCATTGCCTTATCAATTGGAGCAAGGTTTTAAGAAAATGTGAGGACCCAAATCTTGTCTTGAATTGGAAAAAATATCATTGCCTGATAAAGGAAGGAATTGTTCTAGGGCATCAAATTTCTGAAAGAGGTATTGAAGTCGATAAAACAAAAATTGATGTGATTAAAAACCTCCCTCCACCAACTAATGTGAAATGCATATAAAGTTTTTCTTGTCTTGCAGGATATTATAGGTGTTTCATGAAGGATTTTTCAAATATCAACCTCTCCCTTTGTAGGCTCCTTGGAAAGGATGTGAATTTTAACTTCGATCATAAATATCTTAAGGGACTCAGCACCATTAAAGCTGCTTTGATTTTTGCTCCTATAATATCCACACCTAATTGGGAACTCCCCTTTGAGATTATGTGTGATGCGAGTGACTTAGGTGGGTGGGGGTCGTATAAGGGCAAAAGAATGAGATAACCTTCCATTCTATTTATTATGCTAGCAAGGTCTACCTCTCCAAGAGTTTGATTTACAAATCAGGGACAAAAATGGAAGCAACAATGTTGTGGCTAAGCATTTATCAAAGTTTACTCATCTTAAGCTGGATAAATTGAATGGTATCTATGAAAAGTTTCCCGATGAACAGCTCTATGCAATTCCTTCTTCAAAACCGCCTTGGTTTGCCGACTTCACCAACTATCTTGTGGGAGGGGTCATACAAAAAAAAATTACTTATCAACAAAGAATTAAAATTTCTCTCTGATGTGAAGCATTACTTTTGGTATGATCCTATACTTTATAAATGTTGTAAAGATCAATTAATGAGGAAGTGTGTCCCAGAATCCAATGTCAATGAGATCCTTTTCACTGTCACACTTCACCTTATGGTGGACATCATGGTACTGATAGAGCAGCAGCAAAGGTAATCTAATCTAGATTATTTTGGCCCAACATATTTAAAGACACGGCTAATTATGTTAAACATTGTGATAAATGCCAAAGAACATAAAATATTGGTAAAAGGGATGAGCTGCCATTAAATGGAATTTTCAAAGTTGAACTTTTTGATATTTGGGGGATAGATTTCATGGTACCTTTCCCTTTGTCTAAACTAAATAGTTACATTCTTGTGGCAGTAGAATATGTTTTGAAATGGGTAGAAATTATTGCGTGAGTTAATAATGACTTGTGCTCATACTTCTGAATCTACTTCATATTACTACCTAAGAAATTTGAATTAGCATAATTAAACTTTAATTTCTATTATGAACCTTCTTCTTTGAGTTTGTTATCTAACAAATGTTTGATTGAGCAAATATAATGACTCATAACTGCTTTAGGTTTTGTAATATTTACCTTGACCACTACTTAGTATCCTTAATGGAGAAAGAGTTATCTATGGAATTAAGTGTGCGGAGGAGAACAAAGGCTAGTATTAGATAAATTAAAAGATAGTAAAATTAAGAATGTGCTAGGCTTCTGTAGGGCTTAATGAATGCAATGAAATATGAATGGGATGAAGAAAAATATCTCTCCCTTAAGAAAGAAGAAAAAGAAAAGAAAAGGGATGAAAAAAAAATCTCTCCCAAAATAAGTATGAAAAGATAAATTTAGGATGAAGAAAAATATCTCTCCTGAAAGAAAATACACATTGCATTTCATAAGAAGAAGCACAAATGACACACAAAATTCAATAAACACGTATTCTTAATTATTCTCAAACAAATGCCTAAACATTCCCCTTAAACACTCTTATTTTAAGCATCATACATTGCTTTAAGGTAAAAAGGTGAAAAAGAGAGTGAAAATGGTGTAATAGAACTAAGCCTGATGTGATTTAGAACTCATTTTTTATTGTTTATCACATTGTTAAATATACTTTGAACTAAAAAACATAAATTTATGGTTAGTTTATATTTGTGCAAATTACAAAGTTTTGAAAGTTATTATAAGCTTACTCGAGGACGAGCAAGAAGTTAAGTGTGGGGGTTGAGAAATGAACTTGAGAATTATAGATAAATTAGTGTAGGATTTATGTACTTATAAGATTATTTGTGCTATAATTTTGTATTATTAATGCATTTTCAGGGAAAAGAACTCGATTTCTAAAGTCCATAAGAATATGGGTATGGGATAGAATTTAGCACGCTATAGTGCGTCGTAGCGTCACAAATAGTGAGCTCGGTTCTACAGAGCACCATAGTGGACCAAACACAAGAGGTTCGTGCTACAGTGCACCGTAGTGTGACTCAACCTGAAAGCCTGGGGCCATCGCGTGCTGTAGCGGACCAAACCTGAGAGGTCCACTTTACAGTGCACCCTAGCACCACTTAACCCGAAAGATCGGTGCTACTGCGCACCGTAGCAGACCAAACCTGAGAGGTCCATGTACAGCGCACCACAGTACGACTCAACCTGAAAGCCTAATGCTATCACCCGCCGTATTATACCAAAATCAAGAGGTCCGCGCTATAGCGCGCCACAACGCAATTTTACTTGTACACAAAAAAAAATGGGAGCACTACATAGCACTTCTGCAGACGCAAGACAAAAAACTTGGCGTTATTGCACGCGTAGCACCCTCAAGACAAATAGCCTGGCACTACAGCGTGCCATAGCGCCTGTCGTAACATTTGCCCAGTAATTGCATTCAAAGTAGTATTGGGAAGGCCAAAAGACATAATATTTCTCCTTTGACATTAGGAATTCATTGCATAACCTTTAAACCTCCTCAGTTCCAATGAAAATGAAGAATAAAATAATGAATGAAATACAAGTTTCATGGAATTGGAAGAGTTGGTTGTGTAAATGCTGAGAAAATACTGAGAGATTGTAAAAACAAGAATTGAATACGATGGAAGGGTTCCAGCTTCAAAATATCATTAGTTCAAGGGTTCTTTGTCCTAGGATTGCTGGAGATCAAAAAAAAGAAGAGACCTTTCCCAAGGAAGGAAAAGACTGCTACTTGTGAGGAAGAAAAGCACAGAAGACAAAAGAGAAGAAGAGATCTAAGATAGAGAGAGAGCCAGGCAAATGTGATAGTTGTTCCCTAGTATTGTACCATATATTTTCTTCTTGATTTTTTCTATAAAATCCATGCAAAGGATTACAACTTCTTATGAATTTTCTCTTAATTACATTTCAATGGTAGCCTAAGCCCTCCTTGGGGAGGGTTGGGCATATGCATGTAATGACTTAAGAGTGAAAGTGTTTGTACTCTTCAATATTAATAAATTTTTTTGATCATTTCTTTTTGATTAAATGATGTGAATAATGGATTGGATAAGTTATTTTTGACATGAATATATAGAAGCAAATAAATCTTTTAACATCAAAAACCAACGAGCTCTTAAATCACTAAGAGCTAAGGATTTGCATGCTGAGCGTCCATGCCGTGAATGTCCGTGACAACACTCGCTGAGACAATATGACCAATGCAAAACCTTAGATGGAGCTAATGAATAAAGCCATTAGATAATTAATAATCTCTGAGCTCTACTGCTCACCATTAGCCTAGGTGAGGAATTTGTGCATAATAGCTTAGATCCTTGTGAAGCTCTATGAGCGCCATAGCATAATTGATTTGTTAAGTTGAAAAGTTGATGTATATGAGTCAAGAGCCATTCGTTGAGCTCCATAGCTCATCATAAGTTTATGCAAGGATTTAGATGCTTTATGTGTTATGGGTGATGTGACATAACCCATCTCCCTAATAGCTCATCTCCTTAGCTGAACCTAGAATTGATGCATGTGAGATATTGGTGGAATCAAGTTTATATGATGCATAACTAAGACTATAGATTTTATAACTTAGACATAAGCATTGAACTCAATCAATATTGATCATACGAGGGTCTACATGTAATATTAAACCTTTGTGTGTTCATCTTTGAGCACTAGGCGAGATTCAACACATTTAGGGCACTCCCTTGAGAAGGATGTGTTTCTTGATTGTAATTAAAATCATCCAATCAATTTGACACTACATTGATAAAGAAGAGTACTTATATGAACCCTTAATGAATTTCATACTAAAACCCAGCTCTCCCTATTTTTAATCAAATTATATTCTCATATAAGAATACCTATCTGCATTAATTCTGGACCAAACCAAAATACATATTTTGCATTTAAACTATAATAGCCTAAACTCTTAAGCACCAAGGTTTTAGGCCTCATCATTTTGCCTTTAGAAGATAACCTCCCAGCAGGTCACTCATCTTAGAGTGCTCCCACATGAGCACGCTTAACTTTGGAGTTTTTATCAGGAACTCCACTATTATTTGAAAATGTGCCTTAATATTTAAGAGTTTCACTTATTACTATTTAAGTGAGTCTTACAATCTCTCCAACTTAAGTAAATGATGTCCTCATTAGTATGCACACACAGATCCAAGAACCATCCATTGGGTAGATAGTACTAGAGGTGACCCCTACAAGCTCAAGAGGTACCCACAACCATGTGGCATCTTAACCATCAAGGGTTCAAGAGGTTGCTCACATAGTAGTACTTTACCCTATATGTCAATTAACTCCTATTTGACACCTTATGGCCTGCTTTGATACTATTTATAATATCCCAAACTCTTAAGCACCAAGATATTATCTGCTTTGGCCTAAAAAGCCTCATGGTTTTGCTATTAGAATATAACTTCCTAATAGGTTACTCATTTGGGAATGCTCCCACATGAGCATGCTTAACTTTGGAGCTTTTATCAAAAACTCCACCATTATCTGAAAAGGCACCTCAATGTTTAAGAGTTTCACTTATTACTACTTAAGTGAGTCTTACATAAGCAATAGTGAGCCTAAGTACACTCTAATAACAAAATAAAACACAATTCCCAGAGGACAATAAATCTCAGAATCTCACCAACCCATATTACTTCAGACCACGTGCACTTACGTGCACAGACGTGTATTTTCAATCTGTCAACAGGTTAGTTGGGACCCGACAATCTGCTACTATTAAATAGAGCAGGTAACGGGAGGCCTGACCCGTAGTGTTCTCCATCTAAACCCTTTGATTCCCCAATACAGGCTATGGCAAGGGTTAATTTTCTTCACTAATTTCTAGTCACCTAGGATGTACCAT
Source organism: Gastrodia elata (assembly GCA_016760335.1). Lineage (NCBI taxonomy): Eukaryota > Viridiplantae > Streptophyta > Magnoliopsida > Asparagales > Orchidaceae > Gastrodia > Gastrodia elata. The sequence continues at coordinate 23,361,287 of CM028682.1, forward strand.
GGCTTTCTCTTCATTGTATCTCATTCCTTGGGCAAGGATGAGTTGATTCCACCCATAATCTCCTTATGAGAACGTTGGAGTCACCAGTACTCTATTCTATGCATCTTAGTTTTAAAGTTTTTTGTGGGGAGTCAATTCTTTCCATAGAGTCAATGATACCACTAGATTTTCATCTCAATGCGATCAACATGCTAAGACAATTCAAAGCCCCATCCTAGACCCACCAAGGATGCGCAAGGAGGGTGGATTCATATTTGATCCTCCTACTATTGAGTGTTTTACCAGCTCATATAGTACAAGGGTCAATCAAGCTAGCCCGGTTGGCCAAGACTCTATCAAACACCAACATTTGATATGGAATAAGTTTGCAAATAATTAGGCAACCCAATTTAGGGATAATTTTCTACGAATGAAAGTATTCAACTATTCATCCTAAAAGACCCTATGCAGGCAATGACCCTCACTAACCTGATGTAACAACCCTAGTATTATTACTCATTAATTAGTGACCTACTTGACTTAAACCTTCTTTCATTACTCTTATAATAGTATTAAGAGCCTCCTTTTCAATTTTCGTATAATTTGGAGATCATTTGGCAATTTCTAGCATTTTCTGGTTTTCTAATAATTCTGAGAATGCCTAAATTATTTAGACCTTGGAATCAAAAATGGAGTCCATCATTAGACTCACCACACCCAAATTAGCTAGTAGTGGTGTTTAGCAAGTGTTTGGAAGTTGTCGAATTATCCCCAATATATTTTAATATTATTTAAATACTCAAAAAATTAAGATAATTAAATTGACCTCCGATTGAAAATTCATTTCAATTTTGAGCTCCTCACCCCTCAATAAGGTAAGGGTAAAATTTTGGAATTTTTCAGAGTGCATTTGATTATTTAATTTTGATTATTAAATTGAGTATAATTAATTATTTAATTAAAGTATTTAAATTATTATATATATTATATATTTTAATTATTTTCCTTCGGCCGAATTTCAGAACCGTGTGGATCTCGTGTATGGCACTAAACACGGAATAGCAGGATCTACAAATCCTGGCCATTCCGTGATTTTAAGGCAGATCAATGGCTATCTCCTTCCTGATCCTAATCAGCTTGATCGGACCATCCAATCGAGTGATCGAACGGATGGTCTTAATCGATTATTATGCATCATGCTCAGGCACGATCAATGGAGTCAAAGTAAGAACCGTCCTCGACTCCAGCTGGCTATCCCACGGCTTATACCTCCATTTCCTATACTCTATCCATTCGTATTCTCTTAAAGCTATTGCGGAAGCCCCAAGCTGTGAGTGGAGCTATGGAAATTTGCAATCGAAGCTACGAAGAAGCCCTAGGTTTCCTCCAGTGCATTCCATCCAGATACCAATCCTTAAATCACTCATAATTTTGTTTTCACAATTAGCATGTTCAGTCGTTAAGTCCCTCGAACTAAATGATCGCCTACGAGTAGATTGAGATTGAATCGAACTTGGATTCAATTTGGTCTCCACTGCAAATGATGTTCTTACTGGATTTAGGACATCATCCTTGCCAGCCTAAATGTCGACAATCAATGAAGCCCATGAGTTCAGCGTGTTGTATAGGACATTATCTTCTCGTTGGCATTTGATTTGGCCTAGGAGAGGTACTGAGCTGACTAGGGTTTGGAACCCTAGCTTTAGTTCTCCGCCTTTGCCCACGAGGATGATGCAATCAAGCGCAAGATGAACTCGATGCGGGTTTTATCCTTAAACCGAACCAGTTTGGCCTTAAGACAGTGGGCCGCATTTGTTTAAGCGGCAGGCCCTACGTCGCCCACGGCACTCGCAGGAGTTGCGCATGTTGCGATGGCGCACCATATTCTGCGCCACACTAAATTCTGTGCCGCTGACCACTGTCTTTTCGGTTGGAAAGTCTCCATTTTCAGTTCCATCATTATCTGTGCTGCTTATAATTCCTGTGTAATCATAAGTTAGTGATTAATATAATTTAATTAATGTTTAATAATTACAGATTTCATTTAATATAATTTCAAAAATACATCACCAAATAATACAAAATTATATACCATTTTGATTGCAAAAATATGTAGATCATTAATATGCCATTTAATCTCTATTTTTATGAATATATTGTTTAATCATTAATTTAGATTAATTAATTAAATGCAATTTATTTTATTATTCTATGTGACCTAATTTGATCATTTAATATCCAAATTAAATGATAAAATAGTCCATTTTACTCACAAAAATGTGAGGATTAAGAATACGAGATTAAATGTAGGTTTAGAACCCAAGATCTCACTTTTTAACCCTAACTAGGTGTCCCGAAAACCCTAAATTTTCAACGCTATCCAATTTCAACATAGTTAATAGCATTTTACTCCTTATGCTATAAGGATTGCATATTAATGTGTATTATTTCATTTGGATAGTTTTTTTGTGATTTTAGGTTTTTGGCTCCTAAATTAGAGTAACTTTGATAATTTTTAGTTTCATTTAATTGCATATTTTAGGTGTTCGAACCTTAGGATAGCAAACATGTCACATTATTTACTCCACATATCAATTTTAATTACCTGATTTGAGCTTCATTCTCTTAAATTAATTGCTTGAATCATTAGCAAAATGCTTGATTCATATTTCAACCTTAAGATAGAATCTATATGATTGATTTACAACTTGATTTGTTGGTGATCCTCTAGAACTAGATATTGTAACCATTAAGTGTGTTTAACCTTAATGCTTGTGTAGTATAGGTTATGATTCTTTTAGTCCTAGTCCTAAGTAATTAGGTTATAGCTTAGCTCACTTCACCTTGGTTCTTAAGTCCCCACTTAAGTCCTTTAATGACTTGTATTAGGAGTCCTAAATTAATTAGAATAGTTTATGAATCCTATTGATTTCCTTAACCCTTAACTTATAGAAAACATTGAGCTTATAGTTTACAAATCCTTCTTTCCTATTCTTTTAAACCTTTCCTTTTATTATTAACTTAGCTAGACTAGTAGTTGATTTTAAATAAGATCCTTCTAATTAAACCTAGTTATATGAGTTTAGTGTATAGAACCTTAACTCTCAACTTTCTCAATTATAGTATTTACTTTACCCTACCTTTCCTAACTAGTTTCCTAAGTCTTGATTTAGTTAACTTATTTCAATCTTATGGCATATAATAACTTAATTAAATTACTTGTCCTTACTCATTTTGTTTTGGAAGTAGTTCTTTCTTACTTAAAAATGCTTGGTTTGGATAAATGAATATTTGAATGGTTAAATTGCATAAATATTTCACATTCATAAATTCATGTGTCATATGTAATTAATTGTATCTATCCTTACTTATAGCATAATTGTACTTGCATTTTATAATGTCAAACTTATATTGCTTCATGTCAATGTTCATGTCTACTACTACTTGCAAATGCTGTGCTCCTATATGTAATTGCAATCATTTTAATTCCTATTGTTAATTTTAGTTACATTGGTGATTTACTTCGTGAATCTTGCAAGTATTTTTAGTTCACATATTTTATTTCTTCTATTTATAATTGCATCTACACTCTCATATTCAAGTAATTGTAATTACTTTATTTGTTACATGCTTACTTGCCTTTACATACATATAATTATCATTTTCATACATGTAATTGTAACTACTTTGATCACATGCATTTGAAATCATATTCATTATGTGCATTCCTTTGTTTCCACTTTTTTATCTTAACTTAAGACCCTCTTCATGATCCTTCGCCAAACACAGCATCTAGTAATGTGGGTTAGCTTTCTTCTAATCCAATATTAGATGCTGTGGTGATGCTCCGATGTTGGGTTAAACTCCTATTCAATATTGAGGTCGTCACAGTTGGTATCAAAGCAAAGTTGAGAACTGTAAGTTAAAATAAGGATATCCATTTATCCCAAAACAAACAACACAAAATAGTAAATACATATATATGACATCCTAGGATAGTAAACGCATTACTAATCCAATAATTGATTTAAAATTCTAACTTACACTTTAATCAAATTTTTCAGATGGCAAGCTATGAAAGTGAACTACGTTTCTTTTCTAAATTATTTTTCCTTTATTGGGAGGATGATCATTGGTTTGGCTTAACTTATGGTCATGCCTACTTTGGTGTATCTCAAGTTGGAGGTGAAGTGTTGGACAAAATTTTGAAGTATTGTGTGATTCGAGGCGACTGCATTTGACAGTTGAATAGAGAATGGCTTTAATGAGTCTCTACAACTTTGAAGCCATAGCTTGCCCCAATCACACATGCTTCCAAATTTTGGACAAACTCTTCAACGACTATGCCATGGATTGGTGGTGTCGCGCTCATGAAGGGCTAGTTCGTGGAAGTAAATGCCTCCACCGTGCTCCTACCTATGAAGACTTCGATTTTATGTTTTACGCAAAGTTTTGTAACTAGTAGTGCTAGTTTCTTTGTGCACTAGTTTTTTTTTCATTAGTAGATTCTAGTAAATAACTTCTATCTTACTTATGTTTTCTCTTCTTTCCTCCAAGATTATATCTCTTAAATATTTTAAGTTTAATGAGAATCCTTTTTCCCATTTTTTTTAGTTCTTGAATTGTGTTTTCTTTTCCTTTCTTTAGAATGAATCCCGATTCAAACAACTCTATTCCACCAATAGTGGAAGAACCCACTTCCACTACAGCTTCTCATATCGATCAAATGCAGAATCTTTTGGAGATGATGCGGGTTATGATTGATACTCAAACCCATGCAGCTGAAAGGATGGCTTCATCCTATACCCCTTCTCAACCTTCTCCTAATCCTTCCCAACCTTCTCCTACCCCGTCTCAACATTTTCCAGCTCCCCCCCAACCATCTCCTACCCCGTCTCAACATTTTCCAGCTCCCCCCCCCCCCAACCTTCTTTTCCAATTATTCCTGAAGTCATGTGGCTCCACAGCCAAGTGCCAGTCTAGTAGTGGATGCTTTTGTCCTCACTTTTCTATGTCTTAATCCCCCAACATTCAATGGCTCTATTTCTCACTTTGAAGTTGTTGACTGGTTCAAGGCAATAGAGAAGATCTTGGATAGTATTAAATGTCCTAAAAGTGAATGCATTCATCTTGCCACATATCGGTTTCATGGCGAGGCTGAATATTGGTGGGATAATAAATTGAAGACTCATTTCTCATGCATTCAGTTGGAGGATTTTTCATGGGATGAGTTCGAACAAGTTTTCCACGAAGAATTCATCCCTCTATCTGCTCAAACTATAATTGAGAATGACTTCATGCAGCTTACTCAGGGAAGTCGTTATGTTCACAATTATGAGATGGAATTCCGCAAGCTTTCTCGTTTCACTCCCAATCTAGTCCACATTAATGTGGCGAGGTGTACTAGATTCTTATCCGGTCTGAAGGATTTTATCAAAACTCATCTAATGTCTCAGCATCACGATGATTTTCCTAAGCTTCTGGAAGGTGCTCGCATGGTCGAATACCACCAAGCTCAGATGGAATTGAAGAAGCGTTCTCACCTCCAATTTTTTGTATCTGAACCATTCAAGAGGAATCGTCCTCATGATCTTAAGATGTTGTAGCTCACTCCAAGTCAGAATCTAATTCTGAATCAGAAATAGATTCAGCAAGGTAGACCTAGTGTTAGATATAACAAGCTGCATCCTTATGGGAAGTGTTATCATACTGACGGTCGATGTTACATTTGCGGCAGAACCAATCATCGTTATTGGGACTATCAAGAAAATTAGGTTATGGATAAAATGAGGATCAATCACCAACCTTCAGTGGAAATCCCTACTCTTATTAATTCCCAAGCGCCTGCACTTGCATTAATGCCTCCTTCTATTAGTGGAAGTGCACAGCTTCAAAAAGGTGCACCTCCATTTCCTCCAAAGCAAGGTTAAGCTAGTAGAAATGTCAAAGGCATGTCTATTTCTCAGCCTCTTGCTGTATCGTGAGTCTATGCTCTGTCTCCTTCTGTAGCTCAAGATGACAATAGCGTTGATACTGGTATATTCTACAATTGATTTTCTAAATTCTAATTTTCATTTCTTCTGCATTTTATTTTTAGTACTTTCTATTTTAATTTTCTTTAGTTGTAATTACAGTTTAATTTGTCATGCTATAGTAACTTTAATTATTAAGAGTCAGTTCTGTGACACACTCTTCGATAAGGGTGCTAGCCACTCCTTTATGTTCGTGAATTGTGTTTCTTCTCTTAACCTCCAACATTTTAGCCTAAGCAATGCTTGAGAGTGCAGATGCCATCTGGTGCTGAAATGTGTGCTAATGAGTTATGTTTGGTAGACATCCTAATCAGTAATAAATTCTTTCTATCTAAACTTATTATTATGTCGATTATAAACTTTGACATAATTTTAGGTATGTATTGGTTAAGTTTAACGTCATCATAGATTGCCTTAGAAAAATGTTTCGCTTAAGATTAGAAGAAAACTTGAAGTTTTTGTAGGAAAGCTTGGCTTAACAGGATCCTTAATTAATGCAATTGAAGCCAAACGCCTCATAGTTAAAGGTTGTTGTGCAATTTTAGTAACCTTAATCGGTGATGAAAAGCAAGTTAGAAGTCCAAAAGAGATTATCATCATTAGAGAGTTCCTGGATGTGTTCCTTGAAGACTTGCCTAGACTACCTCCATTGTGTGAGTTAGGGTTTTCTATTGAACTTAGTTCTGGGACTCAACCTCAATCTAAGGCTCTGTATAGAATTACACCAAAAGAATTGCAAGAGCTTAGAGAGCGGTTGCAAGAATTGTTAAAGAAAGGCTTTGTTCACCTTAGTATGTCACCTTAAGGAGCTCCTATCCTATTCATCAAGAAGAACGATGGATCAATGTGGACGTGTATAGACTACTGCGAGCTTAACAAAGTGACTGTAAAGAATAAGTATCCCCTCCCTAGGATCGATGATTTGTTTGATCAGCTCGTCGTGGCAAAAGTCTTCTCCAAGGTTGACTTGAGGTCAGGTTATTACCAGATGTGAGTCAAGGACAAAGATATTCCTAAAACTGCATTCAGGACCCGCTATGGGCATTTTGAGTTTCTAATCATGTCTTTCGAACTGACAAATTCTCCTTTCATTTTTATGGACCTGATGCAGTGTATCCTTAAGCCATATCTCGATGAGTTTGTCATCAACAACATCCTAATCTATTCTAAGTCAGCTGCTAAGCATAAAGAGCAGCTACATGCTGTTCTTGAGTTGTTAAGAGAGTATAAGTAGTTCGCTAAGTTTTTGAAGTGTGAGTTTTGGCTCAAATCCGTGGCATTTCTATGTCATATGGTTGAGGTTGAAGGCATAAGAGTCGATCAAAAGAAAATCCATGCTGTTCAACAGTAGGTTCAACTTAAATCTATAATAAAGATTCATAGTTTCCTAGGACTTGTTGGTTATTACAAAAGTTTGTTTCTTGTTTTTCTCAAATCGCTTCATTATTAACTCAGTTAACTTGAAAGGAAGTTCTGTTCATCTGGAGCACAGTCTGTGAAGAATATTTTCAGAAGTTGAAGCAATTATTAACTTCTGCTCCTGTTCTAGGTTTATACTTATGCCTCTAAGGTAGGTCTTGGTTGTGTTCTAATGCAAGATCATCGTGTAATAGCCTATGTCTCTATATAGCTTAAACCAAATGGGAAGAATCATCCTGTGCAAGATCTTGAGATTACAGGGGTAATTTTTGCTCTTAAGATCTGGAAACACTACCTGTATAGAGTTAAATGTGAGATGTTTACTAATCATCAAAGTTTGAAGTACATTTTCACTCAAAAGGAACTTAACAACTGTCAGCGTAGGTGGTTTGAGTTACTTTGCGACTACGACTTGGAAATCCAGTACCATCTGGGTAAAGCTAATATAGTAAATGATGCCCTAAGTCATAAAGCAACTTTAGCTTCCCTTTATTGCAATGAATCTTTGATTGAAGATTCTTTCAGGTTGAATCATGAGCCGATCAGGTCTACTAATTTGGGAACTCTATTATTTGTTATTTAGTCATATGATTCTCTAAGGTCTAAGATTGTCGAAGCTCAGAAGTAAAATACGAGTTATTTTGTTCTAGTTTTTGATATAGTTAGTGGAAAGAAGCTTGAACTATGTCTTGATATTAAAGGCGTGATCTTTCAAAAGACTAAGCTATGGATTCCTAAAAGCCCAAAGTTGCAAAAACTGTCAGAAGCCCATAACTCTAGTTACGCAGTTCATCCCAAAAGCAATAAGATGTATCAGGATGTAATGAAATCATTCTAGTGGTCTAACATGATAAGAGATATTGTCATTTTCATTTCTAAATGCCATTCCTATTTGTTAGTTAAAGCAGAATATTAGAAGCCTGGTGGACTTATCAAACCTTTAGACATTCTTGAATGGAAATTGTCTGATATTTCCATGGACTTTATTGTGGGTCTGCCTAAGTGTAGATCTGGTTTTGACTCAATTTTGGTGATTGTCGACAGACTCACTAAGTCAGCTCACTTCCTTCCAATTCGTCAGATAGATCCTATGGATAAGTTAGTTAAGCTTTATCTTAAAGAAATCAAGCGTTTGCACAGTACGCCAAATTGCATAGTTTCGGACAGAGATAGTAGATTTACTTCTAGATTATAGTTTGTTATTCATCAAGACTTGGAGACAAAATTAGCTTTGTGTACTACTTTTCATCCCCAGACTTATGGTCAAATAGAGAGGATTAATCAGATCTTAGAAGATCTTCTACGTCTTTGTGCTCTTGATTTTGGCGAATCGTGGGAAGATCATCTTTTGTAATAATCCTAGTTGTTACTATAACTAAATAGGGATTATTTAAGCCAAACTAACCTTTGATTTTAATGCCATTGGACTCAGTGGGTCATTTAAACCTAACCCTAGATGTTTGGAATCAATCGGAGCTAAGATAATAAATTGGGTATTTTTGGCTATTTTTGAGCCCTAGAAAATACCTAAAATAATTTGATCTCCAAAACAAAATCTGAGTTCAATTTTGAATTTCTCACCCCCATATTAGCTAAGGGTGAAATTTTAGGAATTTTGGAGGTCATTCAGTCACATTTTGGATTTAGTTTAAATTGGTTTAATTGCAAATTAGGGTTTTAAATTATTTATAATTACAAATCTATCCTTTCCAACGGTCGGCTGGTTTCCAAACTGCAGGCACCATCTGGGCCGTCCGTTCCACGGATTTGATCTAATAGCCCACGCCTTAGATATGAACTATCTAATCTCGACCATTCCGCGGTTCTGAGATTTGATTCGACGGCGCCTAACCCATCTGCCTTAAGTAACCCTGATTGCCCGTTCCATCTGCAGATCTGATCCGACGGCTAATCCAGCTCCTCACGCGGACGTTAGATGTCGGGAGATCGGAGCCGTCCCGCACCAACTGTCGATCCATCAGACGGTCCCGGAGTCCCCTGTCACTATGGATCTTCGTCCCCATATGATCACGTCCCGACAGAGGAAAATCCGCCGAATCAAGCCACATAGCCTTGTCTGCCACTCCCCTCGCCAGGTCGCCTTGACCGTTAGCACCTTTATGTGAGTGGCCAAGCCTAGTAGAGTAATCCGGGAGGTCTGGACCCTCCCATTTGCAGAAATTGGGAGAAGCCTCGTGCTGAGCCAATTCCCAAGCCCGAGCCCTGGCCTCCATACTTAAGACCTCCTGGAGCCTATAAATACCTTTGGGATTTCACAGTGAGTCCCTTTTCTCACTATGAATCCCCAATAGCCTGGCTGAAGCAATGCTGGAGTCCCCATCTTCTCGGCAAGTTCCTGGACTCTTAGAGCTATGAACCGCTGATAGAGGATGTGTGTCTGGTGTTCATACCCCCTGCTAGCTTGTGACGATCCTCAGGAAGCTTAAGTTACTCCCGGTTCCCTCTCGATCGAGCCTGCAACCCGATTTTAGGTAGAGCTTTCCCCATTAATATTTCCTTAAACTCGATTTCATTTTTGTCCTCTGGATGAGCCCTGGATGTCGTCTAGAGTACCTTAGCCACTTAGGGAAACTATGGTGATTGTCGCCTGGGGCTAAGCCAGCTCAAATCGATCGTATCGATTGATTGAGCTAGCGGTCGAGCCATGGCTGAGTCCGAGTAAGGACCCAGCGACTGGCTGCGCCCCAAGTTAAGAAAATATGGAGGTTCGACCTGCCTCACTTCCCTGAACACATAGGGATTGAACCCTGGCCGATTCAAGGCCTCTGTGAGGAGAATTGTCCCCTCATAGTTGGCCTGAGACGCCCTTATCAAAGGCGTCTCGGTTGAGTAGCGCCCCATCGATCCAGAAGGATCCATATGGGACTTCTTAGTCCAATCGATGCGTCTCGACTCCCTGAACGTGTAGGGATCGAGTTGAGCCGCAGCTGTCGCCGGAGCGCCGAGAATTTCAACACTGAAGCTTGGCTGGATCGGACCCATCGAGAGGAGGAAGACGAAGTCGCGGATCTTGGGCCGAGCCGACCTGTGACCCGTGCGGTTCTGATTTTGGGCGGCGTCTATTTAATAATTATCGAAAGACATTTTTAATCGTTGTGAATTAAATTAATCAAATTCTATAGTTTTAATTTAAATAAAAATACAGAATAAATTATTTAAATAATTTTGGCTATACTAATCCAAATGGTATGATCCAATATACCATTTGAATCAGAAAAATACAAGAAATCTAAATATAAAATAAAATCATAGATCCGATGGTTGGATTTAAAAATATTTGCCCAACTCTTTGCTGTCCTTATTTAAATCATATTAAATTAAATAAATATCCAAATGAGGAGATTAAGGGCTCTAATTGCTCCCTAAACCTTAGAGAACAAATTCAGACCCTTAAAACTAATTGTGGATATTAATTCCTCTTAATCACTTCTTAATCACCTTAATTATGGATTAGTGAATTAAACCCTAAATTAGTCCCTGATTTGGGGTAGGTAAATTCCTAGTGCCATCCTAAGTCTATTAGAACCTAAGTGTAAGGTTGGATTGCCCTAGAATGCCTTAATTTCAACTAATCACTTTAATGGGCTTAAATAAGTGATTAGTGTTAACTAAGCTTAATTAGGTTATTAAAACTTGAAATAAGTATGTTTCCCACTTCAGTAAGCAATATGAAATAGATTAAAATAGATTAGGAGTAATTTGGACAATTAAACCCTAAAATCCCAATTTTAGCCTTAAGAGGGGCATTTTGGTCATTTTGACCAAAATGTGCGTAAATGCCCTATAAACCTTGAAAATTTCAGTAAACTACCCTAAGATAGATTAAAAATTTTCTCTGAACTCTTAGACTAATAATACTGATAATGTGATCATTAATTTAGGAAATCTTCATTTAAGCCCTAATTAAGACACTTAGATCTTAAGTGACCTTAAAGAACTCACTTAAGCTTAATACTTAAATTTAATCATTTCAATTATTAAAACCACTTGATAAGTTCAATTTTGTTAAATTATGAGCTTAAATTCTAAAAGAAATACAAATGGAAACTCCTAAGTAAGAATCTAGTTCAAAATCTAAAGTGATCAAATATCAGATCCTTAGATCTTAGATCTTAGACTTAGATCTTCAATTTGAACTGAACCATTTCCAATTGAAATTCTTCAAATGATTGATTGTTTAACCCTTTGAAACCTTCCATGTGGGTATAGGATGATTCAATCTCTAAAGATAATTAGATTATCTTAAAGGTTGAATATAGATCTTAGATTCTCAAGTTCTTAATTGATTATTTTATCTTATAATCAGTAGAATAACCCTTCACTAAGTTCATAGTTCTTGGATCTTTTAGCTTATAGGATCCTTTATCCTTAACTTTGGAATAGAGTGTGAATCCTAGATCCTTATTATGACATTCCCCTGGATTTAGGTTTTGAACACCAAAGTGGAGTTCAAGTCCTGAATTCTTAAATCTTGATTTACTTAATCAAAATTTGGGTAAGAGAGTAAAATATTAATAAATTAGGTCGTTGATTTATTTACTTAAATTATATAGTCGTCACATGATTTTGGATTAGAACTTGTTAAGTTCTAATATTAACTATAAGGACCAAAATCTGAGATCCTACTCGATAGCTGGATATTGGAGATTCTAAACTTGTAGCTTCTCAGAGTAGCTAGGTTTGGTAATTAGATAACATCATATATCACATGAGTTTAGATTGAGTCCCTTGCTTATTTTGATTTGATTTGCTTGGCATACCTTAGTTATTGAGCTTTATTCCTTGAGCATAATAGGAAAACTTAGGATATGGGTGATACATCCTAAGTTAGTATTTGAATTGCATATCATTCAGTTTTGCCTTGTTTGTAGTTGGTAGAATATGTCCTAGCTTAGTATTCCTCTTCAGTAGTAGTATTGTATAGACTGGATTCAGAACTTGTATATTTGGATGGCTAGACTGGAGATTTATTGATTGATATTGGAGGCCCTGTATGGCCTATTGGCTGGTATGGCAGTATTATATCTTAGGCTTATTGCTATTTTAGCTGGATTGTTCAGTATTGTTTTCTATTTTGCTTTGCCACATGCTTCAGTGGCCTTATTTTCAGTACTTGCTCGCTTTGCCACATGTCTGAGTGGCTTTACTTTACATAGATTGCTTTGCTTTTGCAATACGTCTCAGTGGCCTTTCCTTTTTCTTTTCTTAATTAGCATGTTGTATGTATACTCATATGATTTACATATATATATTGGCATGTTTAGGATGCTAGAATTGCATGTTTTTAGTACTTGTGTTTCTTTTATGTACCCAGCATGTGTTAATATGATCATATGCATGTTAGGTTCAAAATTATATTGTAGTTGCTATTTCTTTTTAGCTTTTAGCCTCACCTTATTTATTTTCATTGTATGTACTTCATACTAGTTGCTGGCTATAAATGGATGGTTTATAGTTATTATTTCTCCATAGCTTGTTGCACCTATTACTGCTTGCAAGTTTAGCTAATTTAAATGTGATATCCTTAAAATATTCAGTTCATTAAAAAAACCTAAAATATACTTAGACAATTGTCTAACTGTAACCTTTTTGTTTTGTTGGCTGGGGCCCTGGCATTTATGATACCAACAATTGTCATATTCAGACGTGTTCATGGGCAGTGTCGCAGAAGAGGAGCAGGTCCAGGAGGAGGATCGTGTTGCCGCTGTTTAGTTAGATATAGCATTTTATTTTAGTGAGATTGAGAGACATTTTTCATTCTCTTTAAATTTTAGTTTGTAATAATTAATTCTGGATGTGTTTCATTTATGCATTTCTATGAGTTACTATATTGTTTTCTCTCTTTCTACTATGCATGCTTGTGGATGTTACTACTCGCCTATTGCTTCCGCCACTTTGATATTTTTAAATATATATATATTGATGTATGTTATAGCACTTGGTGATAAGTCCTTAGCTTAAGGCGGGTTGGGTTTACCTAACTTTACTTAAGTTGGGGATTTGCCACTGTTGGAGCACCGTACTTCCTTGTTGTCAGTGCGGGGGGCCCCACAGTTGGTATCAGAGAACACCATAAGGTGTCAGAATGGGATCTATGATTCCTTTCTATCTAATGGATCGTTCTTCTAAAATATAAACATCAATATAGGTGACATCCATAACATAGTAGTGTCAGTAACTCTATGCAAAATGTAGGAGCAGAATACTCTCATCCTAATAATTTATTCATCTAGAGTCTAACACAAATGTCATAAAATTTTGTCCTCATAGTCAAATGAATTCTGGAGAGTCTGATATAGACTATTATAGTGTGCTTTCAAGACAGTTTGGAGCTGTAGCTTCAAGTGGAGGCAGGAAAGCAACTGGCAGATTGAAGGAGTTTCAGTAGAAGGGATCTTAGTCCTGGAGAAGCTTTTACAGCAAGCTGTATATCGAGGGCTCAACTTTCCCATATACGCACAGGAATGGTTGAGCCGAGTGGAGTTCATTCTGATACACACAGAGTGTCCTAAGTCACTTTATGTAGATATTATGACAGACCTGATGGTGGATTATGCCGGAGTTTAGTGGTATGAGACCATGGCAAGGCTCGAGAAGAAACGTAATAGGAAGTGTCGGGAAGTCACTTTTGAGGACTTTTGAGTAGCCTTTAGGGCAAAGTATATTGATACTGTTTGAATGATAGTTAGGATAAATATTATTTCATTCTCAAGCAACCCTATTAGATTTATAGTTTTGGCATTGTAATCCCTTATTTCTATAATTAATGAAAGATTTTGATTTCTCTTCCTTAGAGTAAATTCTGAGTTTGTCTTTTTCTTTAAACATAAACTAGAATGGATTCCGGATCACTGCCTACTGTTACTCCTGTCAAGAACATTGTTGCCTCTAGTAGTTCTAATGATGAGGTGGCTCATCTGCGAGCCATGGTGGCAACTATGTTGGAAAATCAAGCTCAACAGGCTCTCGTTATGCAGAAAATAATAAATGATCGTGCAACTCCAGTCACTGTCGCTGCTCCAACAGTATATGCTCCACAAGCTGCTCCTTCTTCACATCATTCGGCAGATAATCTCCTTCACAATTTTCTGAGGTTAAGACCTCCAACCTTTGGCGGGAACCCGTCACCAATGGATACAGCAGATTGGCTGAAGGCTGTGGAAAGAGATCTCATTAGTCTGAAGGTCCCGAACTCGGAAGCTGTCTGTCTCGCCACCCGTCTGTTTCATGCAGAAGAATAATATTGGTGGGAAGAGATCCGAAATACCAAGTTTGTTAACTACGAGTTAGAGGACATCCCCTGGGATGAGTTCGTCGAGGCCTTCAAGATTGAATTCATTCCCCCATCCACACAAAACATTATTGCAGACACAATCATGAGGTTGACTCAAGGGAGTAGTTCAGTAGCTGAATACGGAAGGGAATTTCATAGATTGATTTGTTTCCCGCCAAAAGTTACTCATTCTGAGTCAGCTAAGTGCCACCACTTCCTTTGTAGACTCCGAGGTTCACTGAAGAACCAGATCCTATCGCTCTGTCTAACTAGCTTCTTCAAACTAGTGGAAATAGCTAAAGTAATTGGGCATCACCAATCTGAAGAGGATCTTAAGCAAAAAGCGCAAACAACTATAAACCCATGGGGAAACTTCAAGAGACATGGATCTAACCCTGCAAACGTATATCAGCTAGAAGCTGCACCTACCGCCGAACAAACTCAAAACTATACTAAGCCACATCAGTATGGCAAGTGTTACCATTTTGGCCAGAGATCTTTCAATTGTGGGCGTACAGGTCACCGGTTCTATCAATGCGACTACACGGAAATAGTAGACGGAGTTCCAATGAAACCTTATCAGAAGAAGCAAGTGTTCCAAGCAACTCCATTAAGCCAAAGAGAACCAAATCTGGCTATAATGCCAGCCCCTGCTTCTGAAGTTGCTCACACGCAGCCACCAGCTCCCAATTCTCAGAACTATTAGCGACGGCAGCTTAACAATCGTCCTGCTGGTCCTGCACGAGTATATGTCTTAACTCCTATTGAAGCCATAGAAGATAACAATGTAGTTTCAGGTACACACTCCTAAACCTCTCTGCTGCTAAATTGCATTTCTGTATTTTAATTCTTTTCAAGTTGTTAATGCAAAACTGTGTAAATTTAGGTACACTTTATTTCAACAACCAACCTTGTAATGTATTGTTTGATACCGGTGCCAGTCACTCATTTATCTCTGAACGATTTGCCAATAACCTTAAACTTCACGTATGCAACCTAGCACAAAAGTTGAGTGTTGGACTTCCATCGGGAATCCAACTGAGTGCCCATAAATTTTGCAATATTAAAGTCCCGATAAATGATCAGGAATTTCAGGCCAAACTAATCATCCTGCCAATAGCTAACTTTGATATCATCCTTGCGATGAATTGGCTCAGTGACAATATTGCTGTGATAAACTGTCATAAGAAGAAAGTCACCCTCCATTCTCAGGGCAAGCCTAAAACATTTGTAGGAAAAACCAGCACGCAGTTATCCTTAATAAATGCAATTAAAGCCAAACAATTGATTGTTAAGGGTTGTAATGCTTACCTAGTTACCATGATGGGCGAAAAAAAAGAGAGCATCTCTCTTACTGATTGTAAGGTAGTCAAAGAATTCGCCGATGTATTTCAAGAAGATTTGCCTGGTGTACCACCTTTCAGAGAAGTAGAATTCTCTATTGAATTGAACCTTGGTACCCAGTCGATATCCAAAGCACCTTATAGAATGGCACCTAAGGAGCTTTATGAGCTCAACGATCAATTACAAGAGCTCTTGAATAAATGCTTCATCAGGCCAAGTACGTCTCCTTGGGGAGCGCCAGTTTTATTTATAAAAAAGAAGGTTGGATCTATGCATATGTGTATAGATTATCATGAATTGAATAAGGTCACCATAAAGATCAAATACCCACTGCCTAGAATTGATGACTTGTGTGGCCAATTATCTGGAGCCGTTATATTTTCCAAGATCGATTTAATGTCTGGATACCATCAATTACGAGTAAAAGAAGACGATGTAGGGAAGACTACTTTCCATACTCGTTATGGCCACTTTTAGTTTTTGGTGATGTCATTCGGACTCACCAATGCACCGTCAATCTTTATGGATTTAATGCAACAAGTGCTAAAATCATACTTGGACAAGTTTGTGATCGTCTTCATTGACGATATCCTCATTTATTCCAAAACTCTGAGAGATCATGAAGAACATCTGAGGTTAGTGTTAGAAACTCTGCGCGAGCATCAACTGTATGCCAAGTTCTCCAAGTGCGAGTTCTGGCTCAATTCCATTTCATTCTTGGGGCACGTAGTCGATGCCCAGGGTATTCGAGTAGATCAGAGTAAAGTGCGTGCTATTCAGGACTGGGCTCAACCTAAGTCTGTCACCGACATTAGAAGTTGCCTGGGATTAGCGGGGTACTACAGCAAGTTTGTTAAAGGATTTTTCCAAATTGCTTCGTCGTTGACTAAATTGACTCAAAAGGCCGTTCCGTTCATTTAGAGTCCTGAATGCGAGGAAGCATTTCAAACTCTAAAAGATGCACTTTCTACCGCTCCAGTTCATGTTTTACCTAAAGAAGGTTTGAACTATCAAGTATATACCAATGCCTCTGGAATCGGTCTACGTTGTGTTTTAATGCAAGAGGGTTAGGTAATTGCCTACGCCTCTCGTCAGTTAAAACCCCGCGAGCGAAATTATCCAGTTTATGATATTGAACTTGCAGCTATAATATTTGCCTTGAAAATATGGCGTCACTATCTATACGGAGTGCAATGTTCAATTTTCACTGATCATCAAAGTTTGAAGTATATCTTCACCCAGAGAGAGTTGAATTGCTACCAGAGAAGATGGTTGGAGCTCATCAGTGATTATTACCTCATTATCCAATATCATCCAGGAAAAGCGAATGTTGTGGCCGATGCTCTTAGTTGTCGTGCTACTTTAACCTCTATGATTGCATCCAGTACTTTAGAACCTGAATTTTGTAAGCTCGAAATTTCTCCAGTCAGTGGCGATATGCTGAGTTCGCTATTAGCAAATATGGATGTGGAACCCACTTTCCACCGAGCTGTCTCTATCTCGCAAACCAAAGATGATGAGTATTTGAAATTTAAAGCAGATATTGAAGGTGGTCTTCGTCATGAATTGCAGTTGCGGAATGGTGTAATTTATCAAGGTAATTGATTGCAGATTCCTAAGTCCATGCATCAATAAGTTTTAGTCGAAGGCCATAATTCTAGATATCATATTCATCCAGGCAGTACTAAGATGTACCAAGACCTAAAATAATCATTTTGGTGGCCAGGTATGAAGAAAGATATAGCTGACTTTGTGGCCAAATGTCATGCCTGTAATTTAGTAAAGGCCGAACACCAAAGACCTGGTGGTCTTCTACATCCATTAGATATCCCTGAATGGAAATGGTTTGATATACCTATGGGCTTTGTCATGGGATTGCCTTGTGCAAAATTAGGTGCCGATGTGATCTGGGTGATAGTAGTCCGCTTAACCAAATCAACACATTTTCTTCCCATCCATCAAACTGATTCTGTAAAGAAGTTAGCAAAACTCTACATCAAAGAAATTGTAAGATTGCATGGGATTCTGAAATCAATCGTATCAGATAGAGATAGCAGATTTACGTCCAAGTTTTGGCAAGCTGTGCATCAAGACCTGGGTACGACTCTAGCCATGAGTACAGCTTTTCAACCTCAAATGGATGCTCAAACTGAAAGAGTGAACCAAGTGTTATAAGAGATGCTTAAGTTATGTATTCTTGATTTTGCTTGTTCCTGGGAAGATCACATTCCGTTAGTGGAATTTGCCTACAACAACAGCTTTCAAGCTAGTATTAAGATGGCGCCTTATGAAGCGTTGTATGGTAGAAAATGCAGTACTCTGCTAGCCTGGTCAGAAACAGGAAGTGTTCAGCTTTTTGGTTCAGAATTAGTGGAAGAGACCAGTAATAAGATCAAATTAATTCAGCAGAAAATTCATTCAGCTCAAGATCGTAAGAGCAAGTATCACAATTCTCACCACCATCTCTTAGAATTCAATGTGGGAGATTCTGCTTATCTAAAGGTCAGTCCAATGAAAGGTCTCTTCAGATTTGGCATAACTGGGAAACTTAGTCCCCGCTATGTGGGACCTTTCAAAGTTTTGGCCAAGGTAGGATCATTTGCCTACCGGTTAAGCCTTCCTAATGGCTTTGCAGCTGTTCACAACGTATTTTATGTATCATCATTGAGAAGATGTCTTCGAGACCCTTCCAATCTCGTTCAACTTCTAGCAGTAGAGATTCAACCTAATCTTTCATATGCTGAAGAACCTATCAGAATCTTAGCTAATGATCAGAAACAGCTAAGGAATCGTTCAATTCCTATGGTTAAAATTCAATGGAAGAATCGATCGTTAGAAGAATCTACTTGGGAGAAAGAGGTGGATATGCGCAATAAATATCCCCAGCTCTTTGCAAACTCAGGTATTGTTCTTCTCTTTTCTATCAATCATATTTAAAACTCGTATTATCCCAGTAGAATCTTTCTTCACTTAGATGATGTTGGGGACGACATCGTTCTTAAGTGGGGGAGTCTGTAATAACCTTAGTCGTTACCATAGCTAAATAGGGATTATTTAAGCCAAACCAACCTTTAATTTTAATTCAATTGGACTCAGTGGGTCATTTAAACCTAACCCTAGAAGGTTGGAATCAATCGGAGCTAAAATGGCAAATTGGGTATTTTTGACTATTTTTGAGCCCTAGAAAATACCTAAAATAATTTGATCTCCAATCCAAAATCTGAGTTCATTTTTGAATTCCTCACCTCCAAATTAGCTAAGGGTGAAATTTTGGGAATTTTTGGTGGTCATTCAGTCATAGTTTTGATTTAATTTAAATTGGTTTAATTGAAAATTAAGGTTTAAACAATTTATAATTGCAAATCTATCCTTTCTAACGGTCGGCTGGTTTCCAAACTGCGGGCGCCATCTGGGCCGTCCGTTCCGTGAATTTGATCCAACAGCCCACGCCTTAGATCAAATCCGTCTAATCTCGATCGTTTCGCGGTTCTGAGATTTGATTCGACAGCGCCTAACCCATCCGCCTTAAGTAATCCCGATCGCCTGTTCGATCCGTGGATCTGATCCGATGGCTGATCCAGCTCCTCGCGCAGATGTTAGATGTCTGGAGATCGAAGTCGTCCCGCGCCAACTGTCCATCCATCAGACGATCTCGGAGTCCCCCGTCACTGTGGATCTTCATCCCCACAGGATCCCGTCCCGACAGAGGAAAATTCGCCGAATCAAGCCACGTAGCCTTGTCTTCCACTCCCCTCGCCAGGTCACCTTGACCGTTAGCACCTTTTCGTGAGTGGCCAAGCCTAGTAGAGTAACCCGGGAGGTCTGGACCCTCCCAATTGCAGAAATTGGGAGAAGCCTAGGGCCGAGCCAATTCCCAAGCCCGAGCCCTGGCCTCCATACCTAAGACCTCCTGGAGCCTATAAATACCTCCGGGATTTCACAGTGAGTCCCTTTGCTCTACTGGAGTCCCCATATTCTCGACAAGTTCCTGGACTTTCAGAGCTACGAACCGCTGATAGAGGGTGTGTGTCTGGTGTTCAGACCCCCTGCTAGCTCGTGACAATCCTCAGGAAGCTTCAGCTACTCCCGGTTCCCACTCGATTGAGCCTGCAACCCAATTTTAGGTACAGCTTTCCCCATTAAAATTTCCTTAAGCTCTATTTCATTTCTGTCCTCTGTATGAGCCCTGGATGTCGTCTAGAGTACCTTAGCCACTTAGGGAAACCGTGGTGATTGTCACCTGGGGCTAAGCTTGCTCAAATCGATCATATCGATCGATTGAGCTAGCGGCTAAGCCATGGCTGAGTCCGAGTAAGGGCCCAGCGACTGGCTGCGCCCCAAGTTAAGAAAATATGGGAGTTCGACCCCCCTCAATTCCCTAAACGTGTAGGGATCCAACCCCGGCCGATTCAAGGCCTCTATAAGAGAATTGTGTCCTCACAGTCGTCCTGAGATACCCTTATCAAAGGCGTCTCGGTTGAGTAGCACCCCATCGATCCAGAAGGATCCGGATGGGGTTTCTTAGTCCAATCGATGCATCTCGACTCCCTGAACGTGTAAGGATCGAGTTGAGCAGTAGCCATCACCAGAGCGCCGAGAATTTTAGCGCTGAAGCTCAGCTGGATTGCACCCGTCGAGAGGAGGAAGACGATGTCGCGGATCTTGGGCCAGGATGACCCGTGACCCGCGTGGTTCTGATTTTGGGCCGCGTCTATTTAATAATTATCGGAAGACATTATTAATAGTTATGAATTAAATTAATCAAATCTTATAGTTTTAATTTAAATAAAAATATAAAATAAATTATTTAAATAATTTTAGCTATACTGATCCAAATGGTATGATCCAATATACTATTTGAATCAAAAAAATATAAGGAATCTAAATATAAAATAAAATCACAAATCAAATGGTTAGATTTAAATATATTTTCCCAACTCTTTGCTATCCTTATTTAAATCATATTAAATTAAATAAATATCCAAATGAGGAGATTAAGGGCTCTGATTGCTCCCTGAATCCTAGAGAACAAATTCAGATCCTTAAAACCAATTCTGGATATTAATTTCTCTTAATCACTCCTTAATCTCCTAAATTAAGGATTAGTGAATTAAACCCTAAATTATTCCCTAATTTTGGGTAGGTAAATTCCTAGTGCCATCCTAAGTCTATTAGAACCTAAGTGTAAGGTTGGATTGCCCTAGAATGCATTAATTTCAACTAATCATTTTAATGGGCTTAAATAAGTGATTAGTGCTAACTAAGCTTAATTAGGTTATTAAAACTTGAAATAAGTATGTTTCCCACTTCAGTAAGCAATATGAAACACATTAAAATAGATTAGGAGTACTTTGGATAATTAAACCATAAAATCCCAATTTTAGCCTTAAGAGGGGCATTTTGATCATTTTAACCAAAATGTGCATAAATGCCCTATAAACCTTGAAAATTTTAGTAAACTACCCTAAGATAGATTAGAAATTTTCTCTGAACTCTTAGACTAATAATACTAATAATGTGATCATTAATTTAGGTAATCTTCATTTAAGCCCTAATTAAGACACTTAGATCTTAAGTGACCTTAAAGAAGTCACTTAAGCTTAATACTTAAATTTAACAAGTTAAAGTTAAAAAGAGTCAGGGGTCTTAATCATTTCAATTATTAAAACCACTTGATAAGTTCAATTTAGTTAAATTATGAGCTTAAATTCTAAAAGAAATACAAATGGAAACTCCTAACTAAAAATCAGTTCAAAGTCTAAAGTGATCAAACATCAGATCCTTAGATCTTAGATCTTAGACTTAGATCTTCAATTTGAACTAAACCATTTCCAATTGAAATTCTTTAAATGATTGATTGTTTAACCCTTTGAAACCTTCAATGTGGGTATAGCACTATTCAATCTCTAAAGATAATGAGATTATCTTAAAGGTTGAATATAGATCTTAGATTCTCAAGTTCTTAATTGATTATTTTATTTTATAATCAGTAGAATAACCCTTCACTAAGTTCCTAGTTCTTGAATCTTTCAGCTTATAGGATCCTTTATCCTTAACTTTGGAATAGAGTGTGAACCCTAGATCCTTATTAGGACATTCCCCTGGATTTAGGTTTTGAACACCAAAGTGGAGTTCAAGTCCTGAGTCCTTAAATCTTGATTTACTTAATCAAGATTTGGGTAAGAGAGTAAAATATTAATAAACTAGATTGCTGATTTATTTACTTAAATTATATAGTCATCACATGATTTTAGATTAGAACTCATTAAGTTCTAATACTAACTCTAAGGATGTATATCTGAGATCCTACTCGATAGCTGGATATTGGAGATCCTAAACTTGTACCTTCAACCAATTGGCAGCTTCAATTGGTTACACAGATCTATTGAAGGCAAGGGGATTGAGTCTAAGAAATGCATGGAGAAATCCATCGATAGTTAGTCTAGGTGCCGGCTAAGGATTCCCATGGATTTTCTGCAAACCAAAAGGTGATATGACTTTCTCAACAGCTCTAGTTTATGTCTCCACCATTATCTTCATCATCTTTACCGGGGTTTTAATCTCATCAGTGGTTGATTAACTAAAAGTAGTTGCCTTTTTGATGGAAGGAACGAGGGTATTGGGTTTAGGATTCATTCTACAGAGAAGAAAGACACAATTCAGGAGCCAAACAATAGGAATTATTTTCATTAAAACTAGATTGGAGTACAAGCTTTTAAATGTTAAAAAAAAAATGGTAAAGGAAAGCTAATAAAATATAAAAGTAGTACACTCATTTACAAAAGGTAGCATAAAAGAGAATCTTAAAGTCTTGATAAATAGTAGCACACTAGAATCTTTGGCTCTCACGGGCTATCTTCCAGTAGACACGAACCCACCATTCTTCGGCAGAGTTATCGAAGAGTTGTTCCAAGACTCTGAAATGAATTGGATCAGGACAATTAATCACATTGAAGGCTTCACACACTCTAGAGAGCCATTCTTTAGCCAACTTAAGTATACATTTCCCTCTAAACATTGGCGACTTAAGGATCTTGCTAAGTACGTCTCTTCCTTCTGGAAACACTCTGATATAAATTCTTCCATATTAGGTTAGTGTCAATTAATGATCAGTTAACTTAACCTAACCATTTTTAATATTATATATATATATATAGTTAGATAGAAGACAGTAAATTGTACAATAATTTATTAATATTAGATAATTAATTAAGTAATAATTAGTGATAAATAGTAGCAAAATTACATAAATAAATATTATTAAATAAAATTGCAATTTGTAATTAGTTAAATTAATGGCTAGTTAATTAGCAATAAAATAATAACTAATTTAATAATTTTAATATAATTTAATTTAAAAAGTAAATATGGATTAATAATTACAAAATTAATTAACAGAAAATATAATTAGCATTTCCTTAATTAGTAAAAATAGTAATCTAATTAATTAATGTAATTAATTTAAATAGACACAAAATCATTTAAATTGAATAGTAAATTCATTTGAATTATATTTTTGAATAGTAAATTTTATTTAAATATAATTAAAACATTAAAGTTTAATAACTTCTTATACAATGATCCAAACATAGCAAATATAGGACTCATTTTACTCAAAAAATAAAAAGGATCAAATGGCGTAATTCAAAAATTTACTTCGGAGTACTATAATATAGTGACATTTTAGGTCCTAAACAAATACCTGCAACGTTTAACCTAGTTATCCAAATATAGGTAATATGGGTCTTAAAATACTTAGTAAAACAGCCCCATCACTATAGAAATAGTAGTTTCCCCATTTGGAGCTTAGTTTGAAAAGTGACATTTAGGACCCTACCCAAAATAACCAAAATACCTCAAGTCTTCAATTGGCCATAACATGTTAATTCAGCTCCAAATTCAGAAATTCAAAGTGCTAACTAGCATATAATTTTAATGTCATCAATAAGGGGAATTAATATTTAGGATCTGAAAGTAGAAAATCAAAAATGACCAAAATACCCCTAACCCTAGTTAGGCCATAACTTGACTATTTGAAGTCCAAATTGGGTTTACTCCTTGTCAAAGCACTCAGCATACTATAGGGAAGTTATAGAAACTAAGTTTGCTAAATTTGGATCTCAAACGGAAAAGTTCAGTTTTGTCCCCTTTAACCCTTAGAAATTATCGAATTGCCCCTGAAATTAGAACCTCCATAACTTAGCTATTTGATCTTAGAATGTAGTGTTCTTGAACTCTATGGAATCTTTGAATAGCAACTAATAGTAAACTGCATACAAATTTAGAATCCAATAAGTGTAAATTACCAACATGCACCTTAGGTCAAGAACCTTAGTTTGGACCTGTATGACCCATTTCTTATCCAAATTGAGTGTACTTACTATCTATCTTCATGTTAAATAGTAAGGAATCATTTGGTAGTAAGAAATTCTAATTTGGATTATTAATTCAAAAAGTAGCTTTCTGGACCCTTAAGTAGGGGCAAAATGGTCATTTTGCCCAAAATTTAGTTTAAGCATCTTTAACCCCTAGATTGTCTTCAAAGTTAATAAAATTAGTATTATAACTATATTAGAATCATTCTAAGTGATAAAAATTAGCAATTCAATCAACTTAGTAAAAATTCCATAATTTCCTCTTAAGTCTTTTCCTTAGGAGCTTTCATCTCACATTAGGGTTATTCCTAAGCTTAGGACTAGATCTGTAACAACCCATATTGTTACTTTAGATAATTAGGATTAATCCTAAGTCTTAAACATAATTAGATGTGCTAATCAGGTCAATGAAGTCAACCTCCTAAACCCAGCCCAAATCAATAGTCAATTTGGAAGATCCTGATTTCTGAAAATCCAAAAAACCCTAGAAATTGACCTATTTAAATTGATCTCCGATCGAAAAATAGACACCGTCATTGCGTTCCTTGACTCTAAATTAACTTGGGGTGAAGTTTTCATGTCAATCAGAAGTCGTCGAAATTTCGACGAATATTTTAATAATAAAAATACCCCGGAAATCGAGGGTAACAAAATACTCCTCGGATTGAAAATCCGACTACGCCATTGAATTCCTTGACCCCAAATTAGTTAGGAAAAACATGTTCAAAATTTTTTCTGAAAATGTAAAAAAAAAAATAATAATAATAATAATTAATTAATTAATTAATTAATTAACGGCGTCGTACGATGCCGTTAACTCCAGTTAACTACGCCGTCAAATAGGACGGATCCATCCAGACTGTCCGATCGTGCGCGGATCCCACGGCCATCGGCTGCGATCCGTGTCGCGCGGTCTGGCGCGATCCGGACCGTCCGCGATCGCGCAGATCCGACGGTCTGGAGGCGTCGTCCTTGCCCTCTCCGCCCGCGTGACACGCAGCGGCCCGTCGCGTTTTTTGGCCAATCCGGCCGCATCAAGACCTCGGTGAGGTTGCCGTCTGGTCTATAAGACCTCGACCCATAGGCTCTGAGTTTGCAAAAATCGGAGCCCGGATCGAGCCGAAATCAAGCCCCGAAGTCATCCCGAATTTTCTGCCAAATCCCTTCGCCGATCCGACCTTCAGGTACCCCGATTTCCCTCGTTTACTATTTGATCATTGCAATAATTGTAGGATAGGTAGATTAGGATGTCATCTACACATCCACCATTCCGATCGGGCTCAAACCAACCCGATCGAGCGCACCAGGCCCGCAAATGAGTCGGGGTTCGGTCCGCCGAACCCCAGGAAGACGAACGATCGCCGCTTCGGGCCGGGCTGGGTCGACCCGCGCCTGACCCGCTCGGGTCGGGTCCGCGTCAGTGCGGGTGGGGCCCACCCAGCCACGTGGCAGCCTATGGGCCCGCCACGTGTCACGTGGGGCCCACACGCCGAGCCCGCGTCGCTTCGGCTTCGGCCGTGGGGCCCACCAGTGCCACGTGGCCGCCTCTGGGCACGCCACGTGTCACGTGGGGCCCACAGCCCAAGCCCGCGTCGGTTTGGCTTCCCCAGTGGGACCCACAGTGCAACGTGGCAGCCTCTAACAGTGCCACGTGTCAGGTGGGCCCACTGCCCAGTCACCCGAGCTGAGTCAGCAGCCGTGGGACCCACAGTGCCACGTGGCAGCCTCTGGCAGTGCCACGTGGCAGCCTCTGGTAGTGCCACGTGTCTGGTGGGGCCCACTGACCAGTCTGCCATGCTGAGTCAGCAGCCCGTGGGGTCCACTGTGCCACGTGGCAGCTTCTGAAGGTGCCACGTGTCAATAGGGCCCACTATTGATTAATTAGAAATTAATTAAGTTACTGTTAGTATTAATTAGCCCTAATTAATTACAATTAGTATTAATTAACCCATGATTAGTGTTAATTACTTTTGAATAGTATATTTGATTAATTAAATATAATTATAAGTTAATTAGTATTAAATAGTAATTAGAATAATTAATTAAATAGTAATTAGCTTAATTACTTTTGAATTGTAAAATATAATTAAATTAATTCATAATTAATAAATAATTATGACTAATTAAAAAGTAATTAGCACTAATTAGTTTACTACAGTAAATGATATAAAAATCAAAAATATTAAATTTAAACTTTATGAATGAACAGTAAAATAATATAATTTGAATAAATGAATAGTAAAATAATTCAAATTGTATTTTTGAATAGTAAAACTTAAAAGTTTAATAACTTTTTGTAGGATGATCCAAACATAGCCAATATGGGTCTTAAAATACTCAGAAAAATATTTAGGATCAAATGGCGTGATATAAAATCTCATTTCGGGGTACGCATAACGAGGTAGCGTTTTGGGGCCTCTTTAAGACCCCATAACTTTTTACCCGATTATCAAAACATAGTCAATATGGGTCTTAAAATGCTCAGAAGAGTGGCCACATCACCATGGTAGTATTAGTTTTCCCATTTGGACATCAGGACAAAAAGTCAACTCTAGAATTTAGAGTTGACTTTAGTGAAAAATGACCAAAATGCCCTTGGACTTCAAATGGCCATAACTTGGTCAGTTTAACTCCAAATCCAAAAATTCAATAAGCTAACTAGTTTAGAATTTTAATGTCATCATTTTCACAGAAATAATATTTATGATTTGAACCCTAAAATTTAGGGAAATGACCAAAATACCCCTAGCCTTATTTTAGCCATAACTCGGTCGTTTCTCGTCCAAATTGGACGTACTTACTGTCTATCTTCAAGTTAGACAGTAAGGAATTAGTTGGAGAAGAGAAAACTCAGTTTGGACTCCTAAATCAAAAGTTGACTTTTTGACCCTTAAAGTAGGGGCAAAATGGTCATTTTACCTTAAAATTGGAAATTACTCAATTTTAGCCCTTAATTAAAATCTTAGAATACTAGGATTAATAATGTAATCATATTAGTACCATATAAGTAAATAAAACAAGTTATTAAATTGAATTCCAATAATTTTTCCTAAGTCTTAAGCACCCCACCTTAAGGACCTTTCCTGAGATTAGGATTAGATCCTAGCTTAGAGTTCATTCATTTGGTAAATTGGCTTACCCTATGGGTGAAACCTTGGTTTTAGTAGTTTTTAGATATTATTTTGTTTTACAACCCATTTTGATTAGTTTATCTTTTAACTTTAGATTTAAGATAGGAGATTCATCCTATTAAGTTTGATTACTTAATAGGATCTGCCTTAACTAGTAGATCACTTATCGTATAAAACCTAGAACTTAGGTCTTATCCAGTTTGGATTATGGGATTAAACCTAAAATCTCATAGTGTTTAATCCATAATTTATAGGTGTAGAAGATCTTGATCAGATCTTAGTTAGAACATCTAAATTCACAAAATTAGGGCGTATGATTTATTTGTTTAATTCATAGTCGTCTATTTGATTGATCTAGATTAGAACCTAATCAGTTCTAATCCTTTTAACTTATAAGGGCGAGTTTCCAAATTACACTCGATAATAGGAAAATAGTGATCCTGAACTTGTGTAATTTGGAATAGTTAGAATGGTTAAGTAGAAAACAAATGATATCACCATGTGTAGTCGAGTCTCTTGCTTACTTGTTATTTGTTGCTATGCATACCTTGTATTTTTGTGCCTTATATTTTCTTTGAACATATCATATAAGACATTTGATGCATAAATAAAATGTTAGGAAATTATGGAGACTCCTTAGATTCCTTATGAAAATATTAAAGTAAATAAGTGAAATGATAATGAATTGATGTGATTGAGCTGCCTCTCAGTGTTCTTTTGCTCATACCGAATGTTGCCCTAGCCGTATCGTGCTAGGAGTTGTCCTAGCCGTACTGTGCCAGGATATTTCGGTATGATAGTTGGTGACCTAACCGTATCGAGCTAGGAGTAGCCCTAGTTGTATCGTGTTAGGGTCATATATGTGACTGTTGTTGGCTTAGTCGTATCGAGCTAGGAGTAGCCCTAGCCGTATCGTGCTAAGATCTTCAGTTTCTTTTGGCGAGCTAGTGTAGCTCTTTTCTGTATGGCAGTTGACGTATTATAGATTTATATGCAGTTGTGGTTATTTCAGTATATTCTTTTTTTTTAGTCAGCTATTTCCTTGTACTGCTTTATATATATTTAGGATGTTAGACTCTTACTGCTATATGTATATATCACTACTGTGTTATTTATTTTTAATTGGCATATTATTTTTATTGATCACCAGCATATTTAGGATGTAGAATTTTTCTTCCAGTATTATTCAGTTATATTTACACTCATATGCCTTTCCTTGTTTACTTGTTATGCGAGGCATGCTTCAGCCTCTTTTCTTTGCCTTGTTTATATTATAGAGCATAGTCTATAGTTTGCCTTTTTACTTGTGTTGCTTACTGCTCTTGTATTTACACATTATGCTTATAAGTAAATAGTAAAATGGTGATATTATATAAACTTATTAAAAATTCAGCTTAAAATGTACTTAGATAATTGTCTAACCAGATTTTCTTTTTTTGGCTGGGGCCCTACATTGTGAAACCGACAATGTCAGGCTTAGAGCAGTTTGAGGAGCCTGCACCCGAGGAGGAGCCTTACTTAGAGGAGGCGCAGCAGTTGGGGCCAGAAGATATCTAGTCATTTACTGCCTATAAGGATGAGTGGATTTTAAACATTTATTTTGTTAAACCTTAATTGATGTAATAATACAGGTACCTATGACTGTGTGTTCAGATTTTACTATGCTACTTTTCTGAGTTATATTTCTCTTCTTATATACATTATGATGCTTGGGTGTTATTTATTTATCGCTTCCGCACTCTGTATTTTTACTTATATAGTGACTGCTTGATTGATTTTGAGTTAACCTTTCTCTAATCATGTGGATTGTGGAGTTTATCCTAATCCAATGCTAAGTGAGGGGTTAACCAGAGTGACACTCCACCCTTAATCTAAACCTATTGAGGGTTAAGGGTGAGGGTCGCCACAAGATCATAGGTTAGATTTCATTCATTGGGTAAATGAGTTACTCAATGGGTGGATCCTTAGTTTTATTAGTTTCTAGAATTCACAACTTACTTTGATTATTTTGTCTTTTAATCTTAGATTCAGGATAGGAGGATTATCTTATTAAGTTTGATTTGCTTAATAGAATTTGCCTTAATCATTAGTTCACAAATCGATTTAAACCTATATCTTAAGCCTTACCCTTTTGGATTATGTGATTAAGCCCAATCTTGTGGTATTTAATCTATAATTTATAGTTTAGTAGACCTTAATCAGATCTTAATTAGAATGCCTAAATTCATCAATTAGGATGTTGTGATTTATTTCTTAAGCCCATAGTTGTATTTGATTGAATTAGATTAGAACCTGATCAGTTCTAATCCTTTTAATTTATAAGGATGTGCTTCTAAGTTACACTCGATAGTAGGAATTAGAGATCATGAACTTGTGTAACTTGGAATAATTAGATTGATTAAATTAGATAACAAATGATATTACCATGTTTAGTAGAGTCCCTTGCTTACTATTTAATGTTGTGCTACGCATTCCTTGAATTTGTGTTTATTTTTCCTTGGACATATTATATAAGAAAACATTGTTGCATGAAAAATGAAAACTTAGAATACTATGAAAACATTTGCATTTAAGTTCAGTTCATAGTGGATTATGGTGCACATTACTCCAATGGACAGGGGTAAAGAGAGATCAGGATGCTTAATATTACTCATTGATGAGTGTGTGTTAAGCTTGGAACCCGCTCAGTCTTGTAGACGTGCTTGACTCCTTAGCCATTTTTGAAATTATCCATAGAAACAAAAGTAAATAACTAAAAGATATTTGCATAGTATTATTTGCCTCTTCAGCTTTGCTTTACTTCTGTTCTATTCTTTATGCCCTATCCTAGAAAGGCTATGGGAATCTCTATCTTCCCTAGCCCATAAAGGCTATGGGAATCTCTGTATGGCCTAGCCCAGAAAGGCTATGGGAATATACTAGGCCAGATTGGCCAATTCTTTCTGATATGGAAGTTATACATTATTTTTAGTTTTTAGTTTACTGTTTATTATGTTGATGATGCATATTATTTTAGTTAGTTGTATTTTCCTATTTTACTTGCTTACTTATGTGTAGATACATGTATAGGATGCTAAACTTTACTGCTTATTATATGTATCACTTTCAGATTTCTATTTTAAGTCAGCATATGTCATATGATCATCAGCATGTATGGAAGTAGATTTTTCTTTCAGTATTTTAACTTACTGTACTATATATGTATGCCTTTCCTTATTTAGTTTACTTGAGGTGTGCTTTTGCCTCAATTTATGCTTAGTTATAAATATTACATTTATAACTTATCCTATTTCCCTTATATGCTTACCTGCTTATGCTAGATAGTTTACTTTTATTGAGTTAAGTGTAAATGCTAATATTAATAAATATTTAACAATTATTCTGCCTAAAATGTACTTAGACATTTTGTCTAATAAGATTTTTCTTTTATTGGCTAGGACCCTAGCATTGTGAAACTGACAATGTTAGATCTTAAGTAGTTTGAGGATCCAGTTCCTGAGGAGGAGCCTTACTTAGAGGAGGTGCAACAGCTTGGAGTAGAGGATCCTTTATTGCTTATATATCCTTGTGAGGATGAGAGTCTTTTTGATTCATTTCCAGTCCCTTAAACTTTAATTAAGATGTTGAAATAATACATGTACTTGTGACTGTATTTATTTTTTGCACACTATTATTTGCTGAGCTATATTACTATTTCTTACTTGATGTATGGTGAATGGATGTAATCTTTACTTCATATTACTTCTGCACTCTGTATGTATGTTAGATTTAGTAACTTATCCTTATATTTGTTCTGTGCACATCCTTCCCTTATTAGTAGATTATGGATCTTACCTAATCCAATAATAAGTGAGGTGTTTGCTAGAGTGACACACCATCCCTTGGGTCTATTCTTGTTGATCAGAGGGCGGGGAGCCACACTTAACCCTTTGCATTGATGGAATTAGGGGCTAGAACTCATGTAGTTGACTAGAGTGATGAGAAGGAAACATGGCAATTATGGTCTTCTTAGTGAGCAAAAAGGCTCACTAAGGAATCTTGGGGCTTTTATAGCTTCAGGCTTTATGGAGGGGTTGAGCCATGGATTTTGGGTCCAACCTAAGAGGTGGCCTCGGGGCAGCCAAAAATGACAAGGACGGACTGAATTAGCACAGTGGAAATCCCTTCCACTTATGACAATGGAGAGAAATGACCACTGGCATGGAAGAGGGAACGGGTAGCAGCCTCTGACATGTTTGGTATGAATGGATCTCAACTATCATGGATAGTTGGCTGGGAACAACGATGTGTAGTGGCGAGACCCAATTCGATAGTCAATTACTCCAAACAGATTTTGTTGAACCCCTAATTTTTAAGGTTTGGTCCTAATGAGGATTAGAACTTAATAGCATAAGTTTTAAGATCTAATTAAGCACATATTAGATGGGTGACAACCTAGGGGTATTAGACTTTCATTATTACTTACTTTTAGTCAGTTATTATAAAACCCTAATATTGTTACCCAGTTTTGGCTAGCCAAATTAGGTTAAGAACTTTGCCATTAGTCTCCAAATATTATTTTAATCCAACCCCAAAAATTGGAGCCAATTTGGAGATCATTTGAATTAATGGATTACTTTAATGTATTTAATTAATTATAAAACTAAGAAAATTAAATTTATTAAAGATCAAAAATCTAATTGTGTTTTTGAATTCCTCACCCCAAATTAGCTAGGGGTGAATTTTTGAGAATTTTTGAAGATCAATTAATTGATAAAATTTAATTAATTTAAATGATATTAATTATTACTTTATTTATTAAATTAAATCCCTTTTAATGGTAGATTATGCCATTTGTATCAGACGCGGGTAATCCACATTATCCGATCTAACCACCTGGGCTGATCGAACATCTGAGGTTCAATTCGTGCTCTAGAAGATTGTGGATCAGGTCTGGAATGCCTGAGCGTTCCTTGTTCTATATCAATAGGAGCATTGGGCTCATATTGTCTTCTCCAAAAAGGCCACACTGTGGCATGCTTATGAGCCGTGCTATGGCCACGACCTTCCCAGCTCTTCTACCCAGACATTTTCCTCATGCACCCCATAGGTCCTACTCAAATTGATGCATGCTGCATCTCGTAGTTCACAATGCTTTTTGATGCTTATACTTATGCAATTCATGCCAAATGATTTCAAATTAGTATGATTCTTAAATCATCAAAAATCAATAAATAATAAAGTCTATGGGGATTTTTGTTCAACATGTCCCAGTCATAAATAATAAAGTCTGTGAGGATAGTAAGAGTTCCCAACTCCACCAAGATATTCTTAACTATTCCTATAGAAGTCATCAAGTGCAAGTTGGAAAATTCTAAAATGACAGGAGCCTCTTCCATCCCCCTTATTCTTAGTTGGTCATAAATTTGTAAAAGCATGACATTGACGGAGGCCCCAAGATCAAACAAGAGATCTAGAAAGACCTTTCTTGCAATGACACAATGGATATTCATTCTTCTGGAGTCTCATTTTTTTATGACTATAAAGTTTCCTTTTTGAATATTCTCTCTCTTTCCTTCTGTTTTCATTTTCTTGCTACGTTCACAAGTATTTCCTAACCTTGTCAGCTAAATCTTTAAAGTTTATAACACTTAATGTTTCCTTAGGTTTATTTTGATCAAGCTAGGAAACATTCCATGCTGATTTGTAGACTGCTGTTGGAAAAGTTATCCTAGCTCGACTTCTATATTCCTAAGAGACGCTTCAATCCCTTGGATTGAGGCTTCATGGTGGTTTATCATTAGTTCTGTTCTTTTCATAAAATGAATTGTTTCTGGTTTAAAAGAATTAAAAGTTCCTTCAAGTCTAGGTTCTTGGGTTCTTTGTTGACTAGGCTGGTAATTACTGTTGAAATACTATGTTTGCATATTCTATGATTTGTTTCCATTATTAAAGTTACCTTGTGAGTTCCCATTGCTACAAGAAACATTTGCGTGATTCCTCCACCCGTGATTATAAGTGCATGAGTATGGATTGTTTTGGTAACTATTATTGTTATTATTATTATTTGTTTTCAAGTAATTAACTTGTTCTGTGTTTGAGGGCGCATAAGGGTTATTAAAATTGCAACACTCACTATTGTGAGGCCCTCCACATAGTTCACAATTAAATAACATTTACACTCATGTTTTCAATTTTTTGGTTCAGCAATTTAATTTTCTTTTGTAGGGCAGACAATTGGTTATGTTCGTTCATAATGTTTACTTTCGATTTCAATTCAGCCGATCAATTGGCCATTGGTAGGCATTATTAGCCATTTCTCTATGAGGTCATAAGCTTCTTCTTGGGTCTTACTATTCAAGGATCCACCAACTGCTGCATCAATGAGTGTTCTGGTGGGTACATTTAATCCATTATAGAATGTTTGCACTTGCAACCATAGCATGAACCCATGATGAGGGCAGTGCCTTAAGCATTATTTGAAACGTTCCCAGCCATCATATAAACTTTCCCCATTTTGCTGAGAGAAATTTGAAATCTCATTTCCAGCTTGGCAGTTTTCGCAGGTGGAAAGTACTTGGCGAAGAATTTCGTAGCCAAGTCATCCTATGTGAGAATTGAATCACTAGGCAGAGAGCTGAGATAATTTTTAGGTCTATCTCTAAAAAAAAAAGGGAAAAGTCTCAATCTAATCGCATCTTCAGAAACCCCATTAAACCTAAAAGTCTCACATATCTCCAAAAAGTTTGAGATATATGAATTAGGGTCCTCCGTAGCTAATCCATTGAATTGGTTTTATTGAACCATATGAAGGGTGGTCGGTTTAATCTCAAAATTATTTGCCTCTACATTTGGTTTCACTATAACATGGGGTATACCCCTTATAATTTGTAAGGCATAGTCCCTCAGAGCCCTTCCTCGATTATTTTTCAAATCTCCCCTGGATGTTCTCCAAGATTTTTCATCCGTATTTAGCGTTGAACTATCCTAATATGTTCTCTCTTATCTCTTAAGTATATTCTTTCAATTTTTGGATCAAAAAGAAAGATTGAAGAATCTATTCTTTGCATGCAAATTTAAAACTTAGCTTGGCAAAAAGGCAGTTGCAGCAGATAAAAATAAAAAAAACTAGTTTAAAAAGAAATAAATCTAAAGGTAATAACAAATGTAATTACATAAATAAGAAAATATATGCAGTAAGAAAAGTTTCAAATCACCAATTACTAACAAGTTATATTTAATACGAAACAAGTCACTGTTCCCCGGTAATGGCGCCAAACACTTGACAGATAAGGAATACATATCTACGCTCACTCGCAAGTGTACATAGTTTGAAGTAATAAGGGATTGTGAAGTCTCGAGATTTATTGTCCACTGATAATGGTGTGTTTCATTAATATTCTCCAGAATGTCCCCCAATTGTACTAAGTCTTGCCTAGTGCTTAGGGATGAACACAAGATGGTTTGATCTCAGTACATAGACCCTCATGTGACCATTTTTGGTTTAATTTTATACTTACATTTAAGTTATTAAATTCATAGTTTTAGTTAGTTATCACATGATCATGATTCTACCGATGGCTCACATGCGTCAGTTCTAGGCTTAGCTAAGGGGTAGAGAAATTAGGCTAAGTGGGTTATGTCACATCACGCATTAGCACACATCACATATTAATGCTCGCATAAACCTAGCATGAGCTATGGAGCTCAATTGGTGGCCCTTGGCTCACACGCATCAACTTCTCAGCTTAGCCAAAGAAACAATGCTATGATGCTCACAGATCTTGTCACTAAGCTCTAGGGAATCGTGCACATATTCTTCGCATAAGCTAATTGTATGCTGTTGAGCTCAAATAGTTATTATTATTTCGTAACTATGTTCATACTCTTAGATTTGAGGATTTGCATTGGTCATCCTCACACAGAAAATGTTGTCATTAATATTCACGATGACGATGCTCAATATGCATATCCTTAGTTCTAATAGAATCACTAACTTGATGATTTCAGCATTATTATATTTATCTTTTTAAAATTTAAACAAGCAAAACATTTCATCCAAGCATTATCCATATCATTCAGTCAATAATATTGACTAAATAAAGTATTCATTGACAAATTCTGAGTACAAACACTTTTTCCCTTTAGTTATTACATGCATGTGCCCAACCCTCCCAAAGGAGGGTTTAGGCTTCTATTGAAATGGAAGACAAGAATAGCAATTAAGAATTGAGAGCATATTCATGTCTCTTACAGAAAGGAAAATGATTTGAGTTTGAGATACAATAGTATGAAATGCTATCATGTTCACCTATCCTTCTCTCCATCTCAGAGTTCCTTCTCTCTTCTGCTTCATATGCTTGCCATTTTCCTTCAATGGTAACCTTCTTCTTCCTTGGGAAGGGGGACTCTCCTTTTATTTTGAACAATAGCCTCCTATATTTTGAACCCTTGAATGTCAAAATATGGAACACTTTCTGAGCCTTTCTTCTCAGCTTTGAAAGTCCTTAAATAATTTCACAAAAATTTTCCTGCCATCCTTTTCCACTTCTTGAGAATTAATTTGCATTAAAGACATATTCATTTATTCCCTTGAAACTTGAGGATGGCTTAATCGTTCTGCCATTAATCCCTACCATGGGAAGGGGAAGAATTAAGATTTTTGGCCTACCCATTGCTTCTTTTAATGCTCTTGCTTGACAGAATTTCCGGCGTGCCCTATAGTGGGCGGTAGCACCTGAGTTTGGAGGTCATCAAATTTTCTCATTATGATAATTAAATTGATCACTAAATTAAAATATGTTGCATTCCTCACCCTCAAATGAGCTATGGGTGAATATTCAAGATTTTTTGGAGCTCATTTATCGATCTAATTTTAATTATTTAAATTTATTAATTAAAAATTAGAAAAATTAATTTGCAATTTCATCCACTTTCCTTTCCCTCCTGCACTTGAGACCCACTCCCCTCTCCCATTCAGTGCCTCCCTCCATTTCCTGCACACGCAAGTCCACAAGTCTGCAAATCCGCAAGTCCTTACCATGCTATGGATGGAAAATAGCATTGCTCCCTCCATGCTTGAGCCATGCTTTCCCCTTACTGAAGCCATCCACTCCTCTTCCTTTAAGTTGGAGCCTCAGCCCTCCTCCCTCTGCATTTGCTCAGTTGCTGAAGGAAGTAGCTCCCAAGATCTTGAAGATCCCTCGGTTCTCTTCTTCATTTTTGTTGGGAGCTGAAGCTTCGTTCCTCAAGCCTTCAAAAAACAGCAAGGCCTCCCTTTGCAAGACAAGGTACCCTTCTTATATCCTTTTTTGTACCCTCTCTTTCTCCCATTGGGTGAGACAATGGGTACTTCATTTTGTCTGTATGCTTAATATTTTTTCTCTAGAACTTGCATTTGAGCAATCGAGCCCAATAGAGCTCAATCATTTTCCATTTTAAACAAGAGATGAATTATGTTGTGTAATGAGAAACTTGCATAGGCGCTTAGGGCACCATTGTTTAAAATGTTAGAATAATCTTTTTGTGTTTATTTTGGTACTAATGGAAAGGTTTTGGAAAGTCCTTTCCATCGGTATATGGCACCGCACTTAGGTGTCCTGAATCAAAGTATTTGGGTGCAATAGAGGAGACATCCCATTTTGGTCCAAACAAAATCACCGTCGAGTGCTACAGCACGTCGTAGCACTTGGCTCCCAGCCAGGAGGGTGCTCCAGCATGCCGTAGCACCCGCATCTTGGGAAATTTGGTGCCGTAAAGCGCTGCAGCACCCGCGCCTCGGGAAATATGATATTGTAGCCCACCGTAGCTCCTGAAAGCGTCGCAGCGCAAAAATCCATCGTAGTGCACTGTAGTGCCAGAAAGCGCTGCAATGTGCCACAGCACAATTACCTTCCATAGAGAGCGGTAACGCCTGGCTCTTGGCTAGACGAGTGCTACAGCGCACCGTAGCACTCAGAACTGCCCAATTTTGCCCATATTTCATATTTCTGGTATTTTGATGACTCTAAAATCCTAATTATGCAAGAATATACTAAAATAAAAATTGGTTATAAGGAAATCATGCATTTGATAAATATATGTGCAATTTTTAAATATAAACTCCATGCTTAGGATGCTTAAATCTTTTAAAAATATGCTTGTATGGTAAACTTACACTTGTAAGCTTTTTCTTTTGATTGAATCAATGTATTATTGTTTTTTAGAACTTAAGATAATTGTGTCAATTAAATAGCTTCATCATTGCTTTAAATGTGGAGCATTAGGCTTGAAACATTATGATCAATTATTAGGATTCTTATAGCTTAATTTGTTTAATTAGATTTAAATTCTGAATTTTTGTTAAATTGCTAATTAAGTACCAATTGCTTTGGCTCATAATTAGTGAATGTTAGCATTTATTTTCTAATTATAATTACTAATTTATCATGTGATCTTAGAAGATTAAGCCTTATGATAATAATGTGGTATATCTATCTTAATCAAAACCTTAGATCTTCTCGATTGCCTCTTAAGTAAGATAATTAGCATAAATTAATCTTAATAAAATATGATTTATTTGCAAACAATCAATTCATATGGGTTCTATGATTTTACCCCATAATCGGAGTTTTGTGTTGAATTTGAATATAGAATATTTGCATACTTGACTCTTGCATCTGAATCATATGATTGAACTTTTAAGCCTACATGGCGACGCATCATCTTGAATATTTAGAATTTAGCATAAGATTTAATTGTGATGATTAGCAACTTTAGATCTATAAAGTACAAAGACAGTCTTAAGCTTAAGTAAATAATATACCTCTAATAAGTTACCTTTGAGATAGGAAATGCCTTAATTGTCTTATTTTAAGGTAGGCCTTTAGATGAACCCCTTAAACGTTAGATAACTGAACATATATCCTTGTGGCAAGATAAAATAAGAGATATTAATTTGAGGCTATCTAATTGTGGTAGAACACCTATAATAAGGGACTTCTATGTCACCACCTTGAAACCCTATTACTTTGTACCTACAATGGAGATAGATTCATTAGTCTAAATTTCCATGGATTCTAAAATAGTCAGCATAGAAATGATAACCTTAGTATTTATCATGTGAAAATTACAGTACATACCAATATAGTTGATTTAATACAGTTAGTATGAAATTGGTTTTTTTTTTTTTCTGAATAAGATAGTAAAAGGGTTTCGTCCCCTTATCTTTGTGCGCATCGATAATGCAGTTCAATTTAGGGTAAAATATCCCAATTTTAAGTATGTGTTAATTAGAGAATTGATATATTAGTTTGAGAGAATAAATTGTAAAAGGGTTTCATCCCCTTATCTTTGTGTGCATTGATATGTGCAATTAAACAAAATAAGTGTTCCAAGCCACCCTTCCAGGACATACACTAGTCATGTATTAAGTTGAGAAGTTGCCTCAACATTTGGAGGCTCTTTTAATAACAAAAGATTCTCCACAATTGAGGTGGAATAATGTTTTGCCTAGATCACTTCAAAAAGAAAACTCATCTGAGAGAGGGGGTTCAAACTCCCTTATCCTGTAAGCCACAACGATGTGGCACTCAGAGGGTGGGAAAACTTGGTCTGCTTGCAGACCGATTCTTACCCAACCAACTATCGTACAAGAAGTTTACCCCAATGCGGTCAATGCAAATGGGCAAACAATCTCTGTATGAGGGAAGGCAGTAAGTTTCGGGCTCGAGCAGATAGAGCAATTTTATGTACTAAAGGAAGTAGAAGAATGTACTTACCAAACCCTTCTGAATGCTAAATTTGAACCATTGGTCATAGCATGTGCCCTCACTTCCTATAAAGCTAACTAGAGAGGGAACCTCGCCAATATTCCATGAGCCCTCCTAAACGACTCATGCAATGCGTGGCATGTCCTTATCTCCAGCATAATAATGCCATCTGAGCATTTAAGTGAGCTGACCCAGTTTAGAGTGATATTGATTTATGCAATCGAGCAACCTGGAGATATCCATATCTTTAGAATTATTCATGAACACCTATGGAACGCCTTGACATGGTCATGTGTTGCCTTAGCTTTTGGATCATTAATTTATGGAATTTGCCTTAGCCAAGGGGTCAGGTATTATCTAGTGACATAGTGATTCCTCCTCATGTTCTTTATAGTTGCTACAATTTACACTCCCATTTTTAAAAAGGGAAGAAGAGCAAGAAAAAAAAGTGGAGGAAGGAGAGGCTTCTTCTTCTTCAAGTATGAATTCAACACTTAAAAACTTACAAAAAGAAATTTCTAAACTGAGGGAGCATCAAAAACAAATGGGAAAGTGCATGGAAATTGACATACAATACTGCAAAGCTGCATTGTCCAAATAGCACCAATTCCAAAACGAAATTCACTCGACCCGTGGAACGATGTTTTCAAGCTGGAGCTTGCATGGTAGACTGGGAGATGCTGTCCTTCAACAACCTCCATCTTTTGAACTCCCTTCGAACACTCAATGGCCTGTAGAAGAAGAAAATGAAGAAGAAGGGAAGAAGAAGAAGATGATGATGATGATATTGAATAATCAGGTTGCCATTTTTCTTTTTGTTATTTTCTTAGTCTTACTTTGTACCTTTATTTTTATTTTCAATAAATCTTAATGAAAATCATTTCTCCACTTGCTAGTGATGCTGTAACTTTGATTCCACAACTCTAATTTCTAGAGTAGTTTTTATGGCACAAATATCCATATGCAATGGTACATTGAAGTGTATTAGGTATGAAGTGCTTTTGCTGAATGTAAGAGTATCCTCTAATCACTATAAGTACCCTCAACTCAAAAATTTATGCTGCTAAAATCTAAGTGTCAGGGTGAGAATTTGAAAACCTTTATTGAAAGGAGCAAGAAATAGTGAAATAAGGAATGTGCTTGGTTTCTTGAAAACTTGATGTACACAATAAATGATTAGAAAAAGAGATGAAGAAAAATATATCTCCCTTGGAATGAATGCCAAGAGAAAATGAAGGGATAAAAAAAAGTTTCTCTCCCAAAAAGAAAAAAAAAAGAGAAAAATAGGATAAAGAAAAATATTCCTCCTAGAAAAAGGCATTTATTGCATTAAATAGATATAACACCAACAAAATTCTAAAATCACTAAATCTTGTGTCCTCTCAATCAAAGAAAACTTAATTTAGAAGGTATATTTCAGTGACTAGCATATAAGTCACATTCTATAAGAAGAAATTTTCCATTTACCATTCTAAAAATTGCACAGTTAAAAGAAAATCCATAAAATTTATTTTTGTGCTTACTCGATGACGAGCAAGAAGCTAAGTGTGGGGGTGTGATAAACCTAAGATTTATAGTAATTTAATTCCATAAAAATAAATACTTTTATTAAAACATATATGCTTTGATGTGTTTTTTATGAGTTCAGGGCAAGAAACAGCTAAATGCAACTTTGGGCTGAAAATCTGAAATTCTAGAAGAAAAATGCTTCGGCGCTACCGCGCACCACAGCGATCCCTAAGATAAAAGACCTAATGCCACCGTGCACTACAGCAATCTCAAGACAGAGACTCTGGCACTACCCCATGCCGCAATAGAAACCAAACTGAGATTCTAGCACTACCATGCACCACAGCGGAAGCCAGCATAAACATTAATGCTACCGCACGTTACAGTGCTACAGAATTTGAAACTGTGCGCTCACGCTCACTACAGTGGTCTCAAGACCAAAACACAGGCACTTTGCACATCACAGGGCTATAAAATTTCAAATATACATGTTATCGCACGCCGTAGTGCTCTCAAAATAGAGACTCGGGTGCTACCGCGTGCCGTAGCTCTCGCTGGAAATTATGCCAGGCAAGAACATTGAAAGTAGCATAGGGAATGCCAAAAATTTTAATTCTTCCCCTTCCCAAGTAGGAATTAATGGGAAAACGATTAAACCATCCTCAAGTTTCAAGGGATAAATGAATAATTCCTTAATGAAAATCAACTCTCAAGAAGTGGAAATGGATGGCAGCAAAATTTTTGAGAAATTATTCAAGGATAATAAAAGCTGAGAAAAAAGGCCAAGAAGGTGCTCCACATTTAAACATTCAAGGGTTCAGAATATTTAAGGCTGTCGAGTAGAAAGGTATGAAGTCCCCCTGCCCAAGGAAGAAGAAGGTTACCATTAAAGGAAAAGGTCAAGCATAGGAAGCGAAAGAGTCAAGGAACTTTGAGATAGAGAGAAGGACTGGTGAATGCGATAGTAGCTTCTAGTAGTGTATCTCAAACTCAAATAATTTTCTTTTCCGTAAAAGAAATGAAAATTCTCTTAGTTCTTAATTGCTTTTTCTGTCTTTACTTTTCAATAAAAGCCTAAACCCTCCTTGGGGAGGGTTGAGCACATGCATATAATAAGTTAAGAAGATAATATATTAATGATGAAATCATCAAGCTAGTGATTCTATTAGAACAAAGGGTTTGCATATTGAGCGTCCTCGCACAAATGTTTGTGACAACATTTTTCGTGCGAGGATGACCAATGCAAATCCTCAGATCTAGGAGTATGAATAAACTGATGAAAGAATAATGACTCTTTGAACTCTATAGCTTACTATTAGCTTATGCGAAGAATATTTGCATGATTGCCTAAAGCCTAGTGACAAGCTCTATGAGCATTATAGCATAGTTTCCTTGGCTAAGCTGAGAAGTTGATGCATGTGA
Organism: Gastrodia elata; assembly: GCA_016760335.1. Taxonomy (NCBI): domain Eukaryota; kingdom Viridiplantae; phylum Streptophyta; class Magnoliopsida; order Asparagales; family Orchidaceae; genus Gastrodia; species Gastrodia elata. The sequence continues at coordinate 23,403,521 of CM028682.1, forward strand.
GCTAAGAGCCATCGATTGAGCTCAATAGCTCATACTAGGTTTACACGATGATTAAGATGCGATGTGTGCTAGTGGGTGATGTGACATAACCTAGTTAGCCTGATTTCTATCTCCCTTAGCTAAGCCTAGAACTGATGCATGTGAGTTATCAGTGGAATCAAGCTCATATGATAATTAACTAAAACTATGAATTTAAGAACTTATATGTAAGTATGAAATTCAACAAAAAATGGTAACATGAGGGTCTATGTGCTGAGATTGAACCATCTCATGTTCATCCCTGAGCACTAGGCAAACCTTAGTAGGGGGGCACCCTGGAGAAGATTAAGTGTCTTGATTAAAATTAAAACTTCTAAATCTTTTGATACTTAGAGTTGATAAAGAAGAATACTCACACAAACCCTTGATGAATTGCATGCTAAATTCAACTCTCACTACTTTCTTAACTAGCAGTTTCGAATCTAAGAAACTTTAATTGCTAATATTTGAACCAAAATCAAACAATTAGTCATTCTTAAAACATCAGTAAAATCAAATATAATTTAGTAACAAAACACACTGTTCTCAGTGGACGATAAATCTTGAGACTTCACAATCCCTTATTACTTCAGACCACGTGCACTTGCTTGTGACTGTCGACACGTATTCCCAATTTGTAATAACAACCTAAGGTTGTTACTGTATTTAACCCTTAAATAAAATAATATTAAATTCCCAAATTTTTTGTTTTACATGTTTAGGTCTCCTAAGCACTAGGAAACCTTCAAAAAACTTACCTTATGACATTTTTGAAGATTAGATGATGTTTTGTGTAGGAAAACAACTAGAATATACTAGTTTTAGCTAAGTACTAGTGAACTTAAGTTAAAACCACAAAATAGATTCATAGTGGTTGTAGGAGCTCATAGGGCTTAATTTAAAGCCTAAGGATGATACTAGTCCTAAACTCTAGGTTGGAATAGACTAGTTAGCTCTTTATGAATGTAAGAATCATTAGTGATACCCCTAAATAGTTAGATTGAGCTTGACTTAGTTCCTTACATTCCTTAAGTAAGAATTTCACCCTAACCATCTTATTATGTAACTTAATGATTTTATGGTAGATTAACCCCATTAGCTACAACTAGAACTCTTAATGCTTGATGTGAACCAAGAATTTAAGGATTTGAATTCCTTCACTTAGAATTTTAGTCATTAGAAATACACTAGTTAGTAACAAGTTATTTAGTGAAATTGTTGAGTCATGATCGCACTAATCCTTAGATACTTTAGTGAACTTAACGTTAGTAAACCTCCATGCTAACCTTTTAACTTTGAATACTAGTATTAGTCTAAGTCTAATAACTTGATAAAAATTGAAAGATTAATTGTAAGTTAGATTTTTAACTCAACTTAGATCAATATTTACTCATTACTCATCTTCAAATGACTTAGATTCAATCTTATTTTGTAGGAGAGAGAAGTTGTAGATCATGTCTAGATTATGTGAACTACTTAGAATAGAATTCAAATTAGTTTTTATAGAAGAATTTGTTTATCCTTCTACTTAGTCGATAATAAAAGATGAGTTGATCCAATTGACTCAAGGCAATAAGATAGTCCTAACTTATGAAATGGAATTTGAGAAGCTATCTAGACTTGCTCCTGAATTAATGCGGACTGAAGAAGCAAGGTGTTGTCATTTCCTTAAAGGACTGGAAGACTCAATTAAGGATCATCTTGTATCCCATCATCATTGCTATTTCTCAAAGATATTGGAAGGTGCAACATTGATATAACATGCCCAATTATAGAAAATGCTGCATCTGGTATTCTTGTAATTTTTAATCTCTTAAGCTCTCATTCATTCCCATCATAGCTTATTTGTAATCTCTCATTCTTGGTTGTGGAGCATTAGGATTTAAGTTAGCTATTTAATTATGAGATTGATAGATACCTTATTAATCTTTTGCTTAGGTAGAGCAATAAGAAGATGCCATGGCAATAAGGTAGATTTTAATTATTAGAACAAAGATAGTTATCTCATTTCTATTTAAGAAATTAGTTAGGACTTATGTCCTTAAGTGATTAGAATCTCAAGTGAAGAGACTTAAACACCGTATTTATAGTTTGATCTCTTAACTCCTAATCTTGATAGATTATATCAAGATTGGAATGTAGTGTAAATAAGGCAATTGAATTAAGCCATTTAACTTCATTAAGCGACACTGATTGATTTAAGTTAGAACTTGATAAGTTCTAATTCTTGACTTTTATAGAATCGTACATCTGAGTGTACACAGGGTAGTAGATCTTGTGGATACTGAACTTCTGTATTATCGGCTTAGTTAGAACAATAAAATTAGAGTGATAGTTTAACCAATAATAAAAAAGTGAACGACAAATATAGAATCTAAAAATTCAGTTACAGATGAGTCTATAGTAACTATAGTTGTGTTTGTTCCTTTAATAATATTGGGTTATGGTAAATTATTTTAGTTTTTGAAGAAGTCCTTCTCGTGGTTGGGCATTAAAAGAGACATTATTTCTTTTATCTCTAAGTGTAATAGCCTCAATATTGAATAGGAACTCAATCCAATATAGGAGCGTTACCATAGCTTTTAATATCGAATTTGAAGAAAACTAACTCAATACTAAATGCTATGTTGGCCAAGTATCTTTGTGAGGGTGTTAAATTAAGAAAATTACAATGGAAGAAGTAGGAAAGATATGAAACATGTGCAAGTGGAATATGTAAAATTATCTACTCATAATTCAAGCAGATAATAAGTAAGAACATCACATAAAATTAATATTATTACAAGCCTTTAAAATTAAAAAGAAATAAAAGAAGGATCACTCTCTCACATAAGCAGTAACTATACATAAAATAAAGTGGAAACAAATTTTATAAGTTCTTCAAGTACTAGGTCCAGCTCCACGAATCTGATATTGCTCCTGAACTATCATATTTTTGATATTTAAAATATGATAAGGCAAAGCCAAGAAAAAGAAAAAGGTAGTTAGACTAAACAGTCTAAGAATATTTTAAAATTGGCGAATTATTTAATGAAGTATAATTGGATATTATAAGCGAATTTACAATTTGAAAACTGTAGCAAAGCATTTAAAGTAATTCAAGTAAAGAAAGAAAGTAAATGTAACTATAAAGAAGAACGGTAGGAAAAAAAGAGAAGCAAAAGCGATCACAAGTACAATCGTTCTAGCCTACAATAAAAAAGAGAAAGGAAAAGCATCTTAAATAAATCTAGAAACTACTAATGTGCATATAAAAGTAAATGAAATGGAAATATGTATATATCCAATGGAAATTATGCTAAGTAAAGAAAAGAAAAATAGTGAAGCATCTAAATGAAACTAAAGCAACATACACTGCATTCAATATAAATTATATGTAAAGCACAGTAATGAAAATAGAAAGTGCAAAGCATATTAAATAAAGGAAAAAACTTGATCTCATGGATATGGAAAGTAAACATAGATATAAGGCTTTGATGAGATCTTACACTCAATAAGATTGTAAAAGAACTCATATTTTATTTGTTGAAGTTATTTATGAAATGACTCATTTGGCGGGCACTACAGAATGAAACGAGGTCTCAGAGAAAGCAAACCCTAATATTCGTCCTCCCTAGAAAGTGAGGTTTCCTTATATCTCCTATTTAGCCTGCCCTTGGCTATCCACCTTAGTAAAACACCTATAGTTTTATAAAAGTCTTTTTATGCACTAAATCTTGTATGTATGTTTCAAAGGAATAAGCTCAAAGAAAAGCAAGCATTCAAAAAATTTGAATAATTATAAGATATGTGATATACAAAGTTATTTGATTTTAATGGTCTACTAAATAGTTAGAGTTAATTGAGCTCTTAATTGACTTATAGATATTGATCTGTAAGTTAATTGTAAGTAATAGTAAAAGTGGAAGAATTTTGGATATAGTATTTTGATTTAACTTATGAAGCGACAAAATAATTTATAAGGATATTCATGAAAATGGAAATTATTCTATACTAGTACTAAGCCAATCAAATCAAGTATATTAATGATTAAGGTTTAGGAAACTAGTAGGGAAGAGTAATTCTAATGGATTACGAAACTAAATAAAGTGGAGGTTAATGTTGAATCTATTAACTTCATCGAATTAGCTTACAAATGAAAGGTTTCCAACCAATTTATTCACTAATCTAGTTAGGATTAATTTGTAGGAGAAGTTTTAGTGTAAGGGAGAGAATAGACTATTATCTACAAGTGCTAGATCATCCTAGGTTGTAGGGTAAATGTAGTCTATGAACTATCTTAAATACATTTAGGAAACTTAAGAATTCCTGATTCAATCATTAAAGAGATTTAATAGAAGATTTAAAAGCTAAAGAAAAATGAGTGCTACAAATCTATTCCAAGTATTGGGCACTCGTCCTAATAAGATCACTTAGTGAAATAAGGTATACTACTAGCATCCTAATTCTCAACTTATAAGTTAACTTAATGTAAAAACTAGAAGTTAAGGATTATTATTAAGTTTTATTCAAATTGTAATACATTAGTTCTAATAAGTTCTCTCAAATAACTAAGGCATACAATTAGGATACAATTTGTATTCTACAAATAAGGAGTACATTTAGCAATAATTTTGATGGCAAATCAGACGATCTAGACACTGAATATCTCATAAGATGTATTCTAAGAATGAAGATTCAATCTAGAAAGGTACAATGTAATTAGTCCTAATAGACTCATAACATTAGAATTACATATGTGTAAATGTGATCGATACTAATTTAGAGATAATATCTAGATCTAAAGATCAATAACAAAAATCATGATTTCAAATCAATCCTATAGTAATTCTATTAAGGATGAAGATTAAATCAATTAATTTGCTAAATATTCTAATTATCAAACTTAGGGAAATTTAAGTCTCAAACATACAATTGAAATTATATGTGAAGTGAGATATGTTTGTTGTCCTAGGGTTTAAAACTCCTAAAACATATATTCTAGAAATTAGGAAAATGCAAATTTATACTAATTCAGGAGCCAAATACCTAAAACATCCAAATATTGTCCAAATGGAAATTTGAAAGCATAAATGAAGTCCTTATAGCATAAGAAGAAGAATGACACTAAGTATGTCAAATTCGAACAACTTTGGGAAATTAGGATTTGGAGGACTCCTAATAGGCTTTAAAAGTTATTAAGAAAATTAGGGTTTAAAACTTAAATCTGACTTCATATTATTGTCCTACACAATTTTGTGATTGAAATGGACTATTGAATCATCAAAATTGGATAAAAATTACTCAAGTTATGATGCAAATAATATTTGGTGAAATAATTATATAATTAATCATTTGAAACAATAATCTTTGAAATTAATTGTCAAAATGTAATTCTAACTTCATAATATTATTCCTCACATTTTTCTAGATGAAAATAATGTATAAATTTGTATATTCTGGTCAAGTATATATAAAGTTATACATTAGTTGAAGTTTAGATTATTTAATTTCAAGTTTTCATTTAATGATTCATTTACTAATAACCATAAGCAGTAGTTTAAGTATTAGGCAGCGGCTGGGCCAACCTGCCATTCAGGATTAACAAGCCAAAAGCCCGATGGGCTTTATGATTTTTAGTGGACCGATATAAGCGCTATGAGCTGGTCATTTGCACGTGGGCCAGTTTAACGAGCTCGCACCTGGGCTGCGTTAACGGGCATAGCCTCGTTAACGGGCATAGGGTCCACCTCTCCATCATCTCACGGAAATGGCAATGTGAATGACGAAACCTAGAGGATTTATCATGGGATTTAGAAAAATTGAACAAACAGGAGAGTGGTCAATGCAAAAATGAAATAAAAAAATTAGAGATTTAAATATAACTTACAGTATCATTACTATATCTTTGAAATTTCCAAAAATCTACAAACCCTTAGAAGAAAAGGTAATACGTAGATTCAAATCAAATTACTGCATCAAGCATTTGGTAGGCAAAAGGAATCAGAATGTACCAGAAGCTTAATCAGACATAATAAGAAATTTGTAAATGGAAGGTATACAGGTTTGATTCATACAAAGAGTGTAAAGAAATTTAATTGCCATTATTCACAGAACTCAATAAGTATAAGCTGGTATAATGAAGAAAGCTGCCATTAATGCTTGTTGGAGTTCATTTGGATCTTAATAGATGGATTTGTCTATTACAAGATAATCTAAACTACTTGTAAATAATTGCTAAAGGGAAAGAACAAATAGGAAGTAGTGCCTGGTCATCTTCTTCAGCAGTGTTAAGTATAGGTTTTTGTAGAAATCACACTTAGCTCTCTGCCCGCAGCCTCTCACTCCCCCGCCAATGCTTTAGGTGAGTGTGTATGAAGATGTGAGGAGAAGGGAGCTTAATTGGGGATGATAAGGGATAGCTGTGCATTTGTACCTCCACTTCACTCGTGACAGAGGTATGTTCGTAGGCAGCAGAGGAAGATGTACAGTGGAATAATTCTGGCCGTTCATTCAATCGGGTGATCAAACAACCTTATTAACTTAAGAGGATTGGATCAAATCTGAACCGTCTTAGCCTTAGAAAAGGTGAAATGGTCCATATCATGGAGTATGGCTATTATGTGTTCAGGAGGATACAACGGGTTTCTGTCTTATACAAAATAGTCATCTGGATATTTTTATTAAAAATAAACATTAATTAATTCAAATGCAATAAATAAATTTTAATTTTCTGCAATTTATTTACTCAAAATTAAATACTTTAACGAACTTCAAAAAAACCCAAAATTTCACCCTTACCTAATTGACGGGTGAAGATCTCAAAAATGCAATCGGATTTTTGATCGATGGTCAATTTAAATATCGTAATTTTAGGAGTGTTTAAATATTATTAAAATAATCGACCACCCCTAGCTAATTTGAGGGTGATGAGTCCAATGGTAGACTCCATTTTTTATTCTGAGGTCTAAATAAAATAGGTATTCTTAGAATAATCAGGAAAATCATGAGATATTGAAAAGTCTCAAATGATCTCTAAATCGCACGAAACTTGAGGTAGAGGCTCTTAACACTAATATAAGGGTATTTAAAAAGGAATAAAGTTTATTTAGCAACTATTTAATGAGTAACAATACTAAGGTTGCTACCAACTCCCCTCCTTAAATAGAGTGTCACCCTCAACACACAATAATTAAATATATGAAATTGAAATTTCATGAAGGAAGCCTTTTGAAATATAAATGAAAATTGAAAGAACTAAAACTACTTGATTATAGAAAGAATTCTGGGAATCTCTTGAGCATATGCTCTTATCTTTCTCACGTGGTTTCTTGAACTGAATGATTCTGCTACTAAATTTTGATCATATGAATGTTGTGGTTCCTTAATTGCTTAAGATCTCTTCCTAGAATTATAGTAGGCTTAATAATGTAAGTTAGATTAGGCTCTAACTTGATTGCTAGAATTTGAAATTGCTAACTAGGATCAAGCAAACACCTTCTTAATGATGATATATGAAACACACTGTGCTTGGTTGAGAAGTCTTCAGGCAACTCCAACCTATACACAGATGTCCCAACCTTTATTATCACTTCAAAGGGTCCCAAATATCTTGGACTCAGCTTCTAGACACACTGAACCCTTGCACACCTTGCATCAGACTTACTTTAAGATTCACATGATATCCCACTTAAAATTCTAACTAAATATGGCGAGCATCGTGATATTTCTTCTGTCTATCTTGAGCTACCATCATATTACATTTAATCATCTAAACTTTCTTAGTTGTTTCTTCAATTAATTCTGAACCATAAAGTTGAGAGTCTCATACTTTAATCCATGCAATAGGAGTAGTACACCTCTTTCTGTAAATATTTTTATAAGGAAGCATGCTAATACTAGAATGATCTATTATTGTAGGTGAACTCAACTAAGACTAGGTGATCTTCTCATGATCCACCAAAATCAAAAACACAAAGATGCAGAAGATCTTCCTAGATCAGATTAACATGTTCAGTTTGACCATCTATTTGAGGATGGAAAATAGTACTCTAAGTTAAGTATTTTACCAAGACTTGTTGAATAGCAGACCAAAATCTGGAAGTGAATCTACTATCTATGTTAAAAACTATCCAGTTCATCGTACCATGTAAGCAAATGATCTCTTTAAGGTAAAACTTGGCTAACTTCTCAACAGGATCGGTCTGACAGATTGGAAGGAAATGAGCTGATTTGGTGAGTCTGTCGACAATCACCCAAATTGAGTTAGAACCAGATCTACTCTTAGGCAACCCACAATGAAATCCATGGAAATGTCAGACCACTTCCATTCAGAAATGTCTAAGGGTTTAAGAAGTTCACCAGGTTTCTAGTGCTCGGCGTTGACTAAAGAATAGGGATGACATTTGGAAATGAAAATAGCTATATCCCGCTTCATGCCCGACCACCAAAATGATTTCTTAAAATCCATATACATTTTATAGCTACCAAGATGCATAGTATAACCAAAGTTATGTAATTCAGACAGTATATGTAACTGCAAGCTCCTAAGAATCCATAACCTATACTTTTGAAAAATCACACTATCGGTATCGAGATGTAACTCAGATCTCTTACAACTATTAATATCAAAAATTATATCAGAATAAGTTGAGTCTTCTTTCTGGGCTTCAACTATCCTTGACCTTAGGGATGACTCAAACTGAATAACAGATAATACAGTGCACAAGTCAGCAGATTTGATCGACTTAATATTTAATATTTCAAGGTTATTGATCAAAGAATCATTACAACAGAGGAAATATAAGGTTGCCTTATGACTTAGGGCATCAACTAATATATTAGCTTTACCTGGGTGATACATAATTTCTTAATCATAATCACAGATCAATTCAAGACACTTACGCTGATGACAATTAATTTATTTCTGAGTGAAGTTGCACTTTAGACTTTGATGATCAATAAACATCTCAAACTTAACTCTGTACATGTAGTGTCTCTGGATTTTAAGAGCATAAACTACCCCTGCAAGTTCTAGATCCTGCACAGGATAATTCTTCTCATTAGGTTTAAGTTGTCTAGAGGCATAGGCTATAAAATGTCAATCTTGCATCAGAACATAATCGAGTCTTACCTTAGAGGCATCGGTGTAAACCTATAATCCTTTATCTTACTGAGGTAGTACTAAGACTAGTGCAGAAGTTCACAATTGCTTTAGTTTTTGGAAGGTGTCTTCACAAGTTGTGCTCCAGATGAAAGGAACTTCTTTACAAGTTAATTGAGTTAACGAAGAGGCTATTTGGTAAATTCCAGGGATGAATCTTCTATAATATCTAGCCAGTCCTAGAAAACTGTAAATTTTAGTTACAGATTTGGGTTGGACCCACTTTTGAACAGCTTGGATCTTCTTTTGGTCAACTCTAATGCCATCATCATCTATTATGTGACCCAAAATTGCCACTGAGTTGAGCCAAAATTTACACTTCAAAAACTTAACATAGAGTTTAAACTCTCTTAACAAAACTAAGAGAGCATGAAGATGCTTCTCATGATCAGTAGCTGACTTGGATCAAATTAAGATGTCGTCAATGAAAACTAAAACGATTTGATCGAGGTAAGGCTTTTGGATGCATTGCATTAGGTACATGAAGATGGAAGGAGCATTTGTCAGTCTAAAGGATATGACTAGAAATTTATAATGCCCATATCAAGTCATGAACGCAATTTTGGAAATGTATTCATCCTAAACTTGAATCTAATAATATCCTGATCTCAAGTCAATTTTAGAAAAGACTTTCGCTCCAGCGAGCTGATTGAATAAGTCATTTATTCTTCAAAGAGGATACTTGTTCTTCATCGTCACCTTGTTAAGATCACAATAATCTATCCACATCTGCATCGATCCGTCCTTTTTTCTTATGAAAAGAATGGGAGCTCCCCAAGGCAACTTGCTAGGACGCATGAAGCCTTTTTCTAGAAGTTCTTGTAATTTTTCTCAAAGTTCTTGAAGTTATTTAGATGCCATCCTATAAAGGGCTTTAGACTTAGGTTGAGTCCATGGGATCAGTTTTATAGAAAATTCTACCTCGCGCATAGGACGTAATTTAGGAAATTCCTCTAGGAAAATGTCCAGGAATTCTATAACTACTTGAGTATCCAAAGGATCTCTATCTTTTTTTTATTCACTGATAAGTTACTAATATAACATAGCAACCTTTACTAATAAGGTGCTTAGATTCATATGCATTTATTAGATATCGTTGAATTTTCCTCGAATATTTTAATACCTAGAAAATTAAGATAATTAAATTAATTTTTGATAAAAAATTTGACTTTATTTTTGGGTTCCTCAACTCGATTTAACTAAGGGTTAATGTAACAGCCCTAGTTATTACCATAGTTAAACCAAGCTAATTTAGGCTAAGCCAATCTTTAATTTTCAATTCATTAGATTCAATGGGTCATTTAAACCTAACCCTAGAAGTTTGTAATTCATTAGAGCTCATTTGAGCATTTTAGCTATTTTTGCCTTTTTTTTTAGATACTGAAAATTAACTAAATTAAATTGATCTCTAAATTAAAATCTAATTTCATTTTTGAGTTCCTCATACCCTAATTAGCTAAGCATGAATTTTTGGGAATTTTTGAAACTTATTTAGTCCTAAATTGGATTTAAAATTTATTATGATTATTATTTAATTATTTAAATGAATTATATTATTTAGAGTAAATATATAATAATTTATTTACATATAAAATTTGTTGTCGGGACCGCAATAGATCTGCTGCGGGGTCCAGGCAAAGCACATTAATCGATTACATTGGATGCGCTAGAACGAATCCTAGTGCGATAATCCAACGGCGAATCCACCCTCGCACTGCGATCTGATCCCAACCGATGGATCATCCCATAATATCCAATGATAGATCTCTAATCCTTGTAAGTAAATATTTCATGGCGCATCAAGACCGTCCGGAACCAATGGTCAATCCATCAGACGACCCAGAGCACCCCGAGTCCTATTCATCCTTGTTCCCAATCCGTCTTCACTTGTCTAGTCCCTCCTGAGAGCCTGACCTACAGCAGACCCTGTGGCTGTATAGGGAAAGCTTGGTCTTTCATTTCTACCCTCAGACGCAATGGTTTTTCGATTGTCATTTTCCTGAATTGCCCTCGGCTATTGGAACCACGCCTCTCCCTCGACCTGAGCCTAAGCCATGGCTCCTAACCATGGGAACCATCCCTAGACCTCCCCACTGCCTATAAATACCCCTAGGTTATCACAGTGAGTCCCTTTGCTTACTGTGATCCCCTAATTGTCCAATTGAGTCCTCTAGAGCTCTCATCACTCTTGGTTATTTCTGCTACTGCAAACTGCTGATAGAGGGCTAAGTCTTGTGTTTAGACTCCCTGTGCTTCTCCTCGAGTTGCTTGAAAGCTCTTGCTTGCTTCAATTCCTCCCAAGTCACCTCTGTCATCATCATTGCTAGGTACTAGCCTAAATTTTGTCGAGTTGTGTGGACTCGATGCTTAATTAAGCAATGTATGATGGCCTCTGGATGTCATTTAGCTATCCCTAGCACCTTAGGTTATCTGCGCACAAGTTATGGATTGATCTAGCTCGGTCTAGACAGTAATTTCTCATTGTTTGGATGGCATTATTATTTCGTGAGGTTGAGACTACCCCATGGAAAACTAGACCAAAATTCAGTTCAAATTCAGTGCAGTCCTTCTTCTCTTAGTCATTCGAACACATTGTGATTTTTACCAAGATATGAGCTAGCTTTGATCGATCGTATTGATCGATCGAGCTAGCGGCCGAACCAAGAGTGGAGTTTGAGTAAGGACCCAACTATCGGCTATACCCCAGGTTGCATAATCTAGGGGTTTGACTTGCCTCACCTCACTGATGGTGCAGGGATCGAATCTTCTCTATTTGGTTGTTTCTATGAGGAGAATTGTAAGCTCTAAATGTCTGCACTTAGGTCGATTCATGGAGTATTCATCTGGCATTCTACTCTATCTCAGTTAGGGCTTCTAGGTTCAATCGATGCTCCAGCATAGGCCCGCATGGTGCATTAGTGCCGACTCAATCGAGCCCCGATCCGACCCGCGCCTTTTATTAATCAGGCCGGGCTATTTATCTGTATCAGGAAAATAATTTACTAAGGAAAAATAAAGGAAAAATAATTCTAATTAATTTCCTATGGTTTATTTAAGTAAAACATTTAGATTAAATTTATGAAATAACTTTGGCTATACTTATCTAAATGGTATGATCTAATAAACCATTTTAACCAAAAAATCATAAGGAACAATAGAATGTAAAACAATTCTAGATCTAATTGTTAGATGTTCTGATTTAGCCTAATCTTTCTCTAATTTTAATTAGTAATTAATTAATTCATTAAATATCCAAATTTTATGTTTAGGGTCTCTAATTGTTCATAAAATAGAGGAGAACCTCTTTATGCCTTTAAAAATAATATAAGAGCTTTAAACTTACTAATAACTTCTTAATTACTCTAAATCCTAATTAATGATTAATGGCATAATTAACATTTTTATTTTGGTGAATTAAGTTCCTATTATCTTCTTAAGAACTTGCTTATGTGTTTAGATTTCCATTTTGAACCCCTTTTTTCCTTAATCACTTTTCTTAGCCTTAAGAAGTAATTAGTGCTAGTTAATCTTATCTTAAGTTAAAACATAAATTTAAGCACCTCGTTTATCTTATTATTCAATTCTAAGCATATTAAACTAATTAGAATCAATTTGGATGCTTAAATTTTAAAATCCCAATTTTAGCCTTAAGAAGGGTATTTTGGCCATTTTGACCAAAATATTCATAAGAACCATTAATCCATAAAAATGTCATTAATATCCTTTCAATCAGTATTGTAATATATTAAGATCATTTTCTTAGCTTTTAGACCTAATTGATGTCTTAAGCTTAATTCTAATTAAAATTCCCTTAAGTAAATCTTAAGATCTTAAATGTGATCTTAGACCCTTCCCTTAATCTTGAAAAAAGGAATTTAATCTTATGAAACCAATCCTAAGAGTTTTATCAATAATTAATCATAATAATTATTCTTAAGAAATGCCTTAATGAAATCCCTAAGTCCAAATCCCATTTGAAGTTTAAAGTAATTAAACCTAAGACTTAGATCTTAGATCCTAAATTATCTATTTGAATTGTACCATCTTACTCTTAAATTTCTTATCTAATTGAATCCTTTTGAATCTTTCTTATGGGTTTAGGTTGGTTCAACCTATAGAATAATATAATCATTCTATAGATTGAACTTAGATCCTAGATTCTTAAATTCTTACTTGATAATTTTGTCTTATGATAATAGACTTAACCTTTCTGTAAGATTATAGGTTCTAATTATTTAGCTTCTAAGATTCCCTATCTTTAGAACAAGAGTGCGTGTGAACCTTTAGATCCTTAGAGGATTAGTACCTTTGATTCAGGATTGAACCTCAAATTGGAGTTTAAGCCCAGAATCCTTAATCTTGGTTAGCATGAATCAATATTAGGGTTGAGTTATTAAATACCTCAATTAAGTCATTGATTAACTTACTAAACCTGTATAGTCACACTTCTGATTATGAATTAGAACAATTAAGTTCTAATGTTAACTTTATGGTCATAAATTTGAGTAGTATTGGATAGATGGATATTGGAGATCCTAAGCCTGTACTAGCTTAGAACAGATAGAACAAATTAAATTTAGATAACAATAGATATCACATATGTCTAGTTAAGTCTCTTGCTTATTTGATTTTTACTGCTTCACACACCTTGTGTTTGAGCATTTTTCCTTGGACATATTCATTGGACATAGGATATTTGATGAGTACCCTATATTAGCTTAAATCTGCATAAACATGAGTTAACTTCATTCAGCTCATTCAGTTCATTTAGTTTATTTAGATCATTTAGCTTATTCAGTACAATAGAGTGTGTTCTAACTTAGTCTGCCTCTTCAGTTCGGTTCATTGGTTATACATAATAGACTCAGACCTAGCTCTGTGCTTGGCTAGGGGATACATGTCTAAGTTTATAAGTTTAACTCAGACCAAGCTCTGTGCTTGTCTAGGGGGATTCATGTTGAACTTTCTGTACAGTGGCCCTATTTGGCCAATTTCTATTATGGCAGTACTGCCTTAGGCATACTTTACTTTTAGTTCAGTTTCAATTCAATGGCTTGTTTAGCCATATGTCTTACTTACATTTTTGTTGTTTTCTATATGCTTTTGCAGTTCATTTCAGCTCTGTACTTTCAATTCAGTTTTTATTTAATGCTTACATATTTAGGATGCTTGTTTTATTTAAGTTTTCTTATGCTTCAGTTCAAATTTATTTATAAAAATTAGTATGTATTCATATCATCATAAGCAGGTTATGATGAGTTTAATTTCAGTACTTCTAGTTCTTATATATTTACTGCTTAAACTTATTGCAGTTTCTGGTTGAGATATGTTAATTTACATACTTTGCTTTTAGTAATTATAAATGTTAATTTATAGCTATCCAATTCTTGTAACTTGTTGCACCTTACTTACTTATATGCTTAGTGTAAGATGTGATATCTTAAAATGTTCAGTTTCATTTAAATTAGCCTAAAATGTACTTAGACAATTTGTCTAATGATGAATCCATAATTTATATCCTAATTTAAAGAAAATTTCATTCATTTCTCATATTAAAACTACTTCCTCAATCCTATTTTGCTTATCTTTTTAGGAAAAATGCCTATCCAACGAAGTCTGAGCAATATGAACAATTTTCCAAAATTCCTAAAGGAAAACCGCTGCCGCGTGCTGCAGCTCGCTCCAGCGCGCTGCAGTGAGCCATTTTGCGAAATCAGGTGCCATAGTGTGCTGCAGCGGAGCCCTTTGCAAAGCATTGGCGCCATAGTGCACTACAGCGGAGCACTTTGCGAAGCGCTGGTGCCACAGCATGCTGCAGTGGTCCAGCTTGCGAATTCTGGTGCCACAGCGCACTGCAGCAGAGCCCTTCGCCAATCGTTGGCGCCATAGCGTGCTGTAGCAGAGCCCTTCGCGAATCGCTGGCGCCACAGCGCGCTGCAGCGGAGTACTTTGCTGAGCGTGGGTGCCACAGTGCGCTACAGTGGTCCAGCTTGTGAATCGCTGGCGCCACAGCGTTCTATAACGGAGCCATTTGCGAAATAGCTAGCGCCACAGCGCGCTACATCGGAGCCATTTGCGAAATAGTTAGCGCTATAGCATGCGGCAGCAGGGTCTTTTACGAAATCCTTGTGCTATAGCACGCTGCAGCGGCTCCAGCGCACTGCAGCGTGCTACAGCTGCAGTGGCCCTTCATTGTATGAACCAAAATGCCCCAGCACACCGCAGCGGCCCGTCAAATTTTTGTCTTCCATAGGCATTAATTGCGGCTGGGACAAGACCCCCAACCAGCACCTTGTCTCCAACTATCATTCCCTCTGCAGCAGCTACATTTTTTTTAAGGGGAAAATGGTCTTCTTGAGGTGATGTGGAGAATTATTAATGGAAAAGTAATAGTCTTTTCATCCCTCAAGTGGATTTTTCCATCATTGCACCAGAATTTTTAAGGCAAATGCAAATTTTGAAATGAGAAGATGAAGAAGCAGCCCTCCTCTATAAATACCACTTCTCTTGACTTTAAAGAGGTTCCAAACTTGGCTCACTACAACCTAAGTAAAGAGAAGACTACATAGAGGCGAAGGAAAACTCTCCAAGGGTGGAAGAGCTCATCTTGCTAAGGAGAAGGAGAAGAAAGGCAGTAGTAGGGACCTAAGAGAAGCAACTTCAAGCAAGAAGAAGAGGAGTCCGGAGAACTTCCCAAAGATATGTTCCTAGTATTTTCTAAACTCTTGCTTGTGTGTTTTTCTTAGTTGATCATGAAATGGTCTTTAGCCATGTATGTATTCTTTTTATCTCTTTTGTAATGGAGAGCTAAACCTCCCTTGGCGCGGGTTGGGGCAATCCCACATGTATTAATAGATATTATAAGTGTATCAAGTTTTCCTCAAGTTTTAATAAAAATAATGAACTCAATGCCTTGTTAAGGAAATAAAAGGACTATTGTGGACTTGAATGTGGACCAAAGGATAAAGGACTAATTGAACTCAAGGACTATTATGGACTTGAATGTGGACCAAAGGACAAAGAACTAATTGAACTCAATGACTATTTATCTTGTGCTCCATGGCTCACCTTAGTTTTGATGCTAAATTTATGAGTGCATGAGAGCTTAGAACTATATGAGAAAGTTCTTGAGCTTAGTGCACCTTAATCTATGCTCAACTTAACCCACTAATTGAGCTCCGTTGCTCAGCATACGTGAGAGAGGGAATGGATTCATTGAGTGCTCATGAACGAGGTGACATACTCATTGAGCCCAATGAAATCACTCACTCATCTAAACTATGCTTGAGGTGCGCGAAGCTCTTAGTGGAATCAATGCTTATAAGATCTTAAATTTTATAACCCTCATCTCCATGATCAAGAGATGAGATAAAAACTATAAATCTAAAATCTTATAAGGGTCTATGTGCTAAAATAGAACTAACTGTGTGTTCCTTTCATGCACGAGACTTGAACTTGTAATTCTTTAAATTAAAACTCTAAGAATAACAATGTGTGCTTGACTAAAGAACTAATGAATGCTTGAGGAATCATCATACATAAGTTATCTATCATATTATGTGGGAGAAACCCAACTCTCCTTTTCCTTTTATCAGAAGTATTTTCTACTAAGTATTGTCGTGCTTGTCCAGGAACCAACACAAATCAATACTCATATAGCTTAAATATTAGTGATTATAGATATACATTAGTAATAAAACATCCAATTCTCTGTGGTTCAATAAATCCTGAATATTCAAACTTTCCACTTATTACTTCAGACCATGTACACTTGCATGAAAGCGCAGACATATTTTAGGTCTGTCATCTAACTGTAAGTTTTTTTTTCTTGGCTGAGGCCATAGCATTGTGATACCAGCAATATTAGATTTGGAGTTGTTTGTTGAGGTTCCTGTAAGAGAGGAACTTGGCCAAGAAGGGGACCTTCATGCTGTTTAGCATAGCTAGTTAGCTTTATTTTTAGTTGTGAGGAAGTGTCCCTTTTCTTTTAATTTCAGTCTGTAATAAATTTATATTCTGGATGTTTTTTTTTCTATACTATTATATTGAGCTGAGTTACTATTTTACTTTCTTTACTGTGTTGTGATGTGGATGTTATTTTTTTTTTTCTGCTTCCACTACTTTAATATTTTGATGTATGATCTTTAGTTTCAGGTGACAAGTCTTTTGATTACGGCATGTTGGGTTTATACCTGACTCAACTATAGTTAAGGTATTCCATAGTTGGAGACTGTATTCACCGTAATCATGTTAATCTCACTATTAGCATGACCACGGAGGGTACAGGGTGCCATAGTTGGTATTAGAGGACACCATAAGGTGTCAGATTGAGATATGTATTCCTTTTTTACCTAATGGACCTTTCTTCTAAAATCTTCAATCATCAAAATATAGCATTCGGGCACTCTCAGCAACTCTATAAAAGTGTAGAATTAAAGATATCTATTTAAGATAATTAAATCACTCTCCAAATAACTAAGGAAACTCTTAAACTTTTCTGATATAACAAAATGGAGTGAAAGAACAGATTGGACTACTACATTGTCACCTTCGATATTGTCTGAGAACTCATCTACAAATGGGGATGAGAAAGTGAGAAATCTATTACAGGAGTATCTACTCAAGGAATCCTAGTCTTGGACAACCTTCTTCAAAGATCTGTATTCAGAGAACTTAACTTCCCAATCTTAACAAGGGAATGGTTAAGCTGTGTGGAGTTAGTTCTGAATCATATTGAATGTCTTGAGTCCATCCACATTGATCTCATGACCTATCAATGTCAGGACTATACGAGAGATTGGTAGGACATCGCTAGTAAGAAGCTTGAGAAAAAGGACAAGAGAAAGCATCGTGCTGTAACATTCAAGGACTTCCACCTCGCATTTGGTGCTGAGTTTATTAAAGAACATTACTGCTAGTTTAGTTAGTATGATCCTTTAACATCTTGTGAACTCAAAAATCATATGAATTTTCTATTTTCTTTCATCATATGTAAACCTTCTTTCTTAAGAAATGAAATTTTGTGATTGTCAAATGGAATGTCGCACCTAATTTTGCTTACTTAATCTAGTTCTAGAATCAAGATTTTTCTTATTAACTCAAGAGGAATCCCTGATCACCTCTAACCACTACACCTATTAAGTCTGCCATAGCTTCCAGTAGCTCTATCGATAAAATAACCCATCTTCGGGGACTGGTATCTGCAATGCTGGAGAACCAAACTCAGCAGGCCTTAGTTATCCAAAAGCTAATTTCCATCCACCCCTCACCATCGACAAATAATCCAGCATCGGCTGCTCCTACCCAACATCCACCTCATTCATTCTGTCATTCTGCTGATGGTCTCTTCCATAGCTTTCTGAGGCCTAGAACTTCTACCTTTAGTGGAAATTGTTGGCTAAAAATGGTTGAAACAAATCTAATTAGTATGAACTGCCCAAACTAGGAAGCGATTTGTCTCACAGCACATTTATTCCACGAGGAAGCTGAATACTAGTGGGATAACATCCGGAACACGTATTTTATTAACTTCAAAATTGATGATATTCCAGGGGATGAGATTGTTGAAGTATTTAGAGCTGAATTCATTCCTCTGTTTATACAGAATATCATTGAGGATGCCATTCTGAGGCTGAAGTAAGGAAGTCATTCTGTCTCGAATTATGAGATGGAGTTTCGAAGGCTAACTCATTTTGCCACTAAGTTTGTTCGATCTGAATCTACGAGGTGCCATCAATTTTAGAGCGAATTACATGATTCACTTAAGGATCATGTTGTTCCGCTTCGCCTTACTGATTTCACCGTACTCATCAAAATAGAAAGAGTGGTGGAGCACCACCAAACATAACTGAATCTAAGCATAAGATCCTAACAATTTCATAGTTAAACCAAGTTAAACCAAGTTTATTTAAGCTAAACCAAGCTTTGATTTATATTTCATTAAATTCAATGGGTCATTTAAATATAATCCTAGAAGTTTGGAATTCATCAGAGCATATTTGAGCATTTTAGCTATTTTTGCCTTTTTTTTAAATCCTACAAGTTAGCTAAGTTAAATATATCTCTAAATTAAAATCTAATTTCATTTTTGAGTTTCTTATGCTCTTATTAGCTAATGGTGAATTTTTAAGAATTTTTGGAGCTCATTTAGTCCTAAATTGAATTTTAAATTTAATAGGATTATTATTTAATTATTTAATTAAATTATATTATTTAAATAAAATATATAATAATTTATTTACATATGGGATTTGCTCTCAGGACTACAGTAGATCCACTGCAGGGTCCCGACAGCAGCGTACCAATCCACTTCATTGGATGAGCTAACACAAATCCTAGCATGACAATCCATCGGCAAATCTACCCCTACGCTGAATCTGATCCCAGGCGTTGGATCATCCCTTAATATCTGATGGGGGATCTCTAATTCTCATACGTAAATATCCCGGGGTGCATTAGGATCGTCCAAAACTAACGGTCGATCGATCAAATTGTCTAAACACCCCGAGTCCTATTCATCTTCGTTCCTAATGCGTCTTCACTCGTCTGGTCCCCCCTGACATCCCGACCTACAGCAGACCCTATGGCCGTAAGGGGAAAGTTTGGTCTTCCGTTTCTACCCTCAAGCGCAACAGTTTGCTAGCTGCCATCTTCCTTAATTACCATCAGACATTAGAACCATGCCTCTCCCTCGGTCTGAGACTAAACTATGGCTCCCAACCATGGCAACCATCCCTAGACCTCCCCATTTCCAATAAATACCCCAAGGATATCATAGTGAGTCTCTTTTCTCTCTATAATCCCCCAAATGTCCATTTGTGTCCTCTGGAGCTCCCGTCACCCTCGATTATTCTTGCTATTGTAAAATACTGATAAAGGGCTATGTTTGGTGTTCAGACTCCCTGTGCTTCTCCTCGAGTCGCCTAGAATCTCCTGCTTGCTTCAATTCCTCCCAAGTCGCCTCTATCGTCGTCATTGCCAGGCACTAGCCTAAATCCTATCGAGTTTTGGGGACTGAACACTTAATTAAGTAATGTATAATGGCCTCTAGATGTTGTCTAGCTATCCATAGCACATCAGGCTATTAGTGCACAAGTTATGGACCGATTGAGCTTGGTCCAGACAGTAATTGCACACTGTTTATATGGCATTAATGTTGTGTGAGGTCAAGACTACCCCATGAAAAATTAGCCCTAAATTCAACTCAAATCAAGTGCAATCCTTTTTCTCTTAGTCATTTGAACCCATTGCGATTGTCGCCAGGGTCTGAGATAGCTCTGATCGATTGTATCGATCGATTGAGTTAATGTTCGAATAAGGAGCTGAGTACAAGTAAAGACCCAACTATTGACTGCACCCCATGTCGCATAATGACAGACTGTCTGCGCTTGCACGCAAGTGTACGTGGTCTGAAGTAATAAGTGGAAAGTGTGACTTTCTGGGAATTTATCGAACCACAGAGAATTGGTTGATTTGGCACTAAAGTATATCTATTCTCACTAATGTTTATGCTATAGTATGTATTGGTTTGTTGGTCTAAAATTAGCACGAATATTCACTAAGTAAATAATAAGATTTAATGAAAGAGAAGAGTTCGGCCCATTCCACATGCAATGATATAATACTTGTGTGAATTTGTTTCTCAAGCTTTATCATTTAGTTTAATTGAAATCAGGTGCACATTGTTGTCCTTTAATATAGCTCAAAGGCTTACAAGTTTAAATCTCATGCATAAAATGAACTCACATTCGGTTCTACTTTAGCACAAAGATTCTTGTAAGATTTTTGAGATTTAAGGTTAATTCATTTTCTCCTTATTTAAGGAGAGTTTAAATTTCCTTAAATCATAGGATCTCACAAGCATCGATTTTCCACTACGAACATCACTTCGCATCTCACATAGCTGAGATGAGAGAATCACATGTTGGGCTCAATGACTATGTCACTTAGTTCATGAGTACTCAACACTTCATTACTCAATTTCAATTATGTGGAGCTAAGGAGCTCATTTAGTGGGTCTTAGTGTCACTTGCATCAACTCTTAGAATGAGCTTAGGTTGAGGTACATTGAGCTCAAGAACCTTCTCACATGGTTCTAAGCTTCGATGCACTCAAAATCTAGCATCCAACCTAAGGTGAGCTAAGGAGCACAATATAATTAGATATTCGATTTTTTAGTTCTTTTCTCATAAACACATCAAGACTAATTTAGATGAAAATTTCTTAGTAAGGCATTAAAATCACAAATACATTATGCTTGAGGAAAAATACTCATACATCAATATTATATCATGCATCATGGGACTTCATCCCAACCCTCCTTAAGGAGAGTTTAGCTACTCATTACACAAGAAAATAAAGAAAATACATACATAGATAAAGACCCTTTCATGGTCACTAAAAAGAAAATACAAGATTGAGTTTAGAAGATACTAGGAACGCTCCGTAGAAGTTCTCCAGAATTCTTCTTCTCCTTATAATTATCCTCTCCTTAGGTTGCTAGTGCTGTCTTCTTCCTCTTCTCCCTTTGCAAAAGCTTGCCTTGCCACCCTTGGGGAGTTCTCTCTTCCTTTGGCTCTCCTCCTTACTTAGGGAATTTTTGCTAAAATTGTGAACCCTCCTCTAGTCAAGAGGACGGGTATTTATAGGAAGGGAGGGGGGGGCTGCATGCTCCTCTCCTCCATAAGCAACCAAAAATTCTATAAAAAATGCTGAATTCATCATTGCACTAATTTTTAATTTAGGGTGAGGTGACAATAATTGCATTTTTTTAGCCACAACATCACCTCAAAGCTTCCCCTTTTTACAAAAATGGCTGCTGCAGGAAATATTGGCTGGAGATAATATTCAGGATAAAAGTCATGTCTCCAGCCGCATTAAATGCATTGTATGGGAAAAATTTCGGCGAGCCGCTGCAGTGCGCTGTAGCGAGCTGCGGCGTGCTTTAGCATACCCTGGTCCTTGGCAATTTAGCCAAGTCCTACGCTATAGACCGCTGCAGCGTGCGACCACACGCTGTAGCGGGGAATTCCGTGAAAAACACTGTTCAATTAGTTCTTTTTTCATATTTTATTGAGAAAAATATTTCCGCGGCCGACCGCTACAGCGTGCGACCGCGCGCTGTAGCGGTCAATTCCGCGAAAAACACTATTCAATTTGTTGGGCGGCCCGATTTATATAGCCAAGTCCTCCGTGATAAACCGCTGCAGCGCGCGACCGTGCGCTGTAGCGGTGAATTCCGCAAAAAATACTGTTCAATTAGTTGGGAGGCCCAATTTATAAAGTCAAGTATTTTCGCGGTAAACCGCTGCAGCGCGCGACCGCGTGCTGTAGCGGTGAATTTCGCAAAAAACACTATTCAATTAGTTGAGCCCCCTCTTAAAAATCATAAATATTTCTGCAATAAACCGCTGCAGCACGCGACCGCGCACTGTAGCGGTGAATTCCGCAAAAAACACTATTCAATTAGTTGAGCCCCCATTTAATAATCATAAATATTTCCGTGATAAAACGCTACAGCGTGCGACCGCGCGTTGTAGCGGTGAAGTCTGCGAAAAACACTATTCAATTAATTTTCATAAAGTCCAGATATTTCCGCTGCAACCAACTGCGGTGCGCGGTCGTGCGCTGCAGCGGTTTTCCTTTGGTAATTTTAAAAACCTGCAGAAATGCCTTATAATTCCTTTGAATTCCATTTCTCTGAAAAAGATAAAAAAAATTGATTTTAGGAGCAGCATAAAGATTTTAAATAGATGAATTTTCCCCTTTATTTAGATATAATTTATGGATTCATCACACCCCCACACTTAAATTCTAGCTCGTCCTCGAGTAAGCTCAAAATGATAATTTTTTCTGTATTTGAATGGATGAAAGTCACAATGATGTAAATGAAATAAGTATAAGTGAAAATATGTGCATGGCAAGAAAAAATGAAATGAACAACGTAGCAATCTTAATATTTTCAATTGAGTCACTAAGGTGGTTAAGTCAATAAATCTCCAAATATTTGAATTTTTTAATGCTTAATAATAGGTGGTGGGTTCCATACATTTTGGATTTTTAGACTAAAGACATGGTTTAGAGATTCTTAGAGTTGTGTCATATGTGCTCCTTCTTATAAATCATAAAGATGAAAAGTTTTTAAAAGAGAAATATTTTTTTTCATACTTTCTTATTTTGTTCACTTGGGAGAGATATTTTTTATCATCCCATTTTCTATAAATATTTTGTTCTTTTCATCCTTATGGAGAGACATTTTTCTTTATCCCTAACATCTTTATGATCATGAATTCCTACGGGAGCCTAGCACACTCCATTTAGAATCCATGCCATATTTTTTTTAAGTTTAAATCTTATGCTTTCCCCCACACCTAGCTCAAGCATTTTTTTTTTTTTTTTTGAAGATTTAGATTTTCCTCCATTCATTCCTCAATCTCACATTTGATTGCTTATAATTCATTTAATCATTTTTTTTGCTAAGCATTCTTTTACTTATATCTCATTTGATTTTTACATTTTTGTGATTTTCATTTTTTTTGAAAAATTCAGAAAAAATAAGTCACTTAAGAATAACTCAATAAATGCGAGAATATGAGAATTCATAAATTGCAATCTCAAAATAAAAATAAACTACAATAAAGATAAAAAGAAAAAGTGAAAAACAACAAATACAATCTAATTAGTTGTTGGGTTGCCCTCCCAACAAGCGCTGGTTTTAGTATCTCAGCTTGACACAGGAAAGTGCTTATGTGATTCCTTCATCAAGGAGGTCTTGAAGGGTCCACCCTCCCTTCTCTTGAAAGACTCCTTCCTCCAAGTATAACTTCAGATGATCTCCATTCACCTTGAAAGAGCTATTATTTGAGGCAACTTCGACAGCTCCATGAGGAAAAACTTTATTGATGGTGAATGGTCCTGTCCAACATGATTTTAGTTCTCCAGGAAAAAGTCTTAATCTAGAGTTAAAAAGCAATACCTTCATTCTTGGTTGGAGGTGCTTAGGTTTAATTAGCTTATCATGCTATTTTTTTGTTTTTTCTTTATACAACTTGGCATTCTCTTAGGCGTTTAACCTAAATTCATCGAGTTCATTTAGTTGCAGTAGTCTCTGCGCCCCTGCCTTTTGGTGGTCAAATTTTAATTTCTTTATTGCCCAGAAGGCACGGTGTTCAAGTTCCACCGGAAGGTGACATGCTTTTCCATAAACGAGCTTATACGGGGACATTCCTAGAGGGGTCTTGAAGGCAGTTCTATAAGCCCAAAGGGCATCTTGGAGTTTTGATGTCCAGTCCTTTCTATTTTGGCTTACAGTTTTTTCTAAAATTTATTTAAGTTCTCTATTGGAGACTTCAACTTGCCCGCTAGTTTGAGGGCGGTAGGGGGTACCCACCTCGTGTCTTACCCCATAGCTTTTTAATATATTCTCTAACTGCCTATTACAGAAGTGTTTTCCCCCATCACTGATCAAGAATATGGGTGTTCCAAATATAGCTAGCACATGTTCCTTGAGAAATTTGATCACAGTTTTAGCATCATTGTTGACACATGCCACAGCTTCCACCCATTTTGAAACATATTCAACTGCCACAAGGATATACAGATTGGCCTGGGCCGAGAGGAAGGGTCCCATGAAGTCAATTCCCCAAACATCGAATAGTTCGATTTCAAAAATCCCATTTAAAGGAAGCTCGTCCCTTTTTGTTAAATTCCCGGTTCTTTGGCACTTGTCACAACTTTTGACAAAATTAGCGGCATCCTTGAATAAATGGGGCCAAGCGAATCCAGATTAAAGCACCTTTGCAGCTGTTCGCTCAATTCCATGGTGTCCTCCATAAGAAGATGTGTGGTAGTGAAAGAGAATATTCTTGGTGTTAGAGTCAGGAACACATCTCCTTAGGAGTTGATCATTGCAATATTTATACAGAAAGGGATCATACCAAAAATTATTTTTTATATCCACAAAAAAATTCTTTTTTTATTAGTAACTCATATCTTTTGGTATGATTCCTCCTACAAGATAGTTTGCAATATCAGCGAACCAGGGAGGATCATTTGTAGCTACCCCATAGAGCTTCTCATGGGGAAATGATTCACTAATATATGTCGACTTTTCATGATCAATGGGGGTTAATCTGGATAAATGGTCAGCAAGCACATTTTTACTCCCCTTCTTATCCCGGATTTCGAGATCAAATTCTTGTAAGAGCAACACCTATCGTATCAAACGTGGTTTTGCCTCTTTTTTTTTGGAGGAGATACTTAATGGCGGCATGATCCATGTAAACGATAGTCTTAGACCCGATGAGATACGACCTAAATTTAGTAAAAACAAAAATGACGGCTAAAAGCTCTTTTTCCATGGTGGTGTAATTTCTTTGAGCCTCGTCAAGGAGTTTACTAGAATAGTAAATCGAATAGAAGGTACGCTCTCTTCGTTGCCTTAGAACAGCGCCTACAGCAAGGTCACTCGCATCACATATAATTTCAAAAGGTGAATCCTAGATTGGAGCAGAAATTATTGGAGCAGAGATCAAGGCAATTTTTAATGTATTGAACTCTTTCAGATAAATGTTATCAAAAGTGAACTCAACATCCTTTCCAAGCAATCTACAAAGTGGCATACTTATATTTGAAAAATCCTTAATACATCTGGGATAAAAACTAGCATGCCCTAGGAAGCTTCTAATTCCTTTAAAATTGATGGGAGGAGGAAGTTTTTCAATTACTTCTATCTTAGCTTTATCGACCTCTATCCCCCACCTAGAAATTAAATGACCAAGAACGATACCCTTTTCAACCATAAAATGACACTTTTCCCAATTCAAGATCAAGTTTGAATCTTCACATCTTTTTAACACCTTTCCCAGATTAATTAGGCAATGATCAAAAGAGGTCCCAACCACAGAAAAATCATCCATAAAAATTTTTAAGAACTCTTTTACCATGTCAGAGAAAATAGCCATCATGCAGCGTTGAAAAGTAGCTGGAGCATTACACAATCCGAAAGGAATTCTCCTAAAGGTAAAGGTTCCAAAGGGGCAGGTAAATGTTGTTTATCTTGGTCTTCGGGCGTAATCAGGATTTGATTGTATCCAGAATAACCATCAAGAAAATAGAAATAAGGATTTCACAAGAATTGATTTTCCACTACGAGCATCACTTCGCATCTCACATAGCTGAGATGAGAGAATCATATGTTGGGCTCAATGACTATGTTACTTAGTTCATGAGTACTCAACACTTCATTACTCAATCTCAATTATGTGGAGCTAAGGAGCTCATTTAGTGGGTCTTAGCGTCACTTGCATCAACTCTTAGATTGAGCTTAGGTTGAGGTGCATTGTGCTCAAGAACCTTCTCACATGGTTCTAAGCTTTCATGCACTCAAAATATAGCATCCAACCTAAGGTGAGCTAAGGAGCACAAGACAATTAGATCTTGGATTTTTTAGTTCTTTTCTCATAAACACATCAAGACTAATTTAGATGAAAATTTCTTAGTAAGGCATTAAAATCACAAATACATTATGCTTGAGGAAAAATACTCATACATCAATATTATATCATGCATCATGGGACTTCATCCCAACCCTCCCCAAGAGGAGTTTAGCTACTCATTACACAAGAAAATAAGGAAGACACATACATAGATAAAGACCCTTTCATAATCACTAAAAAGAAAATACAAGATTGAGTTTAGAAGATACTAGGAACGCTCTGTAGAAGTTCTCCGAAATTCTTCTTCTCCTTTTAATTATCCTCTCCTTAGGTTGCTAGTGCTGCCTTCTTCCTCTTCTCCTTTTGCAAAAGCTTGCCTTGTCACCCTTGGGGAGTTCTCTCTTCCTTTGGCTCTCCTCCTTACTTTGGGAATTTTTGCTAAAATTGTGAACCCTCCTCTAGTCAAGAGAAGGGGTATTTATAGGAGGGGGGGGGGGGGGGCTGCATGCTCCTCTCCTCCATAAGCAACCAAAAATTCTATAAAAAATACTGAATTCATCATTGCACTAATTTTTAATTTAGGGTGAGTTGACAATAATCTCATTTCTTTAGCCACAACATCACCTCAAAGCTTCCCCTTCTTACAAAAATGGTTGCTGCAGGAAATGATGGCTGGAGACAATATTCAGGATAAAAGTCATGTCTCCAGCAGCATTAAATGCATTGTTTGGGAAAAATTTCAGCGGGCCGCTGCAAGCGCGCTGTAGTGTGCTGCGGTGTGCTTTAGCATACCCTGGTCCTTAGCAATTTAGCCAAGTCCTCCGCTATAGACCGCTGCAGCGCGCGACCGCATGCTGTAGCGGGAAATTCCGTGAAAAACACTGTTCAATTAGTTCTTTTCTAGATTTTATAGAGAGAAATATTTTCGCGGCCGACCGCTGCAGCATGCGACCGCGCGCTGTAGCGGTCAATTCCGTAAAAAACACTATTCAATTAGTTCGGCAGCCCGATTTATATAGCCAAGTCCTCCGTGATAAACCGCTGCAAGCGCGTGACCGTGCGCTGTAGCGGTGAATTCCGCAAAAAATACTGTTCAATTAGTTGGGAGGCCCGATTTATAAAGTCAAGTATTTTCGTGGTAAATCGCTGCAGCGCACGATCGCGCGCTGTAGCGGTGAATTTCGCAAAAAACACTATTCAATTAGTTGAGCCCCCTTTTAATAATCATAAATATTTCCACAATAAATCGCTGCAGCGCGCGACCGCGCGCTGTAGCGGTGAATTCCGCAAAAAATATTATTCAATTAGTTGAGCCCCCATTTAATAATCATAAATATTTCCGTGATAAACCGCTGCAGCGTGCGACCGTGCACTGTAGCGGTGACTTCAACGAAAAACACTATTCAATTAATTTTCATAAAGTCTAGATATTTCCGCTGTAACCAACTGCGGCGCGCGGTCGCGCGCTGCAGCGGTTTTCCTTTGGTAATTTTAAAAACCTGCAGAAATGCCTTAGAATTCCTTTGAATTCCATTTCTCTGAAAAAGATAGAAAAAATTGATTTTAGGAGCAGCATAAAGATCTTAAATAGATGAATTTTCCCCTTTATTTAGATATAATTTATGGATTCATCACACCCCCACACTTAAATTCTAGCTCGTCCTCGAGTAAGCTCAAAATGATAATTTTTTCTGTATTTGAATGGATGAAAGTCACAATGATGTAAATGAAATAAGTATAAGTGAAAATATGTGCATGGCAAGAAAAAATGAAATGAACAACGTAGCAATCTTAATGTTTTCAATTGAGTCACTAAGATGGTTAAGTCACTAAATCTCCAAATATTTGAATTTTTTAATGCTTAATAATAGGTGATGGGTTCCATACATTTTGGATTTTTAGACAAAAGACATGGTTTAGAGATTCTTAGAGTTGTGTCATATGTGCTCCTTCTTATAAATCACAAAGATGAAAATTTTTTAAAGGAGAAATATTTTTTTTCATCCTTTCTTACTTTGTTCACTTGGGAGAGATATTTTTCATCATCCCATTTTCTATAAATATTTTGTTCTTTTCATCCTTAGGGGGAGACATTTTTCTTCATCCCTAACATCTTTATGATCATGAAGTTCTACGGGAGCCTAGCACACTCCATTTAGAATCCATGCCATATTTTTTTTAAGTTTAAATCCTATGCTTTCCCCCACACCTAGCTCAAGCATTTATTTTTTTTTTATTTTTTTTTTGAAGATTTAGATTTTCCTCCATTCATTCCTCAATCTCACATTTGATTGAGTATAATTCATTTAATCATTTTTTTTGCTAAGCATTATTTAACTTATATCTCATTTGATTTTTATATTTTTGTGATTTTCATTTCTTTTGAAAAATTCAAAAAAAATAAGTCACTTAAAAATAACTCAATAAATGCGAGAATATGAGAATTCATAAATTGCAATCTCAAAATAAAAACAAACTATAATAAAGATAAAAAGAAAAAGTGAAAATGAACAAATACAACCTTGTCAGTTGTTGGGTTGCCCTCCCAACAAGCGCTGGTTTTAGTGTCCCAGCTTGACACAGGAAAGAGCTTATGTGATTCCTTCATCAGGGAGGTCTTGAAGGGTCCACCCTCCCTTTTCTTGAAATACTCCTTCATCTAAGTATAACTTCAGATGATTTCCATTCACCTTGAAAGTGCTACTATTTGAGGCAACTTCGACAGCTCCATGAGGAAAAACTTTAGTGATGGTGAATGGTCCTGTCCAACGTGATTTTAGTTTTCCAGAAAAAAGTCTTAATCTAGAGTTAAAAAACAATACCTTCATTCTTGGTTGGAGGTGCTTAGGTTTAATTAACTTATCATGCCATTTTTTGTTTTTTCTTTATACAACTTGGCATTCTCTTAGGCGTTTAACCTACATTCATCGAGTTCATTTAGTTGCAGCAGTCTCTGTGACCCTGTCTTTTGGTGGTCAAAATTTTAATTTCTTTATTGCCCAAAAGGCACGGTGTTCAAGTTCCACCGGAAGGTGACATGCTTTTCCATAAACGAGCTTATACGGGGACATTCCTAGAGGGGTCTTGAAGACAGTTCTATAAGCCCAAAGGGCATCTTGGAGTTTTGAAGTCCAGTCCTTTTTATTTTGGCTTACAATTTTTTCTAAAATTTGTTTAAGTTCTCTATTGGAGACTTCAACTTGCCCGCTGGTTTGAGGGTGGTAGGGGGTACCCACCTTGTGTCTTACCCCATAGCTTTTTAATATATTCTCTAACTGCCTATTACAGAAGTATTTTCCCCCATTACTGATCAAGAATATGGGTGTTCCAAATCTAGCTAGAACGTGTTCCTTGAGAAATTTGATCATAGTTTTAGCATCATTGTTGACACATGCCACAGCTTCCACCCATTTTGAAACAAATTCAACTGCCACAAGGATATACATATTGGCCTGGGATGAGAGGAAGGGTCCCATGAAGTCAATTCCCCAAACATCGAATAGTTTGATTTCAAAAATCCCATTTAAAGGAAGCTCATCCCTTTTTGTTAAATTCTCGGTTCTTTGGCACTTGTCACAACTTTTGAAAAAATTAGCGGCATCCTTGAATAGATGGGGCCAAGCAAATCCAGATTAAAGCACCTTCGTAGCTATTCGCTCAATTCCATGGTGTCCTCCATAAGGAGATGTGTGGCAATGAAAGAGAATATTCTTGGTGTCAGAGTCAGGAACACATCTCCTTATGAGTTGATCATTGCAACATTTATACAGAAAGGGATGATACCAAAAATACTTTTTTATATCTGCAAAAAATTTCTTTTTTTGTTGGTAACTCATATATTTTGGTATAATTCCTCCTGCAAGGTAGTTTGCAATATCAGCGAACCAGGGAGGATCATTTGTAGCTACCCCATAGAGCTTCTCGTGGGGAAATGATTCACTAATATATGTCGACTTTTCATGATCAATGTGGGTTAATCTGGATAAATGGTCAGCAAGCACATTTCACTCCCCTTCTTATCCCAAAATTCGAGATCAAATTCTTATAAGAGCAACACCTATCGTATCAAACGTGGTTTTGCCTCTTTTTTTTGGAGGAGATACTTAATGGCAGCATGATCCATGTAAACGATAGTCTTAGACCCGATGAGATACGACCTAAATTTAGTAAAAGCAAAAATGACAGCTAAAAGTTCCTTTTCCGTGGTGGCATAATTTCTTTGAGCATCGTCAAGGAGTTTACTAGAATAGTAAATCGAATAGAAGGTTCGCTCTCTTCGTTGCCCTAGAAAATTGCCTACAGCAAGGTCACTCGCATCACACATAATTTCAAAAGGTGAATCCCAGATTGGAGCAGAAATTATTGGAGCAGAGATCAAGGCAGTTTTTAATGTATTGAATTCTTTCAAATAATTGTTATCAAAATTGAACTCAACATCATTTCCAAGCAATCTACAAAGTGGCATACTTATATTTGAAAAATCCTTAATACATCTGCGATAAAAACCAGCATGCCCTAGGAAGCTTCTAATTCCTTTAAAATTGATGGGAGGAGAAAGTTTTTCAATTACTTCTATCTTAGCTTTATCGACCTCTATCCCACTCCTAGAAATTAAATGACTAAGAACGATACCCTCTTCAACCATAAAATGACACTTTTCCCAATTCAAGATCAAGTTTGACTCTTCACATCTTTTTAACACCTTTCCCAAATTAATTAGGCAATGATCAAAAGAGATCCCAACCACAGAAAAATCATCCATAAAAATTTCTAAGAACTCTTTTATCATGACAGAGAAAATAGCCATCATGCAGCATTGAAAAGTAGCTGGAGCATTACACAACCCGAAAGGCATTCTCCTAAAGGTGAAGGTTCCGAAGGGGCAGCTAAATGTTATTTTCTCTTGGTCTTCGGGTGTAATCAGGATTTGATTGTATCCAGAATAACCATCAAGAAAATAGAAATAAGGATTTCCTACTAATCTATCAAGCATTTGGTCAATGAAGGGAAAGGGATAATGGTCTTTTCGAATTGCTTTATTTAATCTCCTATAATCGATGCAAACTCGCCAACTAGTCACAGTCCTAGTGGGGATTAGCTCATGGTTGCTGTTGAGAATAATGGTCATCCCACTCTTTTTGGGAACCACATGTATAGGGCTCACCCAAGGGCTGTCAGAAATGGGAAAAATGATCCCAGCATCTAAGAGCTTGATGATTTCCTTGTTAACTACTTCTTTGATGTTAGGGTTTAATCACTGCTGAGATTCAATTAAAGGCTTAATATTGTCCTCCAATAGGATATGATGCATACACTAAGTTGGGCTAACCCCTTTCAAATTCGCAATACTCCACCCCATTGCACTCTTATGAATTTTTAAAATGTTACATAAAAGATTCTCTTGATGTTTAGTTAACAAAGCAGAGATTATTACAGGAAGTGATTTATCTTCTCCCAGGTATATGTATTTTAAATGTGAGGGAAGAGATTTTAATTCAATTTTAGGAGGGAAAATTATCGAAGGTTGAATCATCTTCCTTTCCTCAATTAATTCTTCAATAAAATCCGTTTTAGTGGAAACTTCGTATTCCTCACTTCTCATCATTCCCTCTTCTCCCACATCTTCCATTCACCCATCTTCTTCTAATAAATTGATCTCCCAACAATCCTCATTTAACTTAGAAGGGTGTTTCATAGAATCATTTACATGGAATTTAATTTTTTTCTCTCCATAATGCAACATCCATTCCCCTTTGTCTACATCAATTAAGGTTCGTCCTGTGGCCATACCTAAAATAATAGGAATCTCTTTATTTTCATCTTCCATGTCCAAGATTATGAAGTCTGTCGGGAAGATGAACTTGTCAACCTTTACATGTATATTTTCCACAATTCCTAAAAGAGATTTTACAGATCTATTGGCAAATTAGAGTACAACAGAGGTAGGTTTTAACTGATCAATTTCTAGTTTCTTGAATATGTAGAAAGGCATCAAATTAACATAAGCGCCAAGATCACAAAGGGCTTTTTGAAAAGATTGGCATCCAATCGTGCATGGGATAGTGCAACTCCTAGGATCCTTCTTTATAGTGGGAATTTTTCTTTAAAGGATTGCACTGTATTCCTCAGTTAATGCCACAATCTCTTTTTCATCCATCTTCCTTCTCTTGGATAAGATGTCTTTCATAAAATTGGCATAACTAAGCATTTGTTCGAGGGCTTCAACGAATGGCATATTGATGTGAAGAGTTTTAAAAGTCTCAAGAAATTTTTGATATTGGACATCGAGTTTCTCCTTAATCATACGCTGAGGATAAGGTATATGAGGGGTTTCCTTAGGTGCGTCTCTATGTTTATCCCTTGCGGCATCCCTTGCCACAATCTCTTATACCCTTATTGTTTCTTCTTTCTCCTTTTTCTCTCTAGATTTAACGATATCTTTGCTATTCTCTTTTCTCACGATCTCATGAGAAACCCTTCCACTTCTTAAGGTGATTACGTTACCTGATTCATTTTCATATTCCCTGATCACCCCGACTAGTGAAGGTTGTTCTAGCTGCTTTATTATATCTTTCATTTTTTGTTCAGTTCTTTTAACCTTCTCCTCTTATCTGAGGAGAGTGTGCTCATGCCTGTTTAGTGTGGCATCAGTTTTATTCATGAATTCAATAGTGGAGTTTCTAAATTCTTTTAGAGAGTTTTTGAATCTTTCTCCATTCCTTCTATGATTCATGATTATATTAACATCTCTCAATTCCCCATCATTCTCCTGTAAAGGGCTAATATAATCACATTCTAGCTTCTTATTAAGTTTGGAAATTTGATTTTGCAGTTCTAAGATTTTCTGTGAGTTTCCTAGTAAATTACACTCTTTTTTATCCTTGGAATCATTCCTTAGAAGTGGCCATTGGTAAGCGTTGTTTGCCATTTCTTCCAAGAGGTCATAGGCTTCCTCTTGGGTTTTTCAACTAATGGATCCCCCGGCGGCTGCATCAATGAGTGTCCTCGTTGGAGCGTTCAAACCATTGTAAAAGATTTACACTTGCATTCAGAGAGGTAACCCATGATGCGGGCAATGTCTAAGACACTCCTTAAATCATTCCCACCCGTCATAAAGAGTCTCACCTTCCATCTGAGTAAAGTTGGTGATCTCAATTCTCAACCGTGCAGTTTTAGCCGGAGGGAAGTATTTGGCTAAGAATTTTATAGCCAAATCATCCCAAGTACGGATAGAATTTCTTGGTAAAGAGCTGAGCCAACTCTTGGCTCTATCTCTCAGTGAGAAAGGAAATAGCCTCAATTTAACTACGTCTTCGGAGACGTCGTTAAACTTGAAGGTATCACATATTTCAAGGAATGTTGAAATATGTAAATTTAGATCTTCAGTGGCTAATCCTCCAAACTGATTGTTTTGTACCATACTCAGTGTAGAGGGTTTGATTTCAAAATTATGGGCCTCTATATTCGGCCTAACAATCGCATGGGGAATGCCCCTAACAGTGGGCAGTGCATAATCTCTCAATGCTTTACCCCTAGGCTCTTCTAAGTTTTCAGTGAAAGTGTCCATCACAACTTGTTGGTTTGATAAGTTTCATTCTTGCCTAGCTTATAAGTTTGTTCATTCTATTTCAGGATCAAACAGATATTCAGTACAGACTCTTTTACTCATACAAGTTTCAATAAAGCTTATCAAGAATGATTTAGCAATAAAGATCAAACATATATATTTTGGAAATGAAAATAAACAAAAGAAATATAAAATGTTAGCTTGATAATTACAATAGAAAATGTAAAACTACTAATATAAAAAAATATCAAATGCTTAAATCGCATGTACTTATAGATTATCTTTAGTTCAAATCAAGAACCAATTCCCGGCAACGGCGCCAAAAACTTGATAGACTGTAAATACACGTCTACACTTGCACATAAGTGTACGCGGTCTGAAGTAATAAGTGGAAAGTGTGACTTTCTGGGAATTTATCGAACCACAGAGAATTGGTTGATTTAGCACTAAAGTATATCTATTCTCACTAATGTTTAAGCTATATTATGTATTGGTTGGTTGGTCTAAAATTAGCACGAATATTCACTAAGTAAATAACAAAATTTAAAGAAAGAGGAGAGTTGGGCCCATCCCACATGCAATGATATAATATTTGTGTAGATTTGTTTCTCAAGCTTTATCATTTAGTTTAATTAAAATCAGGTGCACATTATTGTCCTTTAGTCTAGTCAAAGGCTTACAAGTTCAAATCTCGTGCACAAAATGAACTCACATTCGGTTCTACTTTAGCACAAAGATTCTTGTATGATTCTTGAGATTTAGGTTAATTCATTTTCTCCTTATTTAAGGATAATTTAAATCTCCTTAAATCTTAGGATGTCATAAGCATTGATTTTCCACTACGAGCATCACTTCACATCTCACATAGCTGAGATAAGAGAATCACATATTGGGCTCAATGACTATGTCACTTAGTTCATGAGCACTCAACACTTCATTACTCAATCTCAATTATGTGGAGCTAAGGAGCTCATTTAGTGGGTCTTAGCGTTACTTGCATCAACTCTTAGATTGAGCTTAGGTTGAGGTGCATTGACCTCAAGAATCTTCTCACATGGTTCTAAGCTTCCATGCACTCAAAATCTAGCATCCAACCTAAGGTGAGCTAAGGAGCACAAGACAATTATATCTTGGATTTTTTTAGTTCTTTTCTCATAAACACATCAAGACTAATTTAGATGAAAATTTCTTAGTAAGGCATTAAAATCATAAATACATTACGCTTGAGGGAAAACACTCATACATCAATATTACATCATGCATCATGGGACTTCATCCCAACCCTCCCCAAGGGGAGTTTAGCTACTCATTACACAAGAACATAAGAAAGACACATACATAGATAAAGACCCTTTCATGGTCACTAAAAAGAAAATACAAGATTGAGTTTAGAAGATACTAGGAACGCTCCGTAGAAGTTCTCCAGAATTCTTCTTCTCCTTATAATTATCCTCTCCTTAGGTTGCTAGTGCTGTCTTCTTCCTCTTCTGCCTTTGCAAAAGCTTGCCTTGCCACCCTTGGGGAGTTCTCTCTTCCTTTGGGTCTCCTCCTTACTTAGGGAATTTTTGCTAAAATTGTGAACCCTCCTCTAGTCAAGAGAAGGGGTATTTATAGGAGGGGGGGGCTGCACATTATTGTCCTTTAGTCTAAATTTTGTATGTATATTTTAAAGAAAAATGCTCAAAACTAATTAAGCAATAAAGGAAATTTAAGTAATTATAAACTATGTGATATCCAAAGTTATCTAATATTTTATGATCTACTTAAAAATTAGAGCTAATTGAACTCCTAATTGACTTATAGATATTTATCTTTAAGTCAATTATAAGTAATAGTAGAAGTGAAAATGTTTTGGAAAAATAGTAATTTGATTTATTTTATGAAATGATAAAATTATTTATAATTATATTCATGTAAATGGAACTATTTCTATACTAGTCCCAAATTAATCAAATCTTATAAATTAATGATTAAAGTTTATGAAACTAGTAAGGAAAAGTAATACTAAAGGATTACTAAGCTAAAGGAAGTAGGGCTTACAAAATGAAAGGTTTCCAACCAAATCATTTACTAACTTAGTTAGGATTAATTAATAGGAAATGTCTAAGTATAAGGAAAAGGATAGACTATCATCTACAAGTATTAGTCCATTCTAGGTTGTAGGTTAAATGAGGCCTATAAGTTTATCTTAAGTAAATTAGGAAACTAAGGTTCCTCTAATTTAATCATTAGAGAACTAAAATGGAAGATTAAAGACTAAGGGAGATATGTGCCAATATTCCAATTAAATGATTGGGCACTAGTCTTATTAAGATTACTTAGTGAAATAAGATATACTATTAGTATACTAATCCTTAATTAAATAAATAGTCTAAGATAAGATCTATAAATTAAGGGATTAATACTAAGTTTCATTCTAATCGTGGTATACTAGTCTAATAAGTTCTCTTATTAAACCAAGACATACAATTAGTATTCTACAATAAGGAAAGGTTTATTTATGATTTTGATGGAAAATCACACAAGTTAAGTTCTTAAAATTCATAAGGGTATTCTAAGAATGGAAATTAAATCTAGAATATTCTATGTAATTTTCTCTACTAGATTCATAACATTATAATTACAAAAGAGCTAATGTGATCAACACTAATTAGAATTAATACCTAATTCTAAAGATCTCAAACAATCCATGACTCTGAATCATTACTATAGCAATTCTAATAAGGATGAAAGTAAAATTAATAAATTTCTAAGTATGTCAATCATCTTATTCATGAGATTTAAGTCTCAAACATACAATTGAAAATGTATATGAAGTAACTAGAATGAAATATGTTTGCTATTCTAGAGTTTAAGTACCTAAAATAAGCACGACTAAAAATTATAAAATTAAATACCTAAAATCTCCAATTATTGTTCAAATGAAAAGATATACATAAATATTGAATCCTTATAGCATAAGGAGAAGAATGACACTAACTAGGTCAATTTTGGATAACTTTGAGATTTTAGGATTTGGAGGTCTCCAAATTAGGGCTAACAAGTTATTACAAGATTTAGAAAACCTAAATTTGATTTAATATTCTTATCCTACACATTTTTGTGAATAAAATGGACTATTTGTTCATCAAATTTGGACATCAATTCTTCAAGTTATGGCACATACAAGTTTAGATTAAATTAAAATTAATTAATTAATCTAAAATAATGATTAATAAAAATAATCAGTGAAATTAAAATTAAAAAGCATTTTAATGATCTAAGCATTTTTGTGATCAAATCGCTCTATAAATTTACATAACTTGGTTAAGTAATTTGGAAGATATGAGCAATTTAAGATTTGCATTAATTAATCATAAATAAATGATTACAAATCATATAGAAAAGAAATATAATTCACAACGAATTTGATATAATTAAAATTTGATTGGTGCTGAAATTTAGGGCATGAAAATTTAAATGACAGATTAATGGAAAGACGGCAGTGCAGAAAATTAGAGAACCACCTCGACACGTGGCAGCTCCTGCGGGTGTCACGAGTCGTCGCGGGGACCACAAAGAAAGTAGTCGTGAACCGTGGTCTGATGAACGAGCTAGTCTGGTTTGAGTCGAAGATCCAAACTGTAAGCACAGAGAATCCAAACTGCTTCATTCCTGAAAGGGGGACGAAAGAGGTATTTTAGGGTTTGCCTTTTTGTCCGACTTCGGCAGTTCCCCTGTGCGACAAGCACCTCTGCGCGTAGCCCTCGCCGAGACCGATTCAATTAGCCCTGGATCAAGTCTCGATGATGACTGGATAGGCTACGGGGTCTATCACTATATCTCAAGGATTTGACCTGAGCGCTTCCTACAACCTACTGAGGTCAGCTGATCGATTAAGCTCGATCATGGTCGATCGAGCTCAATCAGACTGTACTAAATGTTCCAGTAGATTAAAAATAGACACATAATCATCAAGAATCAATTACAGCTCAAAATGGAATAATTTGAGATGTGCATCAACGAGGTTTGCCGACTATGGCTCGGCCTTAATGAATCTTAACTCCCTTGCTCTCAACCCGCACCACTTCTCCAGCAATTCAATAGGCAAGGAAAGGAAAAACAAAATGGAAGAGAAAGAAGGGTCCTATAGACTAAGTAGAGGACTAAAACCATGGTGGAAAGGAGGTTGTATGCCATTACAGGCCACGATCATGTGCAGAGAGGATGGCGTGCAGTGGAGCTTATCGTGGCCAATGGATCCCGATCTGGATTTGACGGTCAGATCGATGGAGAGGATCCCAAGCCGTTTGATCCTCATTGACGGCTCTAACTGCGTTGATTTGCTGATTGGTGTTTGGATCACACTGACGAATTTCCGCCTTTTATAAATCGGTCATTTGGAATATTAGTTTAATATATGTTAACTATTTTAAATGCAATATTATATTATTTTAATTATTCTAATTTATTTCTTAAATTTAAATACTCAAACGCACTAAGAAAAATCCCAAATTTTCACCCTTACCTAATTAAGGGGTGAGGAACTCAAAAATAAAATTAGATTTTTTATCGGAGGTCATTTTAATTATCATAATTTTCTAAGTATTTAAATAATATTAAAATAATCAAAAAAATTTGATGACTCCCAAACACTTCCAAAATATCACTCCTAACTAATTTGGGAGTGATGAGTTCAATGGTGGACTCTATTTTTGATTCTGATGTCTAAATAAAATAAGCATTCTCAGAATTATTAAAAATTCAAGAAATATTGGAAAGTCTCAATTGATCTCCAAATTGCATGAAATTTGAGGTGAAGGCTCTTAACATTATTGTAAGAGCATTAGGATTGGAGTCGATTTTGTTACTAAATAATAGGTAACAAAACTAGGGTTATTACACATAATTAGGGTTTAATGTGATTAGTGAGTGATTAGTAAAATTAATCTTATAAATGGAAAATTAACATCACTAAAGTGTTCTACTCTGCTCTAAGAGTCTACAACAACTTAAATTTCTAAATTTAGATGATTAATTATGATAATATTCACTAATGAAGTTTTGGGGTGATTTGGGCTAATTAGTAAATTTAATTACTAAAACTAAAATATTTTTGCAATTTACTACTCTTTAGATTCTCCTAATTAGAATAGTATATTGGATGACCTAATTTGGAGCTTAATTGGCTAAGTTATAGCCAAATAAATTTCTAATGTTTAGGGGTGTAATTAAAGATAGGTCCTAAAAGTCATTAGTTAAAATACACTCCAAACAGCAAAACTAATACTATCAAAACATTATTGACACACTCCTGAGCAAAATGAGATATATATTAGCTATGTTTGGAGTTATGGGTACAAAGTTATGGGTGTTAGAAGTTTCTAGGGTTTAATGATTATTTAAGAAGATCCAAAATATCACTAATAGAAACACTCATGCATATGGAAATTAAACACTACCATAATATTCATTATATTTTCTGATTAAAATAAGATATAATATCAAAGTATTTGGATCACTGGATTAAAAGATATAAGTGTTTGAACATTTTCTATTTAATTTAACTTAATTAATTTCAATAATAATCATGCAGAATTTAAATGATTTATTTTTCTTTAATATGACAGTGGTGGGTCCCACCGGGTTAATCAGCTGCTTAAGCGGGATCCACGATGTCAGCAGATCAGACAGGCGCGGACCCACACCTGACGCGATAGAGACACGTCGCAGCCCCACAGCTGACAAAGTGACACAGAGATGTGGGTCAAGTCCGGCCCGACCTTATCTAAAGCAAGCTTCACCTTCTCGATAGGTCCCAAGGGCAGCTGGTAGGGCATGCACTTTGGGGGCCAATCCGATCTTTCTAGGGGCCGGCTCACTAGGTGTGAGTAAAAGCAGCATCCATTGCTTCATCAAGTGGAACTCTCAGAAATATAAAACTTGGAATGTCTGGACAGGACACCTTAGAAATTGAACAAATAATACAAGATATGTAAAAGTGTAATGCAAATAAAGGACATCCTAGGATTCTAAATGAATTTAAAAAGAATTAAAATGCGCAAGAAAATTATCCATCAGTAAACATGGCAATGGGTAGGGCTTAATAAGACTATCTCAACAGCGATTGAACCAGTAGCAATGGTGGCCTGGAACATCTACATTCCCAAACCCTAAGTAGAGCTAATCGGGAAGAAAGAGGGTGAGTTACTATTGGTCATTGTGGATCTTGATCAAAATTAGTTTGATCGGGTTTGATCGAACTCGATTGTACCAATCCAAGCCTAATATATGATGTGATATAGCAACACAAATTGAATAATTATGAATCTAAAGCAAGGAGTGGGAGATCGGGGTACCTGAATTCCAATGGCTGAAACTTAGCTAGCAGAAGATGAGTTCTGAAAGATCCAGATGAATTCCTAGATTGCGCAAACCAGGTTACGCCTGCAGTAGGGCGTTTAATGGAAGCTAGGATTGCCTCGCGTCTGTGAGGAGGCTACACATAGCTAAACTCTGCTGCATGCGTGACACATGCATGCATCGTGAGGATGACTGGCCACAGGCTGAAACTTAGCTAGCATCGTGAGGACGACAGACCACGGGCCGAAACTTAACTGGCCAGAATTGGCTAAAATGGCCGAAACTTCATTATTTTCATATTTTAAGGTCCCTAGGACCCTAGTGGGACTGAATTATATCAAATTTGAACCTATTTTAGTTGATTTTGAGGATTCCATAAAATTATAAGTGAAAAATCAACTTTGAAAAATTGCTCCTTATGACATGTGTAAGAAACCTCTTATGTGCCTTAAGGATTTTTGTGTCAAATGCTAGATAGTAGAACCCTTGAATGCTTGTATTGAATAGGTATATCTTAATAACCAAATGGCATGAAACCTAAGTATTTTAGATTTGAAATCAAGTGTTAATCCCTTTGTTTTGATTTAGAATTTGGTTAGCTTTAATTACCTTTTTTTCTATGTTATCTTTACATTTATATGCTTTCATGATATTAGGATGTATGCTAGAAAACTCTAAACAATTATTTGGACACCTAATTGTGCGTAATTGATATTAAATTACAATTGAACATAATAATCTTGATAACTTGATCAAGTAGATGATACTTAATCAAAATAAAAAATTTGACATCAATAATATACTAATAATATATTGATTTGTCATTGACCTTTAAATTAACCTTTGGTATTAATGATAGAAAGGTTAGGATTAAATCTTAACTTGTTTTGATTAAGATCTAAACCTTAATCACTTAGTCAATAAACTTGATTGTAAAATAATTCAATTGACATTATTCCAATAATGCATCTAATTTAATATTGATCTTAAACTAATAAATTAGAAGTGCTAAGGTTAATAATGAATCTATGTGATTTAATCATCTAAATCTAAACTTTAAATCTTTGATTTTCTCTTATATAAGATTATTAACATAAGATGGATAATTAAATGGTAATGATTTATGCAATGATCTAACTCTAAATAAGATCTTTGATTTTATCCCATAATTGTAGCATAGAAATTGATAAGATGGATTTTATTCATCTGATCTGATCACTTTAACCTAAAACTAATAAATAAATCCTATATATTAGCTTAAGAGGTAGAAAAGTGAGATCTCAAGGGTCTTGTTATAGGATTATTCTTCAAATTTACTACTCTTTAGGTTTTCTAATCAGAATGGTATATTGGATGACCTAATTTGGAGCTTAATTGGCTAAGTTATATCCAAATAAATTTCTAGTGTTTAGTGGTATAATTAAAGATAGATCCTAAAAGTTATTAGTCAAAATATACTCCAAACAGCAAAACTAATACTATCAAAACATTCTTGACACACTCCTGAGCAAAATGAGATATACTACGAGCTATGGGTACAAAGTTATGGGTGTTGGAAGTTTCTAGGGTTTAATAATTATTTAAGAAGATCCAAAATATCACTAATAAAAACACTCATCCAAATGGAAATTAAACAATACCATAGTATTCCTTGTATTTTTTTGATTAAAACAAGATATAATATCAAAGTATTTGGATCACTAGATTAAAAGATATAAGTGTTTGAACATTTGCTATTTAATTTAAATTAATTAATTTCAATAATAATCATACAGAATTTAAATGATTTATTTTCTTTAATACGACAGCGACGGGTCCCACCGGGTTAATCAGCTGCTTAAGCGGGACCCACGGTGTCAGCGGAACAGATAGGTGCGGAAGATGTAGGATGGGGGGTGATGACATGTAATATAATCAAATCCACCAATTCATTAATGAAATTAACCTTGCATATTTAAGTTACTAGAAGATATGCGAGTCGCTTGTTGAGTATAAAGAGAAGTGTTGTAAGCGTTCACAATTAATGAGAGCTAGGATTAAACGAGCACACTTGTAAGGTAGGAGGAAAGAAAATAAAAATAAATGAAGAAGATCTTACGGGAGCCTTATTACCAAATATGCCGCTTACGATAAAGAAGATTAACTTCTACGAGCAGTCCTTCGTCGCAGATCGAACCTTCTTTTCTTGGAAGTCCTTCTCCAAGAATTGCAAACCACACCTCAAGAAGTCCTTCTCTTAAGAATGAAGTTCACATAACATAAAGAAGCAGAGAGTATTTTTTATATCACTTGCAATGCCATAATACATGTGAGGGTGCCAATTTATAGCCATAAGATACATACCAAATGACCATAAGAACCCTTAACCAACCTCTCATGAAGGACTAAAGTGTCCTTTCCTCTAAAAGACCAAAAACCATATACTTACTCTCTCATGAAGGACTAAAATGTCCTTTCACACAAATGACCAAATGAACCATAAACCAACTCTCTCATGAAGGACGAAAGTGTCCTTTTACAAAAAAAACTCACATGACAATATATGGGCTAGGATGATGGCCCATTTATGGAACAAATACAAAAGCCCATAGGACTTAAAATAGAAAAATAAAATATAGTACCATTAAACTAATTTATGATCTAGCACATCGATGTGATTTCGTTGATGCCCTGCATCAGCACTCCCCAGCTTTGAAGGATTCACCTCTGGTGAATGAAGCTCAATATATTCTTGAAATAAATCTGAATCAAGTTGCTGT
Source organism: Gastrodia elata (assembly GCA_016760335.1). Lineage (NCBI taxonomy): Eukaryota > Viridiplantae > Streptophyta > Magnoliopsida > Asparagales > Orchidaceae > Gastrodia > Gastrodia elata. The sequence goes on from CM028682.1 coordinate 23,446,784, forward strand.
AGTTCTTCATGTGTCAACCAAGAGTCTTCTAAAGGTGAAAGGCCTTTCCATTGAATGAGATATCTTTGAACCCCACCATTAGTACTAGCAATTATTTGATCATCAAGTATCTGGGACGGATGATGAGAACGGAGGCGACGAGTCGGTATTGGCAATGGTAATACTGGTTCTTTGTTTTGTGGTTCCTGCAGGTTAGTAATACAAGTAGAAGCATCCAATATATCGAAAGAAGCATAATCATGGTACAATGTAAGGTCTGCCACATTGAAAACTGGAGATATTCCAGCATCATTTGGAAGATCAACTTCATAAGCATTTTCATTGACTTTCCTTAATATCTTAAAAGGTCCTGCTCACCTAGCATTCAAATTTTTGAATGTTCCTATTGGAAATCTCTCAGATCTCATCCTTATTAGCACCTTGTCACCATCTTAAAATTCAACAAATTTTCTTCGCTTATCTACATTAATTTTATACTTATTGTATGTAATAGTTAATTTATGTTCAATTTCTTGGTGGAGATCATGCATGCTTTGAGCAAATGATGATGCAAACTCACTAGATCTATATGTTATGGGAAGATCAATTAAGTCGATTGGTTTTCGTGGTTCATAACCAGTTACAATTTGAAAAGGACTTTTACCAGTAGATCTATTAATTGAACTATTATAAGCAAACTCAGCAATGGGTAATATAAGATCCCAGCTAGCAGAAAGGTTTGAGATTAAGCATCTAAGCAGATCTCCTAAGCTTCTATTTACCACTTCTATTTGACCATCTGTCTGTGGATGATATGCTGTCGAAAAATGAAGTTTTGTGCCTAGTTTCTTCCAAAGAGTCTTCCAAAAATAACTCATAAAGCGTACATCTCGATCAGACACAATTGTTTTAGGTAAACCATGTAACTTGACTACTTCACAAAAAAATAATGTCGCAACATGAGATGCATCGAAAGTTTTATAGCATGGAAAAAAGTGTGCCATCTTAGAAAATCGATCAACGACTACAAGAATATAGTCGTAGTGTCGTGTTGTGCGAGGTAATCATAGTATAAAATCCTTACTTATGTCTTCCCAAGGTTTATGAGGAATAGGAAGAGGAGTATAGAGTCCAGAATTATTCTGCTTTCCCTTTGCAAGTTGGCATACACGACATCGAGAAACTATACGAGCAACATCTCTCTTTAGACTAAGCCAATAAAATTGATCTTGAATCATTGCAACAGTTTTGTCACGCCCAAAATGTCCTGCAATCCCTCCTGCATGTAGCTCGTCAATGAGAAAAATATGAAGAGATGAATCAGGAATGCAAAGACGAGTGCCATAAAAAAGATATCCATCTTGAAATTGGTAATTTGAATCAATAACTCGCCCCTTTTCAGATAATGAAGAATAAATTTGACTAAAATCTTTGCAAGTAGAGTAATCAGAAATCATTTTATCAAACCCAGTTACTTTTACTTTCATTGTATGTAAAAGGAGAAACATGCGACTCAAAGCATTTGCGACTTTATTCTCAATACCGGCCTTATGCTTTAAAATAAAAGTGTATTCTTGTAAATATTGAACCCATTTAGCATGACAAGCACTTAACTTTTTTTGAGAGTTTAAGTATTTAAGGGCTTCATGATCAAAGTAGAGAACAAATTCATGAGATAAAAGATAATGTCGCCAGTACCGTAGAGTTTGAACGACTGCATAAAACTCACGATCATACGTGGAATATTTTTGGCGGGCATCATTTAACTTCTCACTGAAAAATGCTATCGGATGGCCTTCTTGTTTAAGCACCCCACCTATTCCTACCCCAGAAGCATCACATGAAACTTCAAAAACTTTATCAAAGTCTGGCAACTTCAATATTGGTGGACTAGTGAGACGCTCTTTTATTTCAGTAAAAGCCTTAGTTGGTGCAGGAGTCTATTTAAAATTACCTTTTTTTAGGCATTGTGTGATAAGTGCCATGATGGTACTAAATCCACGAATAAACCTTCCATAAAATGTGGCCAACCCATGAAAACTCCTAACATCATGAATGGATCTTGGTGTAGGCCATTCTTTAATTACTTTTATCTTTTCAGGATCAGCTGAGACTCCATGGTTTGAAACAACAAATCCTAAAAATATGACAGATGAAGTCATGAAAGAGCATTTCTTCATATGAATATAAATTTTTCTCGATGAAGTGTTTCAAATACTTTTCTTAAATGACTTAGATGTTCTTCTTGGGTCTTGCTAAATATTAAAATATCATCAGAATACACAACTAAAAAGACCCCAATATAAGGTTGAAGTATATGTGTCATGATGCACATAAATGTACTAGGAGTATTAGTTAAACCAAAAGGCATAACTAACCATTCATAAAGGCCATTTTGTGTTTTAAAAGCAGTCTTCCATTCATCACCATCATGCACTCTAATTTGATGATATCCACTTCGAAGATCAATCTTTGAAGATATTACAGATCCAGTCATCATATCAAGCATGTCATCCAACCTTGGAATAGAAAATTGATACTTAATGGTGATCTTATTAATTGCCCTACTATCAATACACATGCGCCAAGTTCCATCTTTCTTAGGTGTAAGAAGTGCTGGAACAGCACAAGGGGACAAGCTCTCACGAATGAATCCTTTGTGTAATAAATCATCAACTTGGCGCTTAAGTTCAGCATGCTCAACTGGATTCATTCGTTAGTGTGGCAAGTTGGGTAAGGTAGATCTAGGTACCAAATCGATAGCATGTTGTATGTTTCTCAATGGGGCTAGTTCACTAGGAAGTTCTTCATGACATAAGTCGTGAAATTCAGTAAAGAGTTGAGTGACTTCATAGGATTGGGTTCAATTTTCATTCCCTTTTAAAGATTCCATAACAATAAGAGCATAGACAATATTATTTTCACTAGAATGCTCAAACTCTTGCTTACTAATTATAGTTAAAGGTCGCTTCTCTATTGGTGAAGAAGAGTCTCTTGGATTCTCAATCAAAAGTTCCTTTGGCTTTGCCGGGTTTAAGATAATTTTCTTTCCACCAAACATAAAGAAGTAAGTATTAGCCCGTCCAAAGCGAGTAACGTCTAAGTCATATAGCCAAGGTCTCCCTAAAAGTACATGTGCAACATCCATAAGGAGAACATCACACCAAATGCGATCAAAATAGGTTGCTAAGTTAAGGGGAACAAGACATCTTTGGGTAATAGAGATACTAGTCTTATCTACCCATGCAACCTTATATGGTTGTGGATGAGGCTCTGAGCTTAGTTTCATTCTTACTAATGCACTAGCTGAGACCACATTCATGTAGCTACCACTATCAATTATAAGTTTACAAGACTTATCTCCACTTTTAAAGTAAGTGTGAAAGATATTTGTTTGTTTCCAATCTGTAGTGGTTTGGGGGGTAGTTAAGACACAATGAACTACTATTAAATGTGGATTAATTAAAGCTTCATCAGCATCACTAACATCTTCACATGGATCACACTCAACATCATTATCTTGTTGATCATCTTATACTTCTGGATCGATGGAATCTACATTAAGATTTATATGTAGACAATTATTTGCATAATGTCCCGTCTTTCCATAAGTAAAGCATATGATGTTTGATTTAGCATTTGAATTTCCAGATATGGGTTTTACTCTTTGATCATTTAGTACTTTAGGAACAGATGGTGGTGGTTTGTTTGGCTTAAGAGGTGCACCTTGCACATTGTTAAATTTGCGTTGAGAAATTAGCCTTAAGTATTATTCTATTTGGAGGGCTCTTTGAAATGCTTCTTTAAGTGTATACACCTCTCGAGTCAACATCTCTCGACGAATGTCAGGTCTTAACCCAGCTCGAAACCTAGCTATAGTTGCTCTAGAATCTTCAATAATATCACAGCGAATTAATAACTCATCAAGGTGAGTCATATAATCTGCAATACTTATAGATCCTTGCCTAAGAGTTATGAGTTCATCTAAAAGTTGGTCTTGAAATGTTGAAGGAAGATATTTTTGCTTGAGCATCTCTTTCATTTCTTCCCAAGATCTTACAAATAATTGGCTTGATTGTTGTTATTATCGTTCTAGATTTACCCAGTAAGTTTTAGCATGACCAACAAGTTTCATACTAGCAAATCTAATCTGACGATTTCCAGACATTACCATCCAATCAAAATACTGATCCATTTCTACAAGCCAATCATAAAAAATTTTAGGATCAAGACGCCCATCAAAGGACAGAGGGTCTACTCTAACCTTTCTCGTAATGTCTATATCTTGGTCATGTTCAGTGCGCCTTGTGGTGGCATAAAGTTGATCATAACCTCAATAAAGTTCCTCAAATCGTAGATGATTTTGGTTTTGTTTAAAACCTCCTAGTCGACCCAAAGGTGCATTAGCTCTACGAAGAGTTTGAAATGGAACTTCTTCTGCCTCAGGATATTCAAATGTAGAAATGTCCTATTTCTTTGTATTCTAAATGTAAGTGGAGAAGAATTTGTGTGCGGGTCATAAGGTGTATTTCACTCACTATTTTCTGGTGGGGCATCTGGTGTCGGGTTAGGTTCCTGAATTGCATTGTTGTTATTTTTATTTTCTAGGACCTCCAATTTTCCTCTGAACTCTCTACAAGATTATTGATAAAGAAAAGTTAAATCATCGAACTGCTGTTGCATATTAAGAATAATATTCTCACATCTATGACCGAGCATTTGATTTTGATATGAGTGACCACTGCGAGTAGTCATAGCTATCTGAGTATATGATGAAATAATCAGCTACGAAATTGTAAATCTCTTGTCGATTACCCAGAAACTAGATTTATAATGATAAATATAAAAAAAAAAAAATTTAATAATTTTAATGAGGCACATGTGATTAAATTAAAAGTAAGAATTTTTTTTTTGTTATTATTATTATCTTTTTTTTTGTTTCTTTATTATTATTATTTTTTTTTTGGTGGCTAAGGATGATATAAATTATAATCCTACTAAATTTTAATTAAACTAACGAATCTTTAATATTTATTAAAATAAAAATTATTATGAATTAATATAGAAATGTATAACTATATATGAGGATAAATTCTCTAATATTAATCTGATGTAGGATAGGGGGTAATGACATGTAATATAATCAAATCCACCAATTAATTAACGAAATTAACCTTGCATATTTAAGTTATTAGAAGATATGTGAGTCGCTTGTTGAAGAGAAGTATTGTAAGCGTTCCCAAGTAATGAGAGCTAAGATAAACGAGCACACTTATAAGGTAAGAGAAAATAAAATAAAAATAAATGAAGAAGATCTTACGGGAGCCTTATTACTAAATATGCCGCTTACGATAAAGAAGATTAACTTCTACGAGCAGTCCTTCGCCGCAAATTGAACCTTCTTTTCTTGGAAGTCCTTCTCCAAGAATTGCAAACCACACCTCAAGAAGTCCTTCTCTTAAGAATGAAGCTCACATAATATAAAGAAGAAGAGAGTATTTTTTATATCACTTGCAATGCCATAATACATGTGAGGGTGGCCAATTTATAGCCATAAAATACATATCAAATAACCATAAGAACCCTTAACCAACCTCTCATGAAGGACTAAAGTGTCATTTTCTCTAAAAGACCAAAAATCTTATACTTACTCTCTCATGAAGGACTAAAATGTCCTTTCACACAAATGACCAAATAAATCATAAACCAACTCTCTCATGAAGGACCAAAGTGTCCTTTTACAAAAAAAACTCACATGACAATATATGGGCTAGGATGAAGGCCCATTTATGGAACAAATACAAAAGCCCATAGGACTCAAAATAGAAAAATAAAACATAGTACCATTAAACTAATTTATGATCTGGCACGTCGATGATGATTTCGTTGATGCCCTGCATCACGGACCCACACCTGATGCGATAGAGACACATTGTGGGCCCCACAGCTGACAACGTGACACAGAGACACGGGTTGGGTCCGGCCCGACCCTACCCAAAGCAAGCTTCACCTTCCCGATAGGTCCCGAGGGCAGCTGGCTAGGGCATGCACTTTGGGGGCCAATCCGACCTTTCTAGAGGCCGGCTCACTAAGTGCGAGTAAAAGCAACATCCATTGCTTCATCAAGTGGAACTCTCAGAAATATAAAACTTGGAATGTCTGGACAGGACACCTTAGGAATGAACGAACAATACAAGATATGTAAAATTGTAATGCAAATAAAGGACATCCTAGGAATCTGAATGAATTTAAAAAGAATTAAAATATGCAAGTAAATTATCCATCAGTAAACATGGCCATGGGTAGGGCTTAATGAGACCATCTCAACAGCGACTGAACCAGTGGCAGTGGTGGCCTGGATCATCTACATTCATAAACCCTAAGTAAAGCTAATCATGAAGAAAGAGTATGGGTTAATATTGGTCATTGTGGATCTCGATCAAAATTAGTTTGATCGGGTTTGATTGAACCTGATTGTACCAATCAAAGCCTAATACATTAAGAGATATAGCAATACAAATTGAATAATCATGAATCTAAAGCAAGGAGTGGGAGATCGGGGTACCTGAATTTCAATGGCTGAAACTTAGCTAGCAGAAGACAAGTTCCTGAAAGATCCAGATGGATTCCTAGATTGCGCAAACTAGGTTACGCCTGCGGTAGGGAGTTTAATGGAAGCTCGGATTGCCTCGCATTTGCGAGGCGGCTACACACGGCTAAACTCAACTGCATGCGCGACACATGCATGCATCGTGAGGACGACGGGCCACGGGCCAAAACTTAGCTAGCATATTTCCTAATTTTTTTCTATATATATATATATATATATATATATATATATATATATATATATATATACATATATTTCTTAATTTTTATAACTTTTATTTCTATTTTTTTCATTTTTTTTATATATGTATATATGTTCTAATTTCTATAACTTTCATTTTTGTCATTTTTTTTATATATATATACATATATTTCCTAATTTCTTTAACTTTAATTTCTGTCATTTTTTTTATATATGTAAAGATTTCCTAATTTCTACAACTTTCATTTTTGTTATTTTTTTTTTCTATATTTATATATATATATATATATTTCTTTATTTTTGCAACTTTTATTTCTGTCTTTTTCTTTTTTTATATATATATATATATTTTCTAATTTCTACAACTTTCATTTCTGTCATTTTTCTTTTTTTATATATATATGCATATATTTCCTAATTTTTTCAACTTTAATTTCTATCATTTTTTTTTATATATAAATATTTTTTAATTTCTACAACTTTCATTTCTGACATTTTCTTTTTTTCTATATATGTATATATTAATTAATTTCTGCAATTTTCATTTTTGTTATTTTCTTTTTTCTATATATGTATATATTTCCTAATTTTTACAACTTTCATTTTTGTCTTGTACTTTTTTTTCTTTATATATATATATTTTTTAATTTCTACAACTTTTATTTTTGTCATTTTTTTTTTAATATATGTATTTTTATTAAAATAAAATGAAGAATATATTATTTTCATTTAATTGTTTCATTTATAGTATTTGCATCATTATTAAGCTTTGACCTACTTTGATATATTTATATGAGATTTTGTATTTATAACTTGAAATAAATAATCAGAAATCATTATCATGGGTTCATTCAGGTTGATTTCAGATTCGTACAGACAATACATTAGGCTAGGACAGCTTGATAGTTGGAGAAGTAAAGAGATTGCACATAATCTATGATGGGGAATGTGTAGTTAGTTAGGAACTCACATCTCAGATAATTAGTAAGATATATATAACTCTTCGATTATTCTGTAACTTCATCCAATAAAATAAATATTATATATTGCTATATTTTCTTTCAGAATGAGCAGATATTTTAAATATGTATATTGCATTCATAATTATAAGCATACCATACTTAAATATCACATTTTATTTGTATATACTTCTCATGCAGAATTATGTCGCTTAAATACAAATTTTGATATTCTATAAACCTTACCCAAGCCTTTGTGTCTAATTAAATATTTTCCTTTTTTTTTAATTTTTTGGTTCACCCTATCATATGCACACACACACACACACACACAAATATATATATATATATATATATATGATAGTTTAGAAAAAGTCTCTGAATTAAGCCTTTGAGGAAGAGCTATACATGATTAAGTAACTTATATATTGATTTTCTTAAAATTTTAAATTTTTACTTAGTGCGTAATAGATTTTATAAAATAATTATTATTTTGTAATGAATATATTTCTTTTACTATTCTAGTATTTCTTAATATTGCAATGAATATGGAAGTGTGTATTTTATATGTCTCTAAATGCAATATTATACTAAACCTCGATATGATCTTAGGGAGTGAGCACCTAACGTTAGATAAGCTAAGCTGATCCAATGGGTCGCCACACGCGCTATGACGCTAGCCAACCCGAGACCTGGGCGCTATGGCATGCTGTACTGCCCCCTAGCCGAAGCCAAGCATGACGGCGCGCTATGGCGCTAGGCAACTCGAGACTTGGGCACTACGATGCACGTAGTACCCCATGACCGAGAGCCATGCACTACGGTGCTTTGTGATGCCAGTCAACCTGAGACTCGGGCGGTGCAGCGCTCGCTACAATGCTATAATTCTTGAGACTCGGGTGCTTCGGTGTGCTGCATCACTTTGAGGCATTGCGGAGTGCTACAATGTCATATTTTCCGAAATGTGGGTGCTGCGGTGTGCTGTGGCGGTCCCTGGCCGAGAACCAGGCGCTACGGCGCGCGGTAGCGCTCGATGGTAATTTTTCCTGGGAGAAAAATGGAATGTGTCCCCATTCACACTCAAATACTCTCGAAAGGCCTTTCCATTGATATATGGCACCACTCATAAAATGCTATGGATTGAGAGTATTTGAGCTCGAAATGAGGCCTTTACGTGTTTTGCACGGGCAAAAACACCGTCTGGCGCTGTAGCGCACGAGTTGCAGAAACTGATCCGCTGCTGCGTGCCGCAGCAGGCTGCAGCATCATTTCGGGAAAAATCATATAAAATCAATTAATAAACTAATTGAATATTAAACCGCAAATAGATCGCTGCAGTGCGTCATAGCGCGTTGTAGCGTCATTTTAGAAAAATTATATGAATTCAGAAAAATAAATTAATTGACCAGTGTCTTCGTGAGTTAGTCCGCTATAGCCGCTACTGTGCGCCATAGCGCGCCGTAGCGACCGCCTTTCGAAAAATTAAACCCCAAGAACCATCGTAGCGCGCCGTAGCACCAAAAGCATTATGCGCGCTACAGCGCGCTAGCGCGCCAAAAGCGCCACAATGCGCTCCAGCCCCAAAAGCGTTGTCGCGTGCTCTAGCGCGCCCCAGTGCGCCATAGCACCCAGAAACCTTAAACCTGTCCAGAATTGACTGAAATGGCCGAAACTTCACTGTTTTCGCATCTTAAGGTCCCTATAACCCTAGTTGGATTGAATTGTATCAAATTGAACATATTTTAGTTAATTTTGAGGATTCCATAAAATTATAAGTGAAAAATCAACTTTGAAAAATTGCCCTTATGACATGTGCAAAAAACCTCTTATGTGCCTTAAGGATTTTTGTGCCAAATGCTAGATAGTAGAACCCTTGAGTGCTTGTATTGAATAGGTATATCTTAATAACCAAATGACATGAAATCTAAGTCTTTTAGATTTGTAATCAAGTGCTAATCTTTTTGTTTTTATTTAGAATTTGGTTAGCTTTAATTACCTTTTTTTTCTATATCATCTTTATATTTATATGCTTTCATAATATTAGGATGCATGTTAAAAAACTCTAAGCAATTATTTGGACACCTAATTATGTATAATTGATATTAAACTATAATTAAACATAAGAATTTTGATAACTTGATTAAATAGATGATACTTAATCAAAATTAAAAATTTAACATCAATAATATACTAATAATATATTTATTTATCATTAACCTTTAAATTAACATTTGGTCTTAAAGGTAGAAAGGCTAGGGTTAAACCCTAACTTGTCATGATTAAGATCTAAACCTTAATCACTTAGTCAATTAACTTGATTATAAGATAATTTAATTGACATTATTCTAATAATACATCTAATTTAGTATTGATCTTAAACTATTAAATTAGAAGTGCTAAGGTTAATAATGAATCTGTGTGATTTAATCATCTGAATCTAATCTTTAAATATTTGATTTTCTTTTATATAAGATTATTAACATAAGATGGATAATGAAATAGTAATAATTTATGCAATGATCTAACTCTAAATAAGATCTCTGACTTCATCCCATGATTGTAGCATAGAAATTGATAAGATGGATTTTATTCATCTGATCTGATCATTTTTACCCAAAACTAATAAATAAACCCTGAATGTTAGCTTAAGAGATAGAAAAGTGAGATCTCAAGGGTCTTGCTATAGAATCGTTCTTGAAATATTTAAAAACTTTAATTATTGATACATTGAGATAGGAAGAACTTTTGAAAACTTACTGACGTAGGAATCACCTAAAGTAGTTAGAATGGAACTTACTCCTTGCGGTAGAAATCAACATTGAGTGATCATTTGATCACATCCTTGGAGCCTTGTGTAGGACACACCTATTTAGAGTAAGGATTAATAGCTTTGATAAATCCTTATTGATTAAATAGAATCTTCTGAACCCAGATTATTGGTTGGGTATAGTAGGGTATACCCATAGTACTAGATTATTTCCATAATATTCGGTATTGGTTGATTCACCAATGCGAACTTATGACCAGGTGCTATCCCGAAGGATTAGACGAATACAGTCCCATTAGAGTAAATCTTCCAAGACTAAGAGTGTTACAATTAGTGAACAAGATCCTTAGTTTGAGATATAAACTGTGACCGGGTTCTGCCTTCTATTGTAGTGCGCTTTGATAAGTACAGTTTAAGCAAACTAAGTATTTTAAGTCACTTTCGTAGACCACTAAGTATGCATGTAATTAGGTCATTTAATGGCTTAACTTGATATATAAACTGTGACCGGGTTCTGCCTCCTATCGTAATACACTTCGATAAGTGCAGTTTTAAACAAGCTAAGGATTAAATCCACCTCTCTTGGAAACATACGACTATGTATATACAACTTTTCCAGCTAATGATTTTAAGTAAACTCTCAACTTTAACCAATTATCGAACTAGAACCTAAGAGCCAAAATTATTTTAGTAGGATTCTACACAATGAAGACATTAAATTCATTATCGAATTTCAAAGTATTTTCAGGATTTTGGGATTTATCTCATGTAGCTAGAAGCATGAGCATGAGCATAAGCACGATGTGTGAATATCATAATGATGTATGAGTATCAGTGATGATTTATGAATTACAGAATATTGCATACATTGACAGGGAATTTCAGGATGCTTCGGCATCATAGTAAATGGTATTCCCAATTGGATATATGTATACATTGGACCATACCACTCATAACAGTTCAGTGATATTTTGGTTGCATATCAATAGCATACAATGTTGTGGCATATATAGATGCACCATTTTAGTGATATACAGCATAGTTTTACAGATTATTACTCAGTTTCCGATCCATTACAGTTTTTGGTTTACTTTTAGTATTCAGTTTATAGTTCAGTTTTACTTTACTTTAATTCAGTTTTCTATAGTTTTATACTTTTAGTTATCTTTACAGTATTACTGCAGATTTAATTACATTATGTAAATATTAAATGAATAACTATAACTATTTAGACTAGTTTCAATGTGTTAGACTTATTATCTAACACGGGGTACTTTTGGGGTCCAAAAATTTGCTAGATCTTGAGCATTATATTGAGCCAAGTCAGGAGGACACTCAGGAGATTCAGGAGCAGCCATGTAGCGCCCCATCCTGTCGCCGCGCGCAAAAGACAAGAGATATGTGTACATCCTGCAGCGGAGCGGTGCGCTACTCTGGAGGACGGGTATACAAGCCAAAACCCATCTTCCCGGATAGGCAGGCATAAGACTGAGCCATGCTGAAGGCTGCTAACTCAATCTTAAGAGTAGGATCGAGAGCCAATACTTAAGATAAGAGTAGAGTACTAACCTTAAGTATTAGACTAACACGTACATTGGATTTTAAGAACGAGTGAGGATCTAATATATGTCATCAATGTATCAGTATTTCCAGTATACTGGTCACATCATAATACTAAGTATAGTATTATAACAGAGTGTGAAAGCTAAAAGTAATATATCCAGAATACAATCATCACAAGCAGTAATAAACATTCATCTCAGAAAAAGAAAGTAAAAGATACATCCAGAATTTATTACAGACTGTTTTAAATGCAGAAATATATAAAGTCTACTATAGTACTGAAATAAAGCTGAAAATAAAGGTAGATGCTCGATCAACTAAGACTCCACGTACTCCTCCTATATCTCCTGTGTGTCCTCCTGCCCAGTCTCTACAAGCTGCTCGGGATCTAGCAAATTGCCGGATCCCAAAAGTACCCCATCCTAGACAAGAAGTCTAACACATCGAAACTAACTATACAGTAATAAAGCTAACTACATGCAACAAGTAAAGTAAGGTACAGCTGCAGGAAAGATTGGGGAAATGAACTAAGCAAGGAAAAATTGAAACAACTGAGTAAGTAAGACAATAAATGCTAAATAAGTAAAACTGTCACACAAAAGAGAACTAAAAGTAAGGGAAACATCGAACATTCATAAATCAAGATGAAAGAAAGGTCAAATGCTGTACTGTATGTCACTGGAAAGATGCACCAAAATATGCCACATCACATATGTCACGGATATGTCACTGAACTATCACTAAAAGACTATGAGTTATACGGTCCAATGTAAACATACACCCGGTTGGAAATACAGTATGGTGACACAAATGCACCCCTAAATTCCCCAGTATGTGTATGTAACATTTCATAACCCATATTTAATCACTGATACTCATACATTATTGTTGAAATAATACTTCAAGTTCATGCTCATGCTTATGCCCATGCTCCTATTCTATATGAGTAAAAAAACCTAGAAAGCCATGAAAACTAGGAATGCAGATGATGAATTCTAAGTCTCCACTATGCAGAATCCTGCTAAAAGGATTCTGACTCCTAGCTTCTAGAATGATAATTAGTTAGAGTTGCAAAACTACTTTAAAGATTATTAGGTAGAATGATGGTATACATATACTTAGTGTCTTTGCAAGGAAGGTAATCCTCATCACTTAGTTTGATTAGGCCACCTTAATAAAGCGGTCTTCGATAAGAGGCATCACATGTTGGCGATTTGTATCTCAAGCTAAGTTATTAAGATGCCCTACTCACAATTACACTTAGTGTCTCAAAGAAGGTATCTTCAAGTACTTAGTTTATCGGAGCCACGCCTGTTGAAGCGGTCTTCGCCAAGAGGCATTGCCCGTTGGCAATTTGTATTTTAATCAAACTAAAGAATGAGTACCCATTTAATACACTCTTAGGTTTAAGTGATTTATTCTAATGGGACTGTATTCGTCTAATCCCGCAGGATAGCACCTGCTCATAAGCCCCTATTAGATTGAATCAACCAACCCTGAATACTACTGAAGAATCAGTAGTATGCCACCCAATGATCAAAGTTCAATCAAGTCTACTTAATAAAGTAAGGAATGATCAAGACTATAAAGGCCTATGCTAAATAGAGGATCCCTACACAAGGTTCCACAAAGTGGTGATCAAAGATCACTTAACATGGACTCTACCACAAGGAGAAGTATCATTCTAATATCTTAAGGGATTCCTACCATGAGGGGTTAAGATCAATTTCTAAGGTTATGGGATCTTCTAAGCTTCTACCTCAATGAGTCATACAAGGTCTCCTACCTCAAAGTATATGAATTTAGGTCTTTTAATATTTCAGGACGATCTTATGAAGAGATGCTTAAGACTCCTCATTCTAACTTCTAATATTAATATATTGGGTTCTATTTCATAATTCAGTTTAGAATGATCAGATCAGATGATCAAGTCACCTGATCACAACCTAATCTAAGATTATGTGATTTAAATCAGAAGATGTTATTAAGATTTTAGATCAATTATCTAATCAATATGATTTTAGTAACCTCTCATGCTAATCCTCTTACTTAGGAGAAAATCAAGGATCTTAAGGTCTTGATTCAGATTAGGAAATCACATAGAGTTATTGTCAACCTTATCATGTCTAAGTTGAATGTTTAGAGTCAATATCAAATCAGATGCATTATTGGAAAAATGCCAAATTCATTGTCTTATAATCAAATCAATTAAGTCAAGTTTTTAAGGATTTGGATCTTTCTTAAGTAGATTAGGGTTTGATCCCTTCTCATGCCTTAAGTAAAATTAAGTGGGTGTTTAACGATCAATGTCAAATTAGTGGATTATTCATGTATTATTGTTGGCAACCTCAGCCCTAGATCAAGTCTTAAAAGCTTGATCCAAGTCTTAAGATTTCTTAAGTTAATTACGGAGGTTAAGATCTCCAATTTTTGTTTTGTCCAAATTATACATTATCGACTAATATCTAAAGTTTCCAATAAATTTATTCTACTGTTATGAAGCATAAAAATAGAAAAGTTTATAAAAACAAAAAGTAATTAGTGCTAATTAAACCCTAAATCCATTCAAATGGATTAGCACTTAATTACTAATCCAGCCATTAAAACTAGTTTCAATTTGGCACACCAATTCTACTTAATAGGTTAATTAGTTATAGCCTAAGTTTGCTAAAATCCAGTGATGCTGGATCCTCACACCGATCGAACGAGCTCGATAGGATCTATCCAACGGTGGGTGAGATGTCGACAGAGGTGGCCTACTTAGCTAGCATGAGAGAACCCTAGGTTTCTAGGTGTAACAACCCTAGGCTGTTACACTACTAATATATAGTCTGAGTAATCATCTATTTTGATCCCATTGCTTTTAGAACATCAAATGAAACCTATCCTGAAAAATTGAAGTCCATTGGACTTCTCTAAGGCCAAAATAATATTTTGATCAGTCTAGATGCTCTAGTCTAGACCCAAAATATTATGATCTCAAAATTAAATTTTGATTGCATTTTTGAATTCCTCATCCCCAAATTAGCTAAGGATGAAAATTTGGTGCAATTTGGACATCATTTAGGCCATAATTCACATTTAATTAAAATAGTCTAATTGCATAAAGGGGTTCTAACAAATTGATTTTGCAAATATACCCTTATACCCGATTAAATGGCCGGGATTCGCTGTGCGGACCTCGGGTGATCCACTGCGGATCCCGGGTTGCGTGACAGTGGTATCCAGCAAATCAAGCCGTCGCGCCTTTTCAATCAATGGTCGAGATGTAATCCCACGGAACCACGAATCGACCATTGGATCTACCCGACCGATCCTATGGCCTGGATCTCTCCCGCATTCGACCATTAGGATCCGAGCAATCCGAGCCATTCCACCATCTGATTGATAGATTAGACGACATCCGAAGGTCTCACTACTATGGACCTTCGTCTTCCTCTCGCTCATGCACCCGGCAAGGAGAATCCGCCTCCAGCTCAGTAGGGCTGTTAGGAACCTCCCAAGAATGGTTAGAGACCCCATTAGGGCTTCATGATCCGGCCAAGCTCAAAATAGAATTTCGAGAGCTCGGCCATGGCCCGACCTCTCGGATCCTCCCCAGCCCGAGCTAATGACTCTGGAAGCTTCCCCATTCCATGCTGAGGCTATAAATAGCCTCAGTAATCCACCATATGATCATTTGCTGATCAATTAAGTCCTCTTCCCCTCGTCTGCCATTGCTGTCTGCCCGAGCTTGCATAGGCGATCCAGGAGCTCCCGAACTGTTGATAGTAGGCTCTCTTGGTGTTCAGGACCCTTTGAAGTGTTTGGAAGCTCAACCAAGGCCAGTCGAAGTCCCAGTCGACTGTCCCGAGCTTCCCCATCGAACTAGGTACCCCAGCTTACTGGTTTCGAGCCAATGAGGCTCGAACCTTCTTCCATTTGATTCGTATTCTTGCGTATTGACATTTCGAACATAATGTGATCGTAGCTAGGACCTAAGCTAGCCCCGATCCATCGATTTGATTGATCTGGCTAAGTCCTTTAAGGACACCTCGGTCGAGTAAGGACCCGGCGATTTGGCCCACCTCAGGTCCTCAGACTAGAGGGCTTCGATCTGTCTCACCTTCCTGAAGGTGTAGGGATCGGTCCCTGGGTCTGGCAAGGTCTCTGAGGGGAGAATTGCCTCCCCACAGTAGCTCTGAGGCAAATCCTCTCAGGTGAGTAAGGTCCGGGCTAGCCCGACCACCTCACAAGGGGCTAAGGGGTTCAATCAAAGCGTCTTGGCCCACTGATGGTGTAAGGATTTATTAGGGGTAACGGCGTGGCCGCAATGCTCAAAATTTCGTCGCGGAAGCCAACCCTAATTCCCTGGGCATCAGGCAAGAAAGGTTGGGGACAACGACACTGTGCGGGTCGGGTCAGCCCACGATCCGCGCTGCGTGATAGTGCCGGGTGTCTCGGGCCCCGGTCGACCTGCGCGGTTCAACTAATGGGCCGAGCTCATTTATATTAAATCTGATTAATTGGATTTATTTTCCTTAAGGAAAATAACCCAATTAATCTAATCATAGGAAATATAATCAGAAAAATACAGAATATATTAATTGAATAACTTTTAATCCACTAGTCTAAATCTTTGGATATCATATATGAAAATGATCATAAAATCATTAAGAATCTGAATATAAAATAAAATTACATATCTGATGGTTAGATTTTAAATTATTGCTTAATTATTGTAGATCTTAATTAGGGAGAATTAGCAATTATACTTAACTAAATTGCATGCTTAGGGTGCCATTAGCTTACTTATGATGAGTAGAATGCATGTGTTAAGTAAATTATTTTTCTGATTGCTGTATTTCAAATTAGTGCTTAATTTTATTAAATTATGATTAGTGAATATTAGGGTTTGTAATCACTGGATCTTATCAAACTTAGTCTCTGATTGATTGTATGGTAATGTAGAACTTGTAAGCCAAGTTATATATAATTCTGATTGTTGGATTTAAGCTTATGTGCTAATCCCTTTAAGATTGAATTAGGGTTCGATTGGCACTAAGTGTTCTCTATTTTCTGAAACTTTCTTATTAATTTGATGCATAATAGTAAGCTATATGTATTGAAATCATATATGCAAACTTATGATGTGTAAATTGAACAAATCAAAGAAATGAGAACTTAACTCTCATAATTAATCTTAAGAGATCTTAAGACTTTGATCAAGCTTTTAAGACTTGATCTAGGTCTGAGATTGCCACCAATAACACACTCTTAACTCACTGATTTGACATTGATCTATAACCAAACACTTGATCTTAATTGGATATGAGGAGGGGTCAAACCCTAATCTACTTAAATAAGGTCCAAATCCTTAAACCTTAATTAAAGTAACTTGATTATAAGATAAGTAACTTGACATTTTCCAATAATGCATCTGATTTAATATTGATCTTAAACATCTGAATTAGACATGATATGGTTACTTATAAAGCCATATGATTTCTTAATCTTAATCTAACCTTTAGATCCTTGGTTTTCTCCTAAATAAGACCATTAGCATAAGAAGATTAATAAAATCATATTGATTGAACAAGTGATCTAAAACTTTAATAATATTCTTGATTTAAATCCCATCAGATGACTTAATCATCTGATCTGATCATTCTAAGCCTAACTATGAAATAGAACCTAAAATATTAATATCAGAATTTAGAATGAAAGATCTTAAGTATCTCATCACAGGATCGTCTCTGAAACATTCAAAAGACCTAATTTAATTATACTTTGAGGTAGGAGACCTTGTATAACCCCTTGAGGTAGAAGTTTAGATGATCCCTTAACCTTAGAGATTGATCTTAACTCCTCATGGTAGGAACCACCTGAGATATTAGAATGATACCTTCCCTTGTGGTAGAATCTATATTGAGTGATCTTTTATCACATTTTCTTGGAGCCTTGTATAGGACTTTCCTATTTAGTATAGGCTTTTATAGTCTTGATAATTCCTTGATTTATTAAGTAGACTTATGATTGCTTAATCTGAATCTAACCTTTAGGCCCTTGATTTTCTCCTAAATAAGACTATTAGCATAAGAAGATTAATAAAATCATATCGATTGAACAAGTGATCTAAAACTTTAATAATATTCTTGATTTAAATCCTATAATCTTAGATTAAGTTGTGATCAGATGACTTAATCATCTGATCTGATCATTCTAAACCTAACTATGAAATAGAACCTAAAATATTAATATCAAAATTTAGAATGAAAGATCTTAAGTATCTCATCACAGGATCATCTCTGAAACATTCAAAAGATTTAATTTAATTATACTTTGAGGTAGGAGACCTTGTATAACCCCTTGAGGTAGAAGTTTAGATGATCCCTTAACCTTAGAGATTGATCTTAACTCCTCGTGGTAGGAACCACCTGAGATATTAGAATGATACCTTCCCTTGTAATAGAATCTATGTTGAGTGATCTTTGATCACATTTTCTTGGAGCCTTGTATAGGACTTACCTATTTAGCATAGGCCTTTATAGTCTTGATAATTCCTTAATCTATTAAGTAGACTTGTTTGAACCCTGATTATTGGACGGTGTTGTATAGTGTACCCATATTATTGGTTCTCCAGTAGTATTAAGGATTGGTTGATTCACTCTAATGGGGACTTATGAGCAGGTGCTATCCTGCGGGATTAAACGAATATAGTTCTGTTAGAATAAATCATTTAAACATAAGAGTATATTAAACAGGTACTTATTCCTTAGTTTGATTGAAATACAAATTGCCAACGGGCAATGCCTCCTAGCGAAGACCGCTTCAATAGGTGTGGCTCAACCAAACTAAGTAATGAGATTCACCTTCTTTAAGACACTAAGTATGGTGGTGGGTAAGTGATGAGAATCACTTTTCTCACAAACGTGCTGAATATGTGTATACGATCATCCCATATAGTGATCTGTAATTAAATCTACAACTTTAACCAATTATCATTCTAGAAGCTAGGAGTCAGAATCCTTTTAGCAGGATTCTACATAGTGAAGACTTAGAATTCATTATCTGCATTCCAAGTTTTCATGAATTTTTGGATTTTACCCATATAGAATAGAAGCATGGGCATAAGCATAAGCATGAGCTTGATGCATCATTTCAACAGTGACGCATGAGTATCAGTGATGAATTATGGGTTACTGAATGTTACATACATAGACTGAGAAATTTCAGGGTGCATTTGTGTCACCGTACTGTCTTCCCAACTGGGTGTATGTGTATATTGGACCGTACTACTCATAGCCTTCCAATGATCATTCTGTTACATATCCGTGGTACACTATATTCTAGCATATTTTGTGCATCCTTCCAGTGACATATAGTACATCATTTGGCATTCCTTTCACATCGATTTTTGAGCAGTTAATGTTTTCATTTACCTTTAGTATTTAGTTTTTGATGCAGTTTTACTATGTTAAGTCTTTACAGTTGCAGTTACTTAGCATTTTTCTCAGCTTTTCTTTTGTTTTCTTTACTTTACTGTCTACTGTATTTACTTTAGTATTGCATAGTTAGTGTGATGTGTTATACTTCTTATCTAACATGCGGTGGATTGCCGTATGGAAAGGGACGGAGAAGGTGAGGGAGAAGGAGCGAGGGTTGTTCGATCAATCCGATCGAACGATCGGATCCTGCCATGCGATCGAACGACAGGTAGACGACAGAGCAAAGGATTAATGGCGCAGGAAAACGGCGCCGTTAGTGAGCGAATTAAATAACATTTATTTAATTATTAAACACTGAATTTCCTAATTAAATTTAAATAATTAAATGACTCTAAAATTTTTCCAATAAATCACTCCTAGCTAATTGAGGGGTGAGGAACGCATCGGTGAAGTTGTATTTTGGTTTCAACAAGTATTTTATTTTCTTAATTTTTGAGATATTTAAATATTATTAAAATATTCGATAATTTTTGATGACTTCCGATTGCCACCTAAATATCACCCCCTAGCTAATTTAAGGGCAATGAGTGTAATGGCGAAATCCGATTTTCAATCTGAGGTTAAAATATTTTGGTCAAAATCCAAGGTTCTTGAAATTTCTAGAATCAATGTTTGATCTATTTGATCCATAATTTGGACTAGATCTTGGTGGTGAACTTCTAAATACTTGATTAATGCATTATGATCAAAATCAGGACTTAGATTAGTCCTAATTAACTTGGGTAATAACTTGGGTTGTTACAGAAGGAGCTTCTTCCTTAGCTTGGGATGGAGTTTGGGAAGAGGAGAAGGAGCTTCAACTGATGGCCAAAATGGAGGAAGGAGAGTTGAGGGAGGTGCCTTTAAGGAGGAGGAGAAGGCATGGGCTAGGAGTGGGGGCAAGTCCTCTCCCATCCACAGCATGAAGGAGGGGAAGGGACAGAAGCCCTTTGTGCGCCCATAAGGGGAGAGGCGCCGATCGCAAAAAAAAAGGGAAGGGAGGGTGTGGGGCCTAGCTCAGATGAGAAAAGAAGGATTTTAAATAAATAAACAATTAATTAATCTTAATTTTAATTAACACATTTCTCTAATTAAAAATGGATAACTAAACGTGCTCCAAAAAATTCCAAAAATTTACTCCTAACTAATTTGGGGGTGAGGAATTCAGCGGTGAAGTCGGATTTTAATTTGGAAATCAATTTAATTATCATAATTTTCAGGGTATTTAAATATATTAAAATATTCACAAAAATTCGACAATCTTCAAACACTTCTAAACTATCACCCCTAGCTAACTTGGGGGTGACGAGCGCAATGGTGAAGTCAGATTTCAATTTTGATAATTATTTAATTATTCTATATTTCGGGGTATTTAAATATATTAAAATATTTGCGAAAAATCTGACGACTTCCAAACACTTTCAAAATATCACCCATAGCTAATTTGGGGGTGATGAGTGCAATGGCGAAATCAAATTTCAATTTTGAGGTCAAATTAAATATCTCAATTTTCTAATTAATTAAATATTATTAAAATATTCCAAATATTTAATTGAGCTCTAAATTGTTCTAAATCTTTGGAGATTAGTTCTAGTGACTAAATGAACTTAATAGAACAATAATTATGATGCAATTAAGCTAAATAATAATCTACGATTATTATAGTGGCTCAGCTTGGGAGCTACTAGGATGCTGGGTGCTTACTCGAGCTCAAACACTATCCAGTACTGTAGCCCGATCGAAACTTAGCCCGAGACCCAAGGCGAACGCATTGGGTTTGATTGACCATATCATGCAATTGTAAAATGGAATGAGTTAGAATTGAGCTCAAGTATCTAGTGAAGTGCCTTCGTCTCCACTGGTCATGGGTTCTGTCCAGGTAGTGAGCTCTTGCTGTTTCGATTGAGCTAACTCCAAACATATTAGCTCACACTAATCGCTTACACTATGGGAATGACCACATCACATCACATAACTAACCTAGTGTGCAAATGAACTAACAAATGAGTCTACTCAACTCATTGAGGAAAGAGGTAGTACCTGGATTAGCAAAGATAGGCACTGCTTGGGAGCTATGGAGTATTGGAAGCTGCAGAGGTTCTACTAATCCTCACAGAGGGTTTAAATACCAGATCACACCCAAAGCTTGCACGGGATTGGACCGTTGTTAGAAGACTGGACAGCAGAAGCACTCGAGGATTTAGAGGGAATTAGAGGTGCAATTGAAGATGCACATTGAACAAAGAGCTCATTGTGAAGGTTACTAGGGCTATTTATAGTTGGGGAAAGCTTAGGGAGAACCGCCATGAATTCGAGCCCGATTCGATGCCTAGGTGCTTCAAGATCCTTAATGAGGATCGACCGGGCCTCGTGTCCTGATCCGAAAGCTCAACTAGAAGTAGGAAGTGGCTAACGATCTTGGCAACATGGCAAGGAAAGTAGGGGACAACCCTGACATCCGATTATACGATGAAATCCCGTTGTTTGGAGCAAAATTGAAGTACATAATCCACAGTTGCGGAATCGTCTACGATTGTTTGATGGATCGAACAAAGCAGCGCTACAGCTGTGATGCGCTCTATCCTAACGGATGATCAAGGAATAGATCGCAATTGTTGAATCGCGACTGCGATTTGACAGCTTGAGAGAGATCCGAGCAAAGGAAAATGGGAACCATTCGATCCAAGTTTAGAAAAGGCAGATTGACCAGGATTTTTTGGGTTTAATGGTTGCTGACCATTGGAAAAATTAAAAACAAAATTAATTAATTAATTAATTTGATAAATCAATCTAAATGAATTTAAAATCTAATTTATGACCAAACGACCTCTAAAAATTCTCAAAATTTTACTCTTAGCTAATTTGGGGGTGAGGAATTCAAAAATGTAATCATATTTTAATTTGGAGATTAAATTAATTTAGCTAATTTTCAGAATTCTAAAATTAAAAAATAGCCAATTAGCTCAAATAAACCCTGATTGATCCCAAATATTTAGGATTAGATTTAATTAACTAGATGAAGCTAATGAAATGAGAATTAAGGCATGATTTAACTTGAATTAACAAGGATAACGATCTTGGGTTGTTGCAGCATATAACTTACTGTTTTGAAAAATAAACAGTTTGATATTTTATTGTACTTAGTTCACAACTAACCAGTATTTAAATATCCACACAATTATAATGTGCCTAGAATAGGAGCTACTAGAAGTACAAAAAGGAAGTATTTAAATAGCTCTTCTAATATTATTACTTTTATTGTCATCATAATTTTTAGCTTTTGTCATTTTATATTAATAAGACTTTGTACTACTAGAGAATAATTTATTTATAGTAAATGTGAACCTTATTTTTGTAAATGATGAATTAATATGAATGGATATATTTTGAATTCTCTTATTTAATGATAATTATAAATGCTAATAATTAAGCTTATTTAAAATCATTATGGGGTTGTTAGCATGAGATAAAAGCAGTATAAAATCATTTTTTTTAATAAAATTGAGATTACCGACATATGACATGAATTAAAACAGGTGAATAACTTTTACATTGTATTTCAATCTTACGTTAATATGTATAGGAAGTGAATAAAGGAATTACGCTCGAATCGAACGATTTTGGAGATTACGGGAGGAAAGCACACATGGAAAGGATTGCGAAAGAAATCTTTGGTTCGAACGAACTTTGGTTCGTTCGTTTAAACTTTTCGTTCAGATGCTTCCGTCGGAACGAATGAATGCTGAATGGCGTTCATCCACTGCTCCGTTGTTCATCCATAGCTTCGTTGTTCGTTGTTAATCTGAACGAAATTGATTTGGTTTGAAATTGATTTTGAACGATTTCTGTATTTCAAATCAAATCAATTTGGTTTAGATTAATTGTATCAAAAATTGAAATCCAATCTCACCTCCAAATTTACTTTTTTTTTGTAATTTCACCTCCAAATTTACTTAAAACACAAAACTCAGATTAATTCATTTCAAGTAGAAAAATATTAAATTTTCTGTAAAACTATCAAAAATAATAAAGTAACACAATTACATTATAAACAAATTTTACTATAACCAGTTACACTCAAATTTCTCTGATTTTTTTATGTCGAACAACCCCTATATAAATTTTGACACATCTAGTAAGTCTTAAATTTTTTGTTGTTGTTGTAAAAATAAATATATGTTATGAATTAAACAATAATAAAAATAACAGTATATTTTAATTTCAAATATTAAAAATATATTTTAATTTAAATAATTAAAGCTATAAATACTCCATCTTTTTTTTATTATAATAGTTAAATCAAGTTTAATTAGACTATTTGGATTAAAATAAAAAGGGAGTAAAGTAATATTTTTTTGAGTAAAGTGAAATCACCTATATTTGATTTTAAGTAAAATGGATGAAAAATTTTTACACTGTAATTCAATTTTACGTTCTTATGTATAAAATTAGTGAAATCAAGTTACGTGATTACACCGCGTAAAGAGAAGAGAAGCGGAGTAGCTAAGCGAAGAGAAGATGCATTCGAGCGAATTGAGTGGCTTATCCGATGAAGTTAGATTCATTCAAAAGAATCATCCAAATGTAGAGGGGCGGAGGAGGTT
Source organism: Gastrodia elata (assembly GCA_016760335.1). NCBI lineage: Eukaryota > Viridiplantae > Streptophyta > Magnoliopsida > Asparagales > Orchidaceae > Gastrodia > Gastrodia elata. Next base: position 23,470,933 of record CM028682.1, read on the forward strand.
TATCTGCTCCGTCTACCGTGAAACTAGACTGAAATCGATTTCGAACGAACTAATCGATTTCATTAGTTTTGTAAACATTAAAAAAATTGAAAATATTTTAAAGAGTAATCGTATCCCAATATTAGTTGAAATATTCTACTCTTAAATTAATTCATTTCAAATAAACAAAATTTAATTTTTCTGAAAATTATAAAATAATAATAAAATAATCTTGTTGTTACAGTGTAATATTTATCAAATTTACCCGCGCTAAACAGTCATAAATTAAATTAGCTATTCGAGGCAAAGCCAACTCAAACAAAATCCAGCCTCGACACTGTTCAACAAAATAATACGATGTATTGTTATTGCGCCTGGCTGTTCCGTCCCAACGTTCTTCGATTTTCAGACGACACTCTTCTAGCCAGGACCATTCGAAGAGTTCCTTTTACTTGCCAAGGAAGAAAGTTTTGTTCAAATACTCGGTGTTTGGAAAAGGCAAGACCCCCTTTTCCCTGAAGAAATGCAACTGAGGCCCATGCTCGTAGGTTTTTGGCTTAGAAGTAAGGATTTCAGTTGATTGGGAGCCATGATTCTGGGATTTTGAAATACTTTGATCTTGCTTTGGTTTTTCTACACTCATGATTGTTTTTAGAACGATCTAGCCTGGTTTAAGTAACGAATATTTAATTGTTTAATCTCATTCATTTCAATATGAATGGTTAGAACCTCATTCGGCTTTATTATTTCAGAACTTCGTTCAGATTGTAGTTTAGGATTAGAACCTCATTCAGTTTAATTGTTTTAGAATCTCATTAAGATTATAGATTAGTTCTTGAAACTCATTCAATTATTTTTTTTTTATTAAATCTGAAATGTGTAATTGTTCCTGGTTTTTGTAATACTACTGGCTGTGCCGTTCTGCTTAACTATCCCGGTCAATTTGACGACACTGAGATTTTGTTTAGAATTAGTTTTGGATATGAATCATTTTGGGGCGTTAGTGATGAGTTCAGTGATTTGCTTCTGTTTTGGAGCTGAGCGTGACAAACTAATATTCAGGGATAAACTATGGTTTGTACAATGTTATGCAAAGAAGAAGCACAGAGAATTCATAAAAGGCATATGAAGGCAATGAGATTAAAGACATGCAATATAGTAGTGGCTTCAAGAAATCTAGACGAAGGCTTGTTTGGGGAAAATGCATCTTTTAAAAAAGTTAGCCCTAAAATTGTTGTAGAAGAACTATAGCTATCCTCAACAATAGTGGATAAATTAGCTAATGTTGGTTGAGAAATTGATCGTTTAGTGATGCTTGGAAATCAAAATTTCTTAACTAGCTTTCATTAAATAAATTCAAATTGTTGTTGCATGCATTGCCCTCATTGTTCACTGGCAACCTAAATTCTTTGACATTTTCTTGTACTGCCACAACTGCAATCATCTACATTATGATGCTTATTTAAACGGAAAATACTAGAAAGTTATATTAAATTCATCGTTAATGCAATTATAGATTCCGATAGAATTACTTACAGAAAGTTTTGCCATAATCATTTTTTTTAAGTTAATTGATATTTGCTGGCTTAGCAAGTTTTTGTTTATCAGGAAAGGATGATTATCAATATTTACTAGTTAGAGTTTTCTTTCATGTGCTAGTTAAAGTTCAAGAATTTCTCCTACTTGGTACATGCATATTTATTGTCTGTGATGGATTTAGGAAGGATTTGATAGTCAAGTTAATTGTGAGATTGCTATGGTCGGTGGAGACTATTTTCTTCCACATCAGTTGTAAATATTTATGTAAATTTCATTATGTATTCGTTCTGTTCACATACCAATATTTTGTTCACTTGTTATATAGTAAATTTATGATCAATATAATCTTTTTGAACACTGGGGGAGGTTGTAAGCTAAAAGAATGTTGGTCTGAACTTATAAAACATGATGACTTTTTTTTGGCTGAAATGCATGCTTTAAAGATATGCAAAGAGGTGTCGTGACTTCACCTTTTATTGCAATGATTCTGTTGTGGGGCGTATCATTCTTAGAGGAAATCAATTGGATAAAAACAATGTCCAATGGCATATTTGCAATGGTGTTTCCATCTGGTATTTGGAGGAGATGACTGGATGAGCTTTGGGTCATTTGTCTATATGCTAATGTCACTTGGTATGGATACTGAGCTCCCTTGATACATTGCCAACCTGCTGACTAGTGATGGCAGCTAGCTATATTGTGACTTGGATTGATTATTCTATGAGAATTAGAGGCAATGTGTGGTGAGCTTACTATCCAATGACCCAGCTTTGTCGATGAACTTAGATTTTCTTTTGAGGTGGATTGCTTGCATCCTTGAAATTATTTTCACCAAGATTAATTTTCTGACCAGCAGTAGTAGGATTAGTTTGCTTTGGATTTTAAACATTGGTCGTTGGTGGCAGTGTTTATGTTAAAGGCTTCCGGAACATTGTAGCAAATAATTCCTTGCTTTAGGTTTGTAGACTTTCCTACGGGTTTGTTATGGGTAATTGTTGTGTATAGGGTTATGTTGACATTGTGGATAGTGATCATTTTGTGCTTGAGTGCATATTCATTGCTGTTATCTGCCAATTTTGGTGGAATCTTTTGTTGAAACATTTGAATAGATGGCATGAGTTCTAGGAGATGGCCTTGCACAAGCCTGGGTTCCGTCATACATGCTTCCTTGCTCAATTAAATTTGGTGACCTTCATATGGCATGGAGTTGCAAATTGAGTAAAAGAATGGTAGCTTGCATATGATCCTGATCATTTGCGCCAACTGTTTTCTTACCATGGCCCAACTTTAGTTCTTTTTTCAATGTGAGCTAATGGGGTATCACTACTGTATTAACTCTTATGACTCTTGATCTTTTTGGCGGCTCACCTCATTGGTTAAAGCTATATTTGATGCTTCATATATTGCTAAATATGAATCTAATATATTTGTGGCGATTGTAGGCCAGACTATAGGCTGAAATATGTTTCAATAGCTGAAGTTGAAGTGGTCAACTGTCACTCCTTTGGTTAGAACTTGGATAGTTGAATTGGATGGGCTCATCATCAAAGTGATAGTTTGGGTGCTATTAAATAACTAGGAAGCATTGGATCATCTTAAATAAGGCTAAAGGACAATGCCCCTGAACCCACAATTCTTTTTTCTATTACATTGTAGGAAGTTATGTTTTTCATTGCCAAAATTTACAACCGTGCGACAAATTTTGTGCATTTCTTGATCACAATGGTAATTTTTTTTTTCATATGGATACTATTTTAGGCGGTCTTAAGGAAGTCTTTGAGAGGATACATGATTGCTTTTAGATTTCTTCTTTTTTCCTTTTGCTGAAATTAAATAAGCTGTGGCCAGTTTTTCAAAAAATAGGTTATGTTCTATGGATTCTACTTTTTCACTATTTGGTTGGATTAACATAAAAGTTAAATGCATGTTTCACTTTTTGGCTTGGTTGGAAGTATTTGGTTTACACAATATGAAAAAAAGTGCATAATGTCTTTAACCTTGTAGGGTGTCAATAAGGCTCAGATAAAATGTAGGTGAGGGTTGGGCAGTGTCTTTGAAGATATTGATGGTGATAGGGTGCTAGTGTAAGCAAGCATGATTATTTAATAACCAGCTTGACTTGGCTCATTAATCGAAATGGTCAGAATCAGGTGAGTTTTTATCATCCATAAAGTGTGGGTTTGGGGTAAAAGTTTCTCCTTTTCATTTCCAAATACAATAAAAGTTAAATTAGTAAGAAAGGATTTAGTTACTGGTTTTGGCATGTTGTTATGCTAAATGCCTAGTAGAAACGATGTGATTAGCATTGTCCATGTTTGAGTTTGTGTAATAGGTTCATAGGCATGCTGGCATACATCTTTGATGTATGGTGAACAAAATTTGTTTTTATTTTTTTTGTGATTGGATGCTTTGTACATCGATTACACTTTTATTTGACAAGTTAGTAAAATTGAGATTTAGGATTCTTTTAAGAGGATGAATGGAAAAGCTGTAGGATTGGAAGACACACCAATCAATGTGTGTAAATGTTTGGGTAAGGAAGGAATTTTTTGACTGTCGAAGCTATTTAATGTTATTTTGATGATTAAAATGATATCAATTGAATAAATGAGTATTGTTGTATTTACTTACAAAAATAAAGGTGATACTCATGACTGTGTAAATTAGGAGAGTAAAATTGATGAGCTATATGTTGAAACTTTAAGAGAGCGTGATTGATTACATATTATGAATGGATACTCATATTTTGTAAATTAATTTGGTTTTATGATGAGTAGATCAACCATGGAGACATATATTTACTAAGAGGTTTAATGATAAAATTTAGAAAGAAGAAAATCCTCATTTAATTGTCATTAATTTGAAAAAGCTTTTTTTATAGTACCAAATGAATTTTTTTTGAGAGTTTTGGAGAGAAAAGTAATTTATGTAGCATTTATTGATGTTATTATGTTATGTATAATGGGGTTATACATGTGTTTGATAACAGGTGGCTTGATTAATAATTTTTCAACTATTATTGGATTACATCAAGGCTTCATTCTTATTTCATGTCTTTTGATATAACTATGAATGTTCTTACTGAACATATTCAAGAGGAGGTTACATGGTGCACGATATTTTTAAATGACATTTTGTTAATTGATAAAACTAGATATAGGTTTAAAAGAAAACTCAAGTTTTGAAGAACTATTTTAGAATCTAAATTTTTTTCTCTTGGTGTTCTAAAACAAACTCTATGGAGTGTAGTTCTTAATAAAAGCCATAATCATGAGGACATACCTTTGAGGATCATGTGAATAAGACGAATGAGAGATTCAAATATTTTGTTCAATATTCAAAATAATAGTGACCTAGGAGCGACATGATTAATAGGATTCAAGCTAGTTGGATGATTGGAGGAGCGCTGTGAGATCAAAAAATCTCACTCAAATTTGAAGGTAAATTATAAAGAACAATTATAACATTGGCTATGTTGTATGGGGCTAATTGTTGGCCAACAAGAAGAAATTTATTGATAAAATAATTGCTACAAAGATGAGGATATTAGGGTGGATGAGTGGGTATAGTAGAAAGGATAGAATGAGAAATGAGTTCAATAATTATAAGGTTGGAATACCTCCAATAGTGGATAAGATTATAGAATGCTATCTTAAGATGGGTTGGGCATATTAAGCATAGACCGTTCGATGCCTCTGTTAAAAAAATCGACATAATAAATTTTACCCATGTTAAAAGAGGAAGATCAAAAAAGACATGGGTCAAAACTGTTAAAGGATTTTCTATATTTGGAACTTAGAGAGGGGCTTTTATTTGTTTATGCACAATGGAAACAAAGGATTCATACAGCCAACCACTTAGTGGTACTAAGGCTGAGTGTTGTTGTGGTTTGCTTTATATATCAATTTAAATGATGGCAAGCATCATTTGAAATGCCCTATCATGTAATTTACATTGTTAAATTGTTTCTTGATGCTTGCAAACAAAAAAAAGAGCTAATGACCTGTGTGAGCTATATAGAAGAAGGAATTCACCTCCAGTTTTTTGTGCTTAATATTTTGATAAAACTTTTTATGATAGATGTCTATTCTCTTGTAGAGAAGTGAACCTTTATTGCTGGTGGTGGGTGGCGGTGCAGCTGGAATCTATGCTTCATTAAGGGCGAAAGAAATAGCTCCACATCTAAATGTGTTAGTCATTGAGAAGGGCAAACCTTTGTCTAAGGTTAGTTGCTTATCTTTAACAACTTTTCATTTGCTAGAAGTATATCCAGGATCAGCCATTATTTTTCCAGTGGCTTATGTTAAATGCAGTGTAACGTGTTAATATGATTTGATATTGAATGCAGTGGAATGTAGATCAAGATCATGTTAAAAAGAACCTGAAAAAAATCCACCTAAATCATATCTTTCATGTGTCAAATTAATTGCACGAAAGACATTCTAGTATCGATATACATGCTTTGCATAATGAAATAAGTTTTTTACTGAATTTGAATGAAATATGTGCATGCTTCAAGTTTAAGGTAAAATGCCATGAGCTACAAAATTACAAATAAGGTGGGATGAACAGTACTGTTAGCTGTAAACTTAAGAATAAAATTAATATAACATAAAGAAACCAAAGTTGAGATTTCCATCTGTTAGCATTACACTGGACATTCTTATAACAATATCCTAACTTAATAGGCACAAAACAGTTTCAATAATTTTGAAAAAGTTTCAACACAATTTACTTGATAAACTCATAGGTTTCTTTATAAGATTTAAGCTTTTTATAATCATACGACTAAATTTATTGCAAAAAAATTTCTTAAATCATACAATTTTAATTGTTCATTGGTAGTCTAGCAATTTAACCAAAGAAGCTATTCTAATATTAAAAATGTACATGCGATAAAAGTCTACTGACACCATATTGGCAAATAAAACCAATACAAAGATACTGAATTTAGATAGTGGTAGAGTAGTGTGAAGTCCTGATGCCGGTTTAACGGAAACCATTCCGACATCGAGTGTTCATTTACCGCAGGATCATATTGAGTAATGAAAGAAAATGGACACATAAAAATATAAGATATTTCTCATTTATTTCAAACTTCATATTACAAGATCTGACATTGTACTTCTCGTACAAAATGAAAAATAAATATAATATAAAATATAAGCAAAAACAGCGCCGTCGTAGATCCATTTGCAGATTGAAAATTTTAAGCATTAGAGTTCTTGTTTAAGCTCTTCCAGAAGTACTTAACCTGGTATTGTACAACAAATAATACCGAGATTGGAATTCCCATTAATTAGAGAATACTCTAAGTGCCACAGTAATCAATGCAGTATTACATTTTATAATAGCAGAGATGCGATTTGCGAAAGAGATGCAGGAAATATATTAAGGTAAAGCGCAAATAAAATATTTAATTTCCTGCAAAAGATATTAGTACAAAAATGCAGGTTACTGATGTCATTTTTCTAGTAACCCACAACGAATATTGTTACTGATGTCATTTTTCCAGTAACAACCCACGAATGCTATTACCGATGTCATTTTTCTGGTAATTAGCCACGAATACCGTTACTGATGTTATTTTTCCAGTAACTGCCACAGATGCTATTACCGATGTCATTTTTCCGATAATTAGCCACGACTGCCGTTACTGATGTCATTTTTTCAGTAACTGGCCACGAATGCTATTACTGATATCTTTTTTCCAGTAATTAGCCACGGATGCTATTACTGATGTCATTTTTTCAGTGACTAGCTACGAATGTTATCATGTTGGTTCCGAACAACCAACCAAGCTTCAAATTAAAATTTTGGCTCACATCAATTAAAAGCTAAGCAGTAATAATAATACAAAATGTAATACTTGTCATATATTGGGTACCTTTTATCTTTTAGATTCGAATGAGTGACAGTTCGCTCAATCTGCATTTAAAGTTCCCGATATTGTAGTCAATGATCTTTAGGAATATTATTTTTCTTTTAAGGATTTTCTTATATTCTTCTTTTCCTGTCTTTATTTTTTCATATTCTCATAATGATATAGTTTTTATTTAATCATTTTATGTAATCTTATCATTTTAATGTTATGAAAGAATAAAAGCATAATTAAATTGATTGATTACAAATATAATAGATATATTTATTTACATTTTCACTGTTATCCATTATGATAATGTGAACGATGTATTTGAGATGTTAATACTATTATTATTATTATCATACTAATGATTAAGCACAAAGGAAAAATTTCAGTTCTTTTCTTTTCTATTTCTTACCTTAGATTAGGATTGCTTGGAAAATGAAGGAAGGTTGGATGCTGGAGACTGGAGGAGGGCTGTGGGGGTTAGTAGGGGTTGAGGAGGAAGCTAGCAGCTTGCTGGCTGCTATGGCTGAGGGAGGAGTTGTTGTGGGGTTGGTAGAGAAGCTGGTAGGGGCTGAGAAGGGAGCTAGCACTTGCTGGCTGCTATGGGCTGAGGGTGGAGTTGCTGTGGGGCTGATAGAGAAGCTGGTAGGGGTTAAGAAGGGAGCTAGCAGCTTGCTGGTTGCTATAGGCTGAGGGAGGAGTTGCTGTGGGGGCTGGTAGAGAAGCTGGTAGGGGCTGAGGAGGGAGCTAGGAGCTTGCTGGTTGCTATGGGCTGGGGGAGGAGCTGTTGTGGGGGATGGTAGGGGCTGAGGAAGGAGCTAGCAGCTTGTTGGATGCTGTGGGCTGAGGAGGGCTGCTGTGTGGGGAGAAGAGGGAGGAAGGGCTGCTATTTGGAGAGGAGAAGGAGGGCTGCTATGTGCTATTTGGAGAGGAGAAGGAGGGCTGCTGTGTGGGGAGAAGAGGGAGGAAGGGCTGCTGTTTGGAGAGGAGAAGGAGGGCTGCTGTGTGGGGAGAAAAAGGAGGAACGGAGGAGTTAAAATAGGCAAGGAGGAGGGAAGGATAAGAAGCACAAGATTATGGGGATAAGGGTGCCATTAATTGGCTCCATTTAAGGCGCTAAATGCCGTATGATGGGCGAAAGATTCCGACTGCAGCTTGCCATTCGGAGAAGGGGGGGAAGAGAATTTTCTAAGGAAATTTCTTAAAATTACTTAAACTTAAATTAATCGTATTTTTCCGTCGTTTGGCGTTCAAATACAATGAAACTTGACACCGAGGTATGTTATGATAGTACGAACACCCTCGCACCGAAAATTTTCGATTCGGAGTAATATTTTATTTTATATTAATTTTTGAGTTTAAATACTTCAAAAATTAACCACGATCAAACCGACGTTCAGAATTTGATGAAACTTCTCGAGCAGCTTTTAAATAATATACTTAACATAACGATACAGAAAATGATGAATTCGGGTACATATTTCAATATTCAAGATTTTTAGAATTTAAATAATTCAGGAATTAAAATGGGAGCTTTCATTATTCAGATTTTTTCCAAACTAGGGCACTTTGATCTTTAAAATTAATCTTACCTATGGTATTTTTGTTTGCCCTAATTCGAAATTCCCCGAGATCCTGATTTCTAAGGCGGGATTTGATCTTATTTGCAAAGTAATGACTTTGGGTCGTTACAAGTAGATCCTGTTCGTCAAATTTGTTACTAGATGAAGTGTGCCAAATAATAAGAATGAATAGAAATTGTTTTGAGTGCCAATTATGTCAAAATTATCAAAGATATGCGTAGTATGAGTACTTGTAATAATTTATTTATAATAACTAAAGAATTTCAATGCAATATGATGTCTATATTAATTAGTTGCTATTTTTTTGTTATTTATAAAGATGTTATAAAAAATTTGAAATAAGAGATGATTATGGTGTCTTTATTTGGGAGCTTTAATTTGTGAGATTTCTTTTGAAATAAGTGAAAAGTAATCACAATAATGGAATATTTTAAAATTAAAAGGGCTTTTTCATTAGTAAAACATTACTTGAGTTAGCGAGCTATGATTTGCCGATGCAGGAGCGCATTGGAAAGTTCATGTATTTACTTATATCTTGATCTAAACAATGAGAATTTGACAGAAAAATGAGAAATGTGTTGGTGTTTTGCTCTGTGTTTTGATATTTGATTGATAATTTATTTACTGGAAGCAGGAGGATGATGCTTTTGAGGTGTAATAGGTTTACTTAGGCTGGTTTTATCTTAAAAGAATGTAGATATTGATGAGGTTATGACTTCTAAAGTTAAGCCTAGTGATACTATACATTAAGATTATATCATAAAAACATTATATAGGGCATTATTAAATTGTCATTAGGCTTGCTATTTTATATGAATTTAAGTAATAGTTTGAAAATTCATCATTGATACCAAGAGAGTTTAACAAATTAGGATATTAAGATTAATGTGTAGTATAATAGTAGGAGTTGTAGACTAAAAATTATTTATATTAGAGGGATGAAAGTAGTTGTATTTATTGAAGTTTGTTTAACGGTGTAAGAAAGAGTGAAAATGCACTTATATTGCATAAAAATGAAATGATTCTTAAACAATCATGAAAAAGAACATAAAAAAACAAACATAAAATGGATTAAACTTGTGCAAAATTTTTTATACGAAATAAAATTAACACCTCATTCCAATCATTCAATATTCAATTAATTTTTTATTAATTATCAAAATGATGAGGCTTAACTTGAATATAGCATACTTGAATAATTTTTGATTCAGCATAAAATATACTCAACAAATGATATATTCACATTTTTGTGTATGTGTTAATATTATATGCACATGTATATATATGTATATATAATATTATAACACAAATATCTCACTAGTATATGTATAAATTAAGGACTATTTGCTTGCTTGTCATGTGAAGTGTTATTAATATAATGCTATTTAGTTAACAACAATAATTTGGTTGAGTACTATGTTTTACATGTGATAATGTTATTAATTTACTCACATGTTATATTAATAATAATCATTTTTGAATGTTATGCATATAATATAAGACAATAGCATTTTCATAATAAAATTGAAGTTAGATAACAATTCAAGTGTTTTGTTGCATGATATTACTAATAAATAACATGCAATCTCAAACAACTCTTTAGATAAGATAATTTTTTAAATAAGACATATATATATATGTATTATAAACAATATTATTAATCAAGTTTTAGAAACAATTTTTTGATTATAGTAAATATTACTTGAATTAACTTGAAAATTTACTTAAATTTTTTATGATTTTTATCAAATCTGGATCTAGTTAAAATTGACTTGTTTAATTTCAAATTTTGGTAAGATTAATTTGATTTCATCTAGGGTAGTTGCAACTGCTTCAACATGGTAGGTTTTTAAGTTCTTGATTGAAATCCTATGTAGTGTTTTGGATTATTGATCCTTCAATTCTTCAAGGCATATCCAAGTTGTCAAATGGCTACATAATTAATTAGCAGAGTTTAGGTAGCAAATGGGTGCTTAGAAACTCATTGGTATGAGTGGGGTTTTAACCATTTTTCACTTTGTTAGTAGCTCATAAACACACTATAGTGCAAAAGATAGTGAGTGGGTATGCAATTTCTTAAAGCTGATTGGGTTGACTATAAACCCCCCCATTGATCTAAGATGCGAGTCGAGGGAGCAATATTTTTGACACAATTCCAGGGTGTTATATTGTCAAAATTTTGTTAAAAATCCCCATAACCTATAACATTTTGTTATGTTGTCAAAATTTCATGGAAAATTCACATTTAATTAAGTAAAATAAATATTAATAAAAATATATATATTAATTTTAGTTAATTAATTAAGGTAAGCCCCATCCTAAATATAAATCTAGGCATTTCAATAGATGTACTAAATTTGGGCATTCTAAATAGATGTAAGCCCTATCTTAAATATAAATCTAAGCTTTCCAATGTATATAAGCTCTATCTTAAACTAAATATGGACATTCTAAATAGATGTAACCCTCATGTTATATACAAATTCAGGCATTTCAATAAGTTTAACCCTCCCAAATAAAACTTAGACATTCTAAATAGATATAAACCACATCTTAAATACAAATCTATGCATTCTAACGGATATAAACCCTATCCCAAACTAAACTTGGGCATTCTAACAAATTCAAAATACTTAAACCCATATTTAAAGCCTCAACAAATACCACCCTATCTTCTTGAGACTTCTGAACGAGGAAACCCAATTTTTGAACGCTACAAACAATATTTCCTCTAACGTTGATAAATTTGACTGCAAGTCGATTTGAGATGACGGAACGCGGGATTGTGATTAGGTCTACTTCCATTTACTTATATATTTTGAAATTTATCGATCTCTTTGCAATTATGGTGCTTAACCCACATGCTTTGAAATTTAAAGCAAATAGAAATCGCGGAGTTCTTCTTGGTAACCTTCAAATAAAGAGGAGAATGGTCTGACCCAATCCTACTAAGGTGGTAAGTCTTACAGTTAACAAAAGATGAAAGCCATGATTCAGAGATAAGAAATCAATTAAAATGTTCCCAAATTTTACCTTTAATCTAGGTGTAAGGCAAATCAAAAAAGCTGACATCAACAAGGCCACAATCAAAAGACTCATCAATGACAAAGGCTTTGGAATCCCTATTCCTATTTTTCTCACTGGCACTAAAACTGACATTAAAATCACACCACACAAGCCATGGAAAAGGATCAAAAGGCTGAGTGAACTTGAGATAATCTCAAAGTTCCTTTCTTTTACTTGTCAAACAATTGACATAAACAAAGGTCCATATGGCATTAAGAAAGCCATAATATAAGGAGAGAGTTATGGCTTGCTCCTCATGGTGAATAATACTGCATTGAACATTCTCTTTTAAAAACACCAGATTTTGGAATTACAATTAGAGATGGCACTTGAGAATCCTAGAAATATCTTATAATAAGCAATATTAGAATACTTTAAGAAAGGTATCAAAATAACAAGAGCTTGGCCTCAAGAGACCTAGTTTTGGGCATAAGGATAAGTTAATCGTAATGCGTCATGGCAAACAATGATGGAGATGAGGTTGCCATCATTTTGGGTTGAATGCCCATCATCAACCGAAGTATTTGCCTGATCACTCAATAGAATTTTTCTTGAGCTACCAATATAAGCATGTTTTGATAGTGGAAGCCGACAAAAAAAAATTCAACACCCGAGATGCTGAAGAAGTTGGCAACAAGCTAGATGAGCTTGATCCAATCTGCACTATCTTAGCTGAACCAAATATGGTTGACCTATTTGAAGGTACTTGTTGCATTTAATTAAGTTAAAATTAAAGAAACCTTGGGAAACAAAGTTCTTGAGTTACTTGAGGAAGAAGGAGATGAGTTTGCTGTAGAGTGTGAAGGGGGATATATCAGCAGTTGAGGTTGAGGTTGAGGTGAGATTAGATACTCCACAGGAGTGAGTTTAATCTTTTTAGCTAGCAGCATGTGATTCAGAGATTGACTAGTACCTCTTTGAGGTTGAAGCACAATTGCTTGACTTAGCAGCCCATTCAAATGGGATCGGTCTTGTAATAGTACCTCTTTGCTGAGCCACTACTCTTGAATGAACGACACACCATTGGTACTCGTAAGTCAGATATGAAGGTAACAGAGCTTTTAGGAAGAGAATATGATTGTGCTAAAAGCCAAGGAAAAGCCTGAGGGTGGAAGGAGGAAGACCAATGAACTGAGACAAATCAATTAAGAAAACATTTGAAGTAAAAGAATAAGATTTTTATTAAACAACAATATCAAGTGGACTACAATTGACTCAAAGGAACCTTATTGAGATGTGTGAATCCCTTGGGCAAAGCTTGACTTATGAGGTCGATTCGGGAACAGACCTCGAGCTTGACCTGTCTCACATCTTTCTCGAGTAGCATTTGTTACTTGGGGTATCCCTAAGTGACTCTCACTCTAAAATTAAGAAATTTTTTTGCGTTGAACTCTATAAATTATCTTGTAAAACAGTAAGGACACATGCATGACTTGATTGCATTGTATGCTGACAGTGGCATGTTTGAGGGAACAAACATGGAAGCGGAGCTAGTGGTTGGTTCCCGCTAGTGCATATTCTCCAAGTGTCATTAACATTTTGTCATCATAATTGCTTTATTTTTGGTTTGATTAGTATAGATAAGGTTAATATTAAATAGTTTTTATCTTTGATAGGAATATTTGGGAATTCTTACTTTGTGTTTTGTAAACCTGCTATGGATGCTGTTCCTTTGCCATTGATCCCTTGCGCTTATAATATTCCTTTATTTCAGTGAAATCATTGATGTATTGCATTGATTCTTCTGTGCTTTCTTTCTGTACTTGTTGTATTGCTAAGTGATACACTCTCAGCAAATGATCCAAAATATCATCACCAACTCAGTCGCAAATGATTGGCTAGCCTTGAGGTGGCTAGAGTGCCATATTAGTCATCTTGGATCAAATGGATAAGACAAGCTGTAACTTGTAAGTGAAAGGAAAATTACATTTAAATAAATCATAAATATTCTGAATTCTTCAGGACTTAATAAAATATTTACCTTCATTCATTATTTGATCATTACTCCTAGAAAGTAAATGGAAATTAATTGATCAACATGTCAGCCCAGCCATCTTGTCAATCATCTATAGTTCATATTTAATCCAAAAATTTAAAATTTTAGGATAACTCGTTTCTCTAAATTATCATATCGATTACAACATAGATCTCACATGATTTCAAGGGATTATCTTCTATTTTTTTTTCCATTCGTTGGTATGCAGCAAGGGATGGGTGGATAATCCAACTTCTTTTTCCAATAGGTCTTTTGAGGTTCTCTTAACAGTTTTCCCCAACTCAGGGTTTGATCTTGGGCCTATTTTACGGCATTGGAGGAGTAGGGAAAGAATACTTGCTCTTTCTTCTCAAACGTGCCCTATAAGCTCTCACAATAAATTTCAGCAGATAAAGACTTTGAAGAAATTTTTGAAACTGTATTATATCTCAATTTTTTCATTGAAAAAGGGGAATATTTAAAATTGTCTTTTTGACTTGTTCAATCATTGATTTTACTTGATGCAGATCAATGGTATTTATTTTTGGGAATTGCAATCATGAATTTTTAACAAAATAAAATTAGAAAGACCAACATCTGTTCTTTAGATTTCATGTCAAGGTTGAAGGATTTCCTACCCCTGTTGTTGACGTCATAGGATGGTCTATGGTTGCTAATGACATCTCAAGATTGTTTACTATGTCCAAAAACCTCACTGGACTCTCTGCCAGCAAGACCTAGCTGCTTTATGGTAAGCATGCTTGGGCTTTCCTACAGCTGTTGAATGTGAGAGGGAAGGATGCGATGCGTCTTTGCAGGAGAGGGACAAAACGCTGTTTTTGAGATACGAACTCTAGCTTTTCATTGCCTTCTTGATATCCTACTCTAAGTGGCATCACATATGAAAAAATAGAGTAAAGGTCACACCTAAAATCGTATCAAGGAAATAATAGTGCTAATAATATTAGTATTATTCTTTTGCTTATACTAATCAGTTTTAAATACCTAATATTCTTCATAATTTAAAATTCAAAATTAGCTTATGCTATAACTAATTAGCAAAATTTAGCTAATTATTTATTTGAACTTAAGGTTGTTACAGTAAACATTTTTCTGTGATTTTCAGTTCACATAGCACTTTATTCTTTATTTTTCTATTCAAATCACATTAAAACGTAAATTTGGGTTTTGAAATCACTTTTTGTTTACATATACTTAATGAAAATTGAATTGGCAGAATCATCTTGTTGCCGTATATTCTTATCTACTGCTTTCAATTTTTTATCAGATCTTTTGGTATACTACTTAAGCCATTATCATTCTATAATCTTCAGGTGAGGATTTCTGGCGGGGGTAGGTGCAATGTAACGAATGGAAATTTCCTTGAGAAAATGGTGAAATATTTGTATTTTCTAGATATGCTTAAAATATATTGAAAATGAAATCTCATTGCTGTAAAAATATCCAATATGTTGTGCCATGATATCTCTTTATTGTTTATTGAAGTTCTAAATGGGTTGTTTACTATACATAAATGCATTGTTGTTTTTTTCTTAAAGCTATAATTCATTGCTTAATTTTAGAACTCAGTTATATTTCTTAAATAACGTGCAACCCTAATCATACTCTTTTAAAGAAAGCGCATGCTTTTCTAACATTTAGGGATTTTCCAATTATCTTTGTACATATTTTATGCTTTGATAACCCTCCAAGTTATTGCTCCCAAATCTTGATAATTTATCGCACATTGTTAGAGGCTATGCATTTTCAAGGCAAACATTTTCAGACATTATATCTTTTATTTTTAATAAGGATACATCACATATTTCTTGTGCGGATATTTAGCTTTTCTTATAATCCTTATTAGAAATTGTTTTAAATGTGTTTGGGGCTGAACTGCATTCTCTAATTGTACTGGTTGAGCAATGATTTGAATGATATGTTAAGCTATATTGATGAAAACGTTTTACCACCATGATCCAAAATTCTCCTTATACCTGTACTTGTCTTGTTCTTTGCCATCGATATTATGATTTTTTTTATAGTGTACCTATTTTTTCTTATTGTGTGCTTACACTAGCTAAAAATTTAACCCACCACTTAATTTCAGTAGTGATGCCCATTGCATTGCCCCGCTCGATGGAGTTGCGGTGGTGGACTTGGATTTCAACCTTGATGCCCTGGGTGAGGAGATGTGAGAAAATGGTGTGGGGCAATGGGTGGATGTTCCAGTATTTTGGTTAGTTGATGCTGTTGAGGAATGTATTCCATGTAGGGGTTGCGTGGGAATTGACATTGTCTCTCACCTAACACTGGGTGATACACCTTTTGCGGGGTGTTATATGGGCACGAAAAAGAAGACACTGGATGGTGGCAAGCTGAATCCTACACTATCTCATGGCAAGTGGAGACAATGATGGTGTATGACAATTGTTCTTCGGGTCATCTTAAAATCAAGTTGAATTCAATTCAACAGCTCCTGAAGATGAGAGCTGAAATAGAAGGTGCCTTGGATGAGATTGTGGCATCCCATTTGTGGGTTGTTGCACGGATCAATAAAGCAAAGTTGGAGTTGATGGGTGCAGAGATGTCTATGCTCCGATGTATGGTTACATAAATTACGAAAGTTTTGAGGGAGCCAGCTTCGTCCTTGACTAAGGAGAATCTGGTCCTCAATCCACTCTAGAGGAATACACACCATTATCTATGGAGGGGTTGTATGATCACAATGAGGTTTCTTGTTCTGAAGAGGAGAGGGGTTCTTCAATGCCGGATCATGATTTTGATGGAATTGAAGATACTTTTTTTAAAAAAAAGGAAAAAAAATAAAAAGAAGTCAAAGAAAGGACCAATATCCAGATATTGCTTTAGAAAAAGGAAAGGCCATTGAAAAATTTTGAAGGTTCCTATAGCTCGCATGGTGTTTCACATATCGCTCTATTTTCATCTTGGACAATTGTATTGAAATCTCCTATGCGAGGTTCTTAAGGGAGTTGGGTGTCCGTTACCAATCATAAATATATATGTCAGCAGATGTTAAAAAAAAAATCTTCCTCACAAAGCATCCATCCATTCATCTAGCATAAGGTCTATTTCTTACCTAAGATTTTATTATATTTATGAGAGTTTTGAATTATAGATGTTGCTATGAAATCCTAATCTTAGATCTAAAATTTGGGGCATACCATTTTATCAAAAGTTTGTTTTTTTATTATTGAATTACAAAATCCAAATTTTTAATAAAATCATGTAATTTAAACCCTAAAATCTCAAATAAATTATAAAGCCTAAGCATTCATAATATTTGGGGGTTTAATTCTCATAAAATGACCTTATAATTAAGGGGCTATTTGGAATGCAGAAAAATGGTTAATGTAATTTGATTACAGTGTAATATGATCACAATGCAATATGAATATTTTATGATATTTGAAGTTTTCTGTTTGGAATGAGGTTATTTGCAGAGTATGGTGTTTCGAAGTTAAAATTACCCTTCCTAATGCTTTTTTATTTTTTTAAAAATATGGTCTCTTGCGGCCCTTCGAACAATGAATTGAACGAATGCCGATTTGAATGAACCTTCATGCAATTTCAACGAGAAGTCGCAGGCAAGGAGAACCTTCGTATGATTTGATCGAATGTTACGAACCCTAAATGAATGTTCGATTTGTGTGCCACCTTGGAACAATTCACGTGCAATTCAAAACCCTAAACAACCTTCGAACCCTAATCGAAGCATTCCAATTTTTTTGCGTGTGATTCGAACTAAGAGAATGAGGGATTTCAGATTCATCTCTTTCCTCTTCGAACAATTCACAGAGATTTGATTGAAGTATAAAAAATTGTACATATTTTCAATCTACTCTCTCATCGATTTAATTGGTGAGTGCTTGCTTTTATCCTCTAGTAGTACATTTTGTCTTGTATTCTGTAATTTACGGGAGATGTAAGTGGGAATCCTATATATTTTTCCCTTATAATTTTTGCCTATCTATAGTACTCTTGCTAAGAAATGAAATACTTGACTCAAATTTATTTAGGATGTTCATTAGAAAAGACTTTTAAGTATGGGATTCAATACAGGTGATTAAATTATTTTCATAAGCTTTAATTGAATGATTATAATAATGTGACTAACATGATTAAGTTTACAATGCTAAATATAATATGAATTGCTTTTCATTTGATGAGGGAGTAAAATAGAAGTTTTAATGTTTTAAAGAAAATAATGAGTGAAAAAATGTAGAAAGTGTATTGAAGTGAAGCAATAGGATTTGAAAAGTTTTTTACTTATATGTGAAAATTGAAAGGCGTGGAAGAAGTTTTTTGGCTTATAAAGTTATTTAATATTATTTTGAAAAATAAGCTGTCAGATAAGTATTGAAGTACTATTAACTATTTATAACAATGATGGTGATGTGTAGGGTAATATAAAATTTAAAGAAGTTATGTTTATAAGACATGCTTTAAATTTTTAGAAAGGGAGATTGAGAATGATGAAATACATTATGTTGAATACTAGTATTTGGTTTTATGTTAGGTCAACAATGGGGCCATACATTTTTTGAGTTTTATCAAGAAATTTAGAGAGTGAAAGCATCTCCATTAGATCTTTGTTGATTTATGAAATACATATGTTTAAGTGCAACGAGAAGTTCATTGGAAAGAATTAAAAAGAACTGCTGCTTATATTGATATTATTAAATACATATACTGGAGCTACAGCATGTGTGAGCAAGATCAAGGACTGGTTTAAAATATAACTAGATCACGAGGAGTCGCAATTGTTCATGCTATTTGTAAATGATATTTTTTTTTATTTGAAAGGCTCTAAGGAGTTTACTCAACGCTTGAGCTGTAAAGAATTACCTTAAAATCAAGGGTTTTATCTTAGTAAATTTAAAATGAAATGTATGGGTCCAGGTTTCATCCAAATAGAAATAATATCAGATGTTATGATACCTAAAAGCAATAATTTAAGGTCATATTACCACAATTATTGAGTGATTTAAATATATTAATTCTATCATAGAGTAAGAGGGAAAAGCAGAGGGTGATGTGATCAGAAGAATGCAAATAGGTTGGATGGAGCATTTATGGGGTATTGTGTAATAACAAATTTCCTTGAAAGATAGAGGAAATTATAGAACTAAAACTAAAAATGTTGTGGGAGAAAATGCTGGCCTAAGAAGTAGAAACATACTAATAAAGTGTCGTGGACATAGGGATGCTAAGATGATGAGTTGGGCATACACAAAAAATATATGAAGAGAATCATGTTGTAATTGCTCCTGTTGAGGTTAAGCTCAAAAGGTTTTTGTTAGATGATTTAAACATTAAACGTAGGCCATTAGATGTCCCTATTAGGATTGCTGATTTAAGAATTGTGCTCATGCGGTTTTTATGTATAGAAATTATTGACTTGTTGACCATTTTTTGATTTGTCTGCTTTTACCCGATGCTCTTTAACCTCCAGCCTTTCTTAGCTGGCCCTCTTTCTGCTCGCATGAACCTACTTTTGGTTTCAAGCCATTATTATTGTTTTAAAATGTTTTCAAGGCTCTAAAACATCCAAAATAAATACAAAAATATAGTTTTGGTGTCATTTTCTCCAAATCAAACTACATCTACAGAGAATTCAATCTGGATAATTGAATTGCATTGCATTTATTCTATCCATGACTTCAATTTCACCAAATTAGATAGCACTTTATTCGTTGAACTTTGGTTTCTTCTAGAGTATTTATGAAGTGCATTGATGAATTAATACGTAGTCATACAGGCTTCTTGAGCTTATCTCCCTCCCCCACCCCATATAATTTGTTTACCATCAGTCAAGCAGACTATCAACTATTATTTGAAATATATATTATATATTTTTTATTTACATTTTGTTTTTGAACAAGTGTTTTGAATATTTTTGTAACCGTCAATGCAGGGTTTAACCGAAAATTATCCTAGAGGTAATAAAGAACTTCAAGGAGCTTATTTCAATGTTCATGGACCTAAAGATACCATGAGCTGGTTCTCCGGTCACGGTGTTGATCTTAAGGTCGTTATGTAAATCTAATTAATTTCCATCTTTTTATGCTTGGGAAAAGCTCTTTAAATGAACTATTTTGTCTCCCAGATGGAAGAAGATGGAAGAGTTTTTCCAGTCAGCAACTGTTCAGCCTCTATTGTGGATTGCCTTCTAGGTGAAGCAAAAAGGAAAGGAGGTATAGTTTCTGTTTTTTAGTCATAGCAAAGAGCTTTTCTTGACGTAGAAATTGCCCTCTAACTTGAATGATGCTATGTGATGCTGATAGAAGTTACTTTACAAAAGTCCCTTTGGTTCGGCTTATGTGTGCCTAGGCTGGACATGCTCAAGCACAAAAAATCAGGATGTGGCGCAAGCTGCGACTTTAGCTCCTTTGTTGCAGTTAAAGCCTGTAAGCAAGTATTTAAATGCGCCTCTAACCCCACATAGCTACTTACTTGGGCCTACCTTGTCATCTTAACTGAAGCCATATGATTTTTGTTAACTAGTCAATGATAACATCCCTTTGATGTCATTTCCTTAAGAGATTGTTTTTGAAATATCTCTTCTCGTCTTATTTCAGCGAAGTTCTTGGTTTTGGGTTGTTAATTATCTTGACTAATAAGATTATCGAGCTTGTGAAAAAGTGCTCATTCGTTTCATTGAGAATTTGAAGATGTGACAATTAAAATAACTGCAAATGATGTCAAGAAAAAATCTAGTAATGTGAAGTTATCGATTGTGTCATAGCTTTGACAAAGCAGATGACATCTAGGATGGAATATTTTGTGCAAGCCAAAATTTAAGCCCAAATCAATGCTCAACATTAGTTATCAACTACAGACTCAGTTGAACTCGATTTAGTTGAATTATGTAAGGTTCATCAAACTAAACTGAGGAAGAAAGCAGTGGCTATGAATTCATCGATGTTGTAGAGAAATGCTCAAAGAAGAATATTTTTCCAAGCAGAGACATATATCGATGTCATATGATGGATCACTTGATGCATGATGATCGACTCTTGAGTAGATCAATTAGAGAGGTATTATGATCTCCAAAGCTACATTGATGTAGAAAAGTTAGATTTCAAATAACTAAAATTATCTATGATGCTCTTCTTTTATGGAATTCATTGATCAAAATTGCTAATCACTTCTTAATATTATTCACGAAAGTTGTGGACCACACAGTAGGAAATATAGCAAGGCTTTATACATCAGCATCCTCTATCCTCTATGCTCTCTACTTCACTCACACCTCTTTCTCTTCACCCCTTTGCACTCCCCTTGCTCTTAAACCACCCCTTACCCCCCACATTTTCTCTCTCATCTACTTTCTTCTTTCCTTTGTGCAACCAACAACAACAAAAACACCAAGCCTTAATCTCACTAGGTGGAGTCGGCTAAATGAATCCTTTGTTTCCATTGTCCAAGATCAAATAGAAGTTCTTCCCTAAGTTCTAAGTAGAGAAGATCCTTTCTAATAGTTTCTTCCCATGTCTTTTTGGATCTTTCTTTTCCTTTTTTAATATGGGAGAAATTCATAAACTCAATTTTTCTAAGACATTGCTCGATCTTTGCTGAATATGCTTGAACCATCTAAGATGACATTCTCTAATCTTATTCACTATTGAAGCCACTCCAACTTTGCTATGGATAAACTAATTTATTAATATATTCTTATGAATATGCCCACTCATCCGTTTAGGCATCCTCATCTCTATAACAATTAATTTATCGATTAGTTACTTATTGGCCAATATTTAGCCCCATATAATATTGTTGGTCGTATAGATACTCTATAAAATTTCCCCACAATTTTGGGTGGCATTTTTGGATTGCACAACCACTTCCCCAAAATCATAACCAAGCCCCAATGCATCGTTTCTTCTTCCTTCCTACCCTCAAGATAACATCAACCTCCTATTTCACCATCAAATCTTGTGGTTAAAGCTTTTCAATTTTGAGCTCTAATGAGATTTTTGTTGATAATGTTAATGCCTATCATTTTAGTCACTTTTTAACATCAATTGTAAGTCAACTTTTTTGTAATTTTCTTGTCAATTTCATTATATAACAAGAATTCTATTAAAACTTGAACTTTATGTTCTGATTTAGATTATATTAATTTTAAAATTGCTCGTTTTGTCTATGACCTAGATATTTTTTAAGGTTATGATCCCCTTATAACTTTAGTTTTGTCCAATCAATAGGAAACTCACAAGATGTTGAAATTATATCTTAATGGATCAAATTCTTCGTTTAATCTTTTAGCACAAAGCTAGGGAAAATTTCAATCTTTACTTATATTTTGTGTACTAAAACTTAAAAATAAAATAAAAGTTGAAATGATTTCATTTTATTTTAGATTAACAAATGATTAGAGCATGCTGAAGCTTTATTAGAAAGTTAATTTTCTTAACCATTCAAATCTTCAAGATATTCCCTATTTTAATTAATTTTAATAAAACATCTCAGGCTTGCCTATTGTGGATTTAATATTCAGCTTAAGCTGAATTAGAAATTAGTTAAGATACTTGGTTGAGGTTTAGATTAAGCTTGTTTATGGTAAATAAAGCTGAATAAATTAATGTTGTTCCATTCATTATTAATATTATATCATAATAAAACCCATTTATAACCAAGCAATTATGTTGGTTGCTAATTAATGCGCTATTTAATTAATTAATAACTTCATTATTCATAACATTTTGTAGATTCAAATTTTTTAGGTTGAGGATCTGAGTATGGTTGAGACTTTAATAGAGGTCTTTGGATGATGTTCGCTTATATATAAATCACTTGAGTAAGGACGAAATCATACGTGTGATCATAACAATAGAGGGCGCATAATCACAAAAAAGTAAAAAATGACAAGATGAGATGTTAGAATTATAATGGTTCATCTCTGAATTAGGCTTACATCCATTTTAGTAGAGTAGAATTCTCCTAATTTGGTCACTATGCACAATTTTGAAAATACAATAGAAAGGAAATTTGTGGCTTTCTGTATAGGATTCCTTGTAAAAATTAGGAAAAATTTATTTCCTTGTTTACAATAGAGGCAAAGTGAAGTTTCCATGGTTATTTTAGTAATCCATGATCTATTCATTTATCTTAAGATGTGTGCAAACCCAAAGTCCCTTTGTGGATGAACTTTATAGGAAGCCCCGATATTGGTGCCGTATGATTGGAATAGTTAGAAACGGCTTGAGCATTTTGAATTGTCAATAAAGGCTTTAATTATGCTTTGATCGTGGAGTGATATAGGAAGTAATGCGGCATCGTGGTTCCATTAAATAATTGGGCTGTTACAACTTTGTAAGGTGCTTGAGTGCCGTCGTCCGAATGAAGATGCTCTAGTATGGAGATAATTTGGCAAAGATGATATTGCTCAATTAGGGGCAATATAATTCGGCCATCATTTTGGATAGTTGGTAGATTCGACTGTCACTTGTCAGAGGTTGAAATGAGTTTGCCACTCTTGCAAGCTTAAAAATAGAATAAGATTACATTATTCTTGTTAAATGCACATATATATTTCACAATATTAAAATAATTTGAATATAAATGTTAAAATTGGGTTATGACAGCTTTCCTCTTTTTCTTAGAGCACATTTATAACTTTTAAGGGTTTTTGAAATGCTCACTTAGAAAGACTTGTCTTCACGAAGAGTATGAAGAGATGTTGAGAATTTGTATATCTTACATGGCTCTTTGAAGGATTCCTCCCCCGGTGAAACACAAGAGGCTGGAGCTTTGAGGACATCCGGGCTCTTAGAGGTGGATGTGACACTGCCTGTGATGGGTGTCGAGGAAGGAAAAGACTCGATCTTTTTTGCCTAAAAGACAACAATATATTGTTGTCTGAAATGACAAGAGATTTTTCTGAAACTCATTGAAGTAGTCACTGGGAGCATTTAGGGATGTTTTGTAGTACTTGAACTTATCTATATTCATGGGCCTATCTCGCTCTTCTGTGAGCTGATAAGGTTCGTTCTAACCATTGACGGAGGCCATTATATGTTGGGGAATACGGAGAAGGAAACATTGGCGATGAACATGACTAGCTAAATCAAAGTAGAACAAATGTTCAATATGGCCCACAGATGGAGTTCCAGTATCCTCCTAAAGCTGAGGCTGAAGACCCCATTGTCAAGGAGGATGCTACTCTTGAAGGGGTGATGCCAAGTGACTTTGACGCTCAGTTGAGTGATAGGTTTCGGCTACAATCTACTCCTGTTCATGGATTCATTCGTTTGAGTGAAAAGAAGAGATATTAGGGTGGCGAGCAAGCTAAACTTTTCCATCTCTAAATCGTTGATGAAAAGAATCATGAAAGAATAATCACAACTGTTATCGTGGAGAAGAGGATAATGGACGAGAATATGTTTGACTAGAAATACAAAATCACAAAAAACCAAAATTGCAAAGCCAAAATCACAGAGAAAAGGACAATGAACGCATATAGCTCTATGATTTTTTAACATCGTGGAAACACAACATAATTGATTTATGATTGATTTGGGTGTAAACCAATTACGCTAAAAATGTGAAGAATTGGTGAATTCAACTCCCTAAAAAAATTACTCTATAATCCTTTTACTTCAATACAAATACAATTTAAAATTTTTGAGGATTCAATTATTGTATGCCCACTTTACAACAAACGAATGAATCTTTAAGTAAAATAACTAAAACTGATAAATTTTTTTTAGAGATGAAAATATTTAATATGTGTAGACGAACTATCTTGCTAAGATTTTTCATAAAGGTTGCACCAATACAATTAATACACGTGAGTTTAATGGTTATAATAATATTATTTGGCGGGTTAGTAAAATTAGCATTCTGAATATGAGGATGAAGAGCGGAGAAGTTGTAAGGTCAGATGACATTCCTATCAATGTGTGAAAATATTTAGGCGAGGAAGGAATTTCTTGGCTTACCAAGTTACTTAATGTTTTTTTGAAAATCAAAAGGATGCAAGATGAGTAGATGAGTAAAGTTGTACTTATTTTTAAGGATAAAGGCAGTGGTCATGGCTATGCAAATTATAACGGAATTATGTTGATAGGCCATATGTTGAAACTTTGAAATATTGTGATTGAATATAGATTATTAAGGGATACTCTTATTTAAAAAAATTAATTTATTTATATTCTAGGTATATCATAAAATTAATACATTTATTGAGAGGTTTGATGGATAAATTTAGAGAAAGAAAAGAAGATCTCCATTTAATCTTTTATTAGTCTTGAAAGGCTTATGATAGAGTATTAAGAAATTTTTTTTTGAGTATTTTGGAGAGAAAAAAAGATGTCATTTATTGATGTTACTAAAAATAAGTATAATGGAGTTGTAATCTGTTCGATTGCAATGTGGCTTGTCTAATGATTTTTTTATTATATTTGGATTATATCAAAGCTTTGCTCTTAATCATTATCATTTTGCTTTAATTGTGGATGTTTATACTAAACACATTCGAGAGGATGTTTTTGGTGCATGATATTTGCAAATGGCATTCTCTTAGTTGACAAGATTAGTGATGGGTTAAAGCAAAGCTTAAATATGGAGGAAGACTAGAAATTAAAGGGTTGTCTTAGTAGATTTAAAATAAAATATATGGAGTTTAAGTTTAATCATAAAAGAAGCCATAATCTTGAGGGCATAATTGTTGAGGACCATGTGATCAAGAAGAAAGAGAGATGTTTAAATATCTTGGTTCAATTAATCAAAATATTGATGAAATAGAGAATGATGTGATTGATAGGATTCAGCTGTTGGATGAATGGAAGAGCGCTTATGGAGTGTTGTGCGATCAGAAAATCTCACTAAAAATTAAAGAACGTTTTATAGTGAAGCTATATGACTGACTATGTTATATGAGGTTGAGTGTTGGATAATAATGAAGAGATTTATCGATGAAATAAGTGTCGCAGATATGAGGATTCTAAGGTGGATGAGTGGGTATATCCGAAAGGATAGATGAGAAATGAGTTTATTTGTAACAAAATTGGAGTGACTCCAATAGTGTAATAATTAAATAATGCCATCTTAAATGATTCAGACCTAGTAAACATAGACCATCTAATATCACTGTAAGACAAGTTGAGTATATAAAATTTTCTCATGTTAGAAGAAGTTCAAAATGACAATGTGGAAGAAACTATTAGAAAAGATCTTCTTTATTTGAAATTTAGAGAGGGGCT